>JACCIC010000035.1:2350000-2622500 GCA_018907035.1 Sycobia sp. Sy_11 | reverse complement strand
TTTTTATAATATTTAATAATCGAGAAGCGTCTGCGAAGCTATTTTTCTATAATCGTTATGAATGAGGAAAGAAATCGACTCGTTTGTGGCGGTTCAAGGGTGGTTCAAGGGTTCAACAATTATTAGAAAATGTTATGAAGCAAGTCTTGAATTTCTTTACTAAAAATTTTCGGGTAAAAATTTAACCAACTAGTCCAGTAGAATTTTTTATAAAACGCATTTTGTAAAGGTATGGTTTAAGTATGTATAATACAAATAACATTTGCTTTTTTATAAATGTATATACCATTTTTTTTTATTTGGAATTGAATTTTCTATCGATATTTTCAATATTATGAAAATTATGTAATTAAAACACTATACATAATTACGCTCTGTTAGAAATTGGAGTATTTTTATTTAAGATTAAGATTTCTGATTATACGTTAAGAGTTATCGGTAACAAGAATAAGATTTATAAGAGTTGAAAGCAACGAAATAGAATTAAAAAGGATTTGAGGAATTATTGCATTAATCTTTATATTGTTGATTTAGAAAAATAGCTTCTAGCATCTAACGACAATACATAACTTTTGTAATGCCATTTGAAAAAGACTTTCCAGCGACAAATGACCGTTAATTTTTGTGAAATTCTGAGTGGTCAAATTACTCTTCATTGGAGTACATGATATCTATATTATTTACACTTAAAATACAGAAATAAGAAAATCATTATAGAATTCCTAATTGACGGAATCACTTTAAACTACTGAAAATGGGAGTCGTTTACATAGTAAATGGAAAATTTTAGTCAGCGCAAAGGGATCATATTAATAGAAACGCGACTGATGACTAGCGAGTGCCTTTCGGAAAGTTCGTACCGTACATTATACTTCCGGAAAACACGTATACATACACGCGCGCGCGCGCGCGCACGCCGAGAGAGACGCACACATACAACGACATTACACCGGATCGGGCGGTTCCTGTTCGGAATATATATGTATACACGAGACAGGGACCGGAAATCCATGGCCGGTACATACAGCGAATGCAACAACTGTCGTGGCCTCGACCGTTCGAGCTCGCTGATTGCGTCAAAATCACTATATACCGACTTATGGCCCTATTTTTCCCTTTTTTTCATCGGTTTTTCCTATATCCCAAATTATCAATCCTGACGATACACTAGCCCTCGATTTTACTCTACCTTTGCATTGGGATTATCCTTTTAGATTTGTTCGAAACTCTGTCCTCGCTATTATAAACACATTATTTTTATTCGACTACAGAATACATAGAATTATTTTATTCGTGAATAATCGTGCATATAGAAACAGTATACTCTATAGTATAGGTTATATATATATATATATATATATATATATATATATATATATATATTATATGAAAATTCACAGTTTTCGAATCTCATTAATATTTATACCCGTAAACAAAGGTATATACAAAACCAGTTGATTTATGCTGTGTGAACTCAATTCGTCTCTTCGTTAGTTATGCTAAAATTTATTAAATACGAAATCGAAATAATTCAAATGCAAAGAGATAATACGACGCTTCGAGCGACATTTACGTCAGACTCGAAAATTTATTTTCCATTTAATATATGTTATCGTGTTCAAGAAAAAAAAAACGAATTAGTAAAACACTAATCGCCAAATACAGAGAGACGCTTTGTCCCGTACTACTATATACATACATATATATATATAAATGGTTGTTAGATAAGAAAATACAAGACTCTTTAAAGTTTTGATCAATGCTCCTTCATTTATTCATTATATTATACATATATTTACAGTACCGCAATATCCGCCCCGATTTTATACTTGCGCACATGCTCGCGCATTATCGATCATAATCTGCTTTTAGCCTAATGTATATATATATATATATATATATATATATATATATATATATATATATATATATGTAGCATACTACTAGGAATACTATATATTTTACATAAGCATTTCGAAGAAAAACATTTGATTAAAACTTATGTCTTATCAAAAATTGATAGAGAGTAATCGGACGAATTGATTAATTTAGATTAATTATTGTGTGGGTGCGTGTGTGTGTGTGTATGTGGGCGTGTATGTGTATGTACGCGCGTGTGTGAGTATGCGTGTGTTTGACTGTAAAAACGAACTTTCACCGATTATAACGTTTTGAAAGTACGCTCGCGAGGACGATCGTCCGTCGCCGTTCGTGCGTACATAATACTCCTGCGCTTGTATACGTTTTAAAAGCCATTCCAAAAATCCCATTTGGGCGACGCTCGTTCGGCCTATGCTAATGGCATATAGCGAGGGGGTGGGCTGCACGGTGGGCATTTACACGGCGTCGCTGCGTAAACGCAGACCAAAAGCACATGGTATATATAACCGACATTGAAATGTCATCTGCAGTGTAACAAACTCGTGAATCAGCCACTCCCCCCCTCCCCGCCTACTTCCTTTCTGTTACCTCACTTGCGCGGCGAGTATTATATATGTATAGGAAACCATCAGCCCCTAGCGCCGGGGGGGGGGCGGTGGAATAAAGCCGCGGGAAGCCGAAAATCCGCGCCCGTCTATTATGTGTACATACACACACCCACAAACGTGGGCGCACAATCGATCGAAACGCATCGGGTCGTCTGCGGCGGTTTCTGCTCGCCCGTCATCCAATATCACGTCGGTTAATGGAAAAACAATCGCGCGACCGTGCGACAGGAGCTCGGCGGAGGCAGGTGGAGGGGTAGAACGGAAGTTAAAAATTATGCTAATCAATGACCAACCGTAAACACATACGGGCGGACCGTTAAAATCGAGCTGTATGCCCCGGTAATCGATAAGATATCCGTACACCGAATGATATATATATATATATATATATATATATATATATATATATATATATATATATATATATATACAAGAACGTTCTGTAGAACTATATTAGATACTTATAGCCTCGTAGTTCTTTTTGAAATATACCAATTGACTCGGCGGAGCGATATCGTTATAGGATATGAAGTGATACGGACTTTTATATCAACTCCAACATTGTGAGAACCAGTACCTCGCACTTACTAATTAATTATTACTTATTCTGCCATTAATTTTTGTAATAATCAGATAACCTAATTGTCACAAACGTGGCACAATCGTCCAAATGGTTCTGTCTTATTATCGGAATATTCTCTAGTCACCAACAGGATAATATATATAACCATTATTTATGCGTGTAACGCAAAGGCTCGCGAAAGTATTTCCCAGCCTGGCACAAAAAGATTGCACTGACTATTGGCCCCGGTTGATCCTGTACAAAAAAAAAAAAAAAAAACTCAGCCAAAATCTGAAATGACCGGATAAACCCCCGTCTATGACACCCGATTTCTAACCGACCCTAACTACACAACCTGATATACAAGTATTATGTTATATAATAACATTATTATAAATATAGATTACACTTAGCTAAATAATAGTTGTATAAAGAACAATTTCCATGCCCTACAAATACAATTTCGTCCTAATTGTAATGCTCCAAGCCAATAAGTTTTAAATAAATAAATACAATAAAAAAATAAGCATTATGTACTGCGACTACAACAACAACATAGATTAACGATTCCGTCCCTCCTTCTTCTGTTGCAGGTATTTTAGCAGTCTACATTGCGTGAGCGGGGACGCCGGTAGCCGCGGCGGCAGCGGCGCACGAGGCGGAAGCGACGCCGGCAACGGCGCCGGCAACAACGGGAGCGCCGGTGCCACCGGGGCCGCTGCTAGATTGTTGCGAATCCGTAGCCGCGGCGGCAGCGCGGGCAGCGGAGGGGGCGGCGGCGGCGGCGCGGGAGGCGGCTGCGGCGGCGGCGGCGGCGTCGGCGGCGGCGGAGGAGGAGGAGGCGGCGGGGGCGGCGGCGTCGGCGGCGGGGGCGCGGGCCTGAACGGGGAGAGCACCAGCCCCCAAGGCAGCCCCAGGGGCCTCGCCCAGGGCGTCGAGGGCAGCGGCGCCGGCGGCGGCACCCAAGGCACCGGTGCCAACAACGTCGGCGGCAGCGTCGCCGCGCTCCAAGGCGGCCTCCCCCATCACCATCACCTCCATCACTCGGCCAACCATCACCATCACCACTTGTACCATCAGAGCTCCAACGTCAGGCACACGAGGCAGAAGCTGCCGATCGCTAAGCAGTGCGCCGAGCATCGCCATCATCCCACTCGCACCCACCACTTTCGGTTCCACCGGGGCATGACAATGGGCCAGAAGATATCAGGTAAGCCAAAGACTCTTCAGCCTGCTCGAGCGTAATGTGCCTCTGACCTGCACCGAAGGCTCGCTCACCGAGCACGCGCGGCTCCGCGTCTTCTTACAATCGTCCCCCTCGTCGATAGCTCCTCCGATCCCTAACGGTACAAAATATTTCAAAAGATTTAGAAATTTCGAAATATTTAGAAAATGTGCTTAAAAGCTTAGTAAACTGTTTTTCTGGATTTTTTTTCTCAAGGTTTTGACGCATTAGCAAAAATCTCTTAAAAAATTTAGTAAATATTAGGCCATCAAATATCCGAATAAAAATTTCTCGCCACCAGGTGGAGAAGATACTCTTGTCGTGCGCTTAATGGATTTTCCGTATTTTAATCCTCGTATATTACCGAGAACGTTAATGTCCGACTGTCTAGGGATCCTTGATTTGTCGAAGAATATTATCCACCCAACATACTTTTGCATTATATATTAACCATTCTTTCGCGTTCATTAATAAATTCGGAACGGCCAATAAAATCAACTCGACTTTTGTTTAGTGATACAGAATGTTCTGTATTTTATAAAAATATGTTAAAGTATTCGGAAAGAAATATTTTTAGCATATTTCACAATAACGTTTAAAAATATTTTTCTACGATGATTCATTGAAATATTTTTGAAAACATTCTTGCAAAAATTGCAAAAATATTTCTATATGGACTGTATTTTTGTGCTGTTGAGGTTCATTCTCGGTTCTCAAAGCCCTGCGATGATAGCTAGTTTAAGAAAGAAGCATAGATTCCAACAGAATTTATTTATATATTGTTATTTATATGTGTACACGCCATTTTATATCTATACTGTCGTTAATTATATAATAAATTATTCTTAGTCGGTAAAGGTATATTACTAATCATTAACGTTTCAAGGATTCGAACAATGCTAAATTACAGCAAAACGTTTCTATAATGAGCCTTTAAATATTCATTAAAAGATTTTTATGATTTTATTCTCAAGCCATTACGCTTACAGAAAACTGTGTCAAAACAACACATACCGCAATTTAAAAAGAAATTTACATTTTTTTTTTAACTTTTTTCTTATAGCATTATTATAACTCGTATAATTTATATTATTATTCTTCGAATAATATTTCAAGATTATCTACGATGAAAATATTAAATTAATCACATTTATAATAGGGAAACTATATGTGTATATTGAACTAAATTATAAATAAAAATAGACATTACATTACGGCACTTGAGACACGCTCTTGAAAAGTACCATTATTGCGTTAAAGTAATATGAAATTGCACAATGAAGTTTATTCATATATGCGCACATGTACGCAGGCGTGCTATTAACGTGCTGCAATAGCCGGGACAAATATAAAGTGTAAGATTAAAGTCACGAGTACTCTCGTAATCTCTTTCAAAAATTTGATCTTCGTGAAAATACGGGGAAAAACACAGAGTTATAAGGATACAGGTAAATGGGATTAAATTAAATTTTTGCGAGAATTGTGCGTTACAAGCAGTTCCGTAAATTCTATTTAAAGACAAACAAAAGCTAAATGTTAATCACTACACACACACACACACACACACACACACATATATATATATATATATATATATATATATATATATATATATATATATAGCGAATTGTTTGAAATATGAATATTATGAGGGTTAGGTTTTAAATCGAAATATTCTGAGAGAAACGCTATATATAGCACCTGTATAATTCTTGTACCGCCCCAATTCTATTCAGACCTTATCAATATTTAGTCGAGACAATCTGAGTGTACCGTAACCTTTTCCCCGAACGCCGCATATTTCCCTCGGCCTCTTCTTCGGCCGAGTCTAACGCAATATGGTTAGAAAAATAATGGCAGCGACACTGTTCTGGGCGTATACAGCCGACCGACCTATACATCTAGCTGCCGTCTTTGGGCAGTTTTCAGCTTTGCGCGCGCGCGCGCGCGATGAAAAGAGAATGGGAGAGGAGAGCGGGCAAGAGGCGGTCGGTCGAATTCTGAGTTGACTCGCTTAGGCCAGGGTCAAGGTCTCGGAGGAACTACCTACCTGTATCCAGGTAGACCATAAGCAGGTTTTCGCCTTGTGTATGGGGTTTATGTATTCCTTTTTTTAAGCCTCGATCGAGCGAGCGTGAGAGGGAGAGAGGGAGGGAGAGAGAGAAAGAGAGAGAGAGAGAGAGAGAGAGAGAGAGAGAGAGAGAAAGAGAGAGAGGGATCCCGCTGAATCTCGACCGTTCGTAGAATTTGGGCTCTCTTTATTCTTCAGTCCCTTTATTTCTTCTCCTTTCATCTCTTCGTCTCTCTCTCCCTCTCTCTCTCTCTCTCTCTCTCTCTCTCTCTCTCTTGCCCTCCCTCTTCTTGCTCTCTACTCCCCTCTCTTTATAGAATTCCCCTCCCTTTTGCAGCATATCCCTCTCTCTACTTCCCGCCTTTTCTGTTTCTATATAGGTCCTGGCTTCCTTTCGACGGATACGCATCTGCCCCGACGACCCGAGGGCTGTTAATGTTCAAATTAGAAAATTCTCGAACGAAGCCACATACGAGACATTTTACACTCGACGGCTAATTAATACGCGACGAATTAGACGAAAAGATCATTTCCTTTTATTTATTACATTAATAAATAGATAGAATGTGAAAAAAATTACAAGGAACGACGATCTTTATTTTAAATAGCTATACTTAACGTTTAATAGAGGATAAAGAAAAATTGATTCTTGATTAAATGAAACGATGATTTTTATCTCCCGCTGAATGGTTTAGCGGTAAACTTAGAAGTTTTGTTTAAAAGTGAACTTTTGTTAAAACAATGTTAACAAAAATAACGGCATTATTCTTAATCAATTATAACCTCAATCTAGTTGATACTGCTCAGATTTTTCTCGCAGTTATGCGCTTTTCTTAGATTTACTATACAAGGAGTGACCAGTACTCTGCCCTTCCTCGATTAAGTTTAGAATATGTACCTAGCCATCCATTGTATATAGAATATGCACTAATTGCTCAATCCCCAGAAAATACCACAAGTGTGCGTGCGGGCGTGCGTGCGCGCGCGCGCGCGCCAAGAATCTCGAAATACCACGGGAGAGCGGCTATTATATAGGATCGGATACTATCGGAAAGTAACTCGGTTCAAGAGCGAATGTGTGAGTGTGTGTATATATATATATATATCATCATTATATATCATTTACTCTCGCGCTCGTCATCATCAGAGAAGGAGTGGTATTTGGAAAGAAAGTTTTGACATCGATCGGCATTTTCATTTCGCGCAAGTCATACATTTTCAGAAGGCCATCGTGCGCTTGCGTATTGGCCTCTGATTGCTTTGGCGTTACCGCATATACGCACAAGCGCACGCATAGATGCAACACACACACACACACGCGCGCGCGCGCGCACGTATACACACGCGGGCACGAAAGGGATTTTAATTCACTCGTTTTGCCATCACGATTTTATTATATTCGCAAGCCTCACAGCTCGACAATTCGGTTTCAAATTTCAATTTTGCATTCTCAAATTATGGGGGATTTTATTATATCTGTTACGCTCTACCTTCGCTATTGCGTTCTTCGTAAGTAAGGCGTGCAGAATGTTTACTTTTTAATTTTGAATTATTGGAGTAAATTAGGTTAATTATATTGCCGGAACGTTATATGAGAAAGGAGTAATTAGTTTTAAGCGCCAGATCAGATGTCACAAATCACCGGTAGCGGACGTCGAAAAATCAAAATCAGACATTTGCGGTCAGGAGAAAAGTAAATAGTACATTCTCGAGCAGAGCTATAAAGACGAAGAAAAAAAAACGAACAATCTTACAAGTCTAAGTTTGGCATTGTTGGGGCGTAAGAGAATCGATTTATACCAGTTTATACTAACAAGAAGGATGTCTTATAACTTCGGGTCACGGATTTTAATGCAATTTCTTTACCTGAATTCAATAGATGCCCCAATAAATAGTCATAACTTTGAAGCCTCGGGTACTTACTTAAACCCACAAAGCTCGGAATCTCCTTAATTTATATATACTTTCCTAATAGTGCGCAATTGCATGAATTCCATCTTAACATATGCCGGAATGGGCTTTACTCACAACAGATCAACGTGGGTGCATTCAATGAATGAAACAATCTGTAAATAGCAAGAATGTTGCGCCTTTATTTTACTCATAAATTCACTTGCTGCTGTATTGAACTATGTCGAATAAATATATTAGACTGCTATATTCGTTGGTTCGGTATATAAACTAACATTAATTACAGAATTAAAATTGCATTTGAATCTAATATTCGTGTTATTTATAAACTGGTTCATTTGCTAATGTAACTATCTCAACTTCGACGCTAATCTAATGTAATGAGAAACCATGCAGGGAAACATAAGCATGGACTAATGTAGCCGTATGTCATTGACCACTTGGTATATATGCATACATAAAATTCATAATAGCATAATTCATGAAAATTTTGAGCGTTAGAATTAGTTACTCTATACGAATCATCTATATTTGAACCTCCGGAATAAATGTAAATGAATTTCGTTAAATTCGCTAACTAAAAGTTTGGAGCATTCTCGTAAACTGGTAATAATGATTATTGAACAAAGATATTCTTTGTTACATAACTACACAAATAACAATCAACTAAAAGGTTTAATTCTAATGTTATGATTTTTGTCAGCTTCACATTACAATATGCAAAATTATTTTGTTGCATTCCAACAACGCACAATTTTAGGCTCATATAGAATTTTACTACATATATGTGCTCGTGTATATATATATATATATATATATATATATATATATATATATATAGGTTCAAGGACATGTACGTATTCTTGCTCGGCGTTACGCAATCGCGCATATCTTACTATATCTATAAACGGATCATCCATCATGTCTGAGATTTTTTTAACCCCGTCAATGTCGTGCATACACCGTGAACTTCGACTGTTAATTCTCAAACGGTTTCCTTTATAATATATATATATATATATATATATATATATATATATATATATATATATATATATATATATGTATGTATAAAGATTATACTCAAGTCGTCGCCGGATGGGAGTGCAACAATCTTGTAAATACCGGTCAGCTTCTTCCATAATAATAGTTCGGCTATGGCGTCGCATCGCATCCGAGGAAAAAAAAAAACAGCATTGAGAAAGTCACCGAAGAGGGTCGACGCGGCCTGAAAAGATGTTCGCAACATTATTGGCGTTCGTTTCTCGAAGGCTGTCGCGGGAGCTGTAATCGCATCACTGATCACGGCCGAACTCATATAGATTGCTATTAATTTACGAACCCGCTCGGTCCGAGGATAAGTTCTTTCTAAAATAAAAAGAAGTATAATCGAGAAACTCGCAGCGAACGTCGCTTTGTTGGAACTCGTATTTCTGTATCGTACAGATGTTGACTGACGCGCGTACCTCCCACCGAGTACATAAATATCTGCTTTTTTCTCTTCCTCAAAACTAGGCTACAACTTTACTGGAAACTTTTTTTACTTTAAAGACATCATTCGATAAAAATTTATACAAATTTCATTGAACTTAAGTAATTCAAAATATCATTACTATATAAGAAAAGTGATATTAACAAAACGCTCTATATGTATTTAAAAATACAAAATTATCTCTATAATATTATCTATCTATCTATCGTTTCGACTCATTAGGTTTATAATTACGGCTTATCGGAAAATAGAATCTTAATTTGTGATAATTACATAAAGTTCAAAATTTTATAAATACGATAAAGCGATATATATATATCATTATTCGAGGGCTTATGTAATAGTAGCACACTTACGAATGAAACTATTATACGCATATCTGTAGGGGTACATACGATCGTCGATATACCATCTAAATGCATCGGAATGGAGTCGCATGTCTGTACACGCAATGTCGATAATACACGCATTCAAGGTTTATATTCTTCTCGATATTCTTAGGGCCCTCCTTCGCCTACTCGCTCAGTATAATAAAATGCCCGCTGTTCACGCGCAGCTTCATCCGCGAGAAATCTCACCGTTTTTCTCGCGGCTTTTTGTATTATTATATATAATATAATAATACAAAGAGATGGTGGACCCTCTCATCCCCGGCACCATGCGCATCGATAAAGATCGAATTGAGGGATCCCTCTGCTCCCCCTTTCCTCTCTCTCGCTCCACTCATTAATCTGCCGCGCGGCAGGCAGAAAAAGATACAGAGGAAGGAGAAAATTAGAGAGGCCAGCTCCCTCCCATCGCTTATATATACCAGTCTCTCCCCCTCTCTCTTTCTCTATCTTTCTCTCTCTCTCTCTCTCTCTCGGTGCATATCCAACATTATATATATACAACCGACGAGGATCCTCCGCAGCATAGCCTCAAACTGACGGGACACAGAGAGTTGCGCGCGGCGTCGCTGAAAATTTACGGCGCGCTCTGCGGCTGTACTCCGGATAGTGTATATATATATATATATATATATATATATATATATATATATATATACCGCACTATGTCCTTTTCTACCCTCCGCCGAGGTCGGCCGTGGTTATAGAATGAGAAAGGGAGAGAGAGAGAGAGAGAGAGAGAGAGAGAGAGAGAGAGAGAGGGCTAGAGAGCGAACACCAGATATTTTTTCTGCCCCGGGGTCCCGGGCTTATAGGGCCTACCGAGCCACCCGCAACTTTCTACACGAACGAAGAGAGGAAATGCGAGGTAGGGAGTTGCTATCTATCGCCCGTCTTAAAATTTAAGAAAACTGTGCATGAAAGGCCCTTCTATATCTTCCTCCCCTCCCCTCCCTCCCTCCATCCCTCACTCTGCCACACACACTCTCTCTCTCTCTCTCTCTCTCTCTCTCTCTGGCTTTCGACCCTGTCCGTCCCTCCCTCCTCTGCCCCCTCTCCAACAGCCGCTAATGGAAAAGAAACTTGGGAACCCTCGACAGCTGCTCGGGCAAATAAACTCGGGTCCGTTTCCAGGCCTGCGTGCCTGCCTCTCTATGGCCTGGCCTGCGTGCCTGCCTGGCCTGCATCGCTTCGCTCGATGCGGCCGAACGACCCAACGAGCCGCAGTCGCCGCTGCCACGGCCGCTGTCGCCGTTGCCGGTCGAGCCCGAGAGCCTCGAAAATCCTCGAAAAATTCTCAGTCTAGCCTTCGCCGTCAGTCCCGCGCGTTGGGTACGTTACAACGCTCGGCTTCGAAATACCTCCCCCCCCCTCCCTTTCGCTCCACGTCGTCGTCGTCGTCGTCGTGACCGACGTTCTTTTTTCGAGTTACGCGCGCGTTCACGCTATATATAAATAAATATATATATATATATATATATATATATATATATATATATATATATATATACACTTACGCCATAGCTTTTATTATAAGGCGATTGCAACGAATATTACGTTTTTTGTTTTAATTGATCCATGAACTCGTTTTGACCGCGTGGTGCTCAGGTGTTTGTGTTGTTTGTTTAACAAATATTAGTGTTTTGTTTGTGAAAATTGTTCAAAGAAAAAAAACCGTGTACTGTGTGATATGGTGAATCGCATTACCTTTTGCTGCCGTCGCTCTAGAAAAATGAGATTGCCATTTTTCTCAAAAGGTATAATCATTAATCATCACATTATAATGAGTAAATTATAAAAAAAATGCAGGGAACAATAGACATTGCTTTCGAATCTTTGCTTTTCGTCGCACTTCGAAGCTCCGAAATTTTCAAATCTGTGTGAAACGTTTCGGGAACTCCCCCGTGCAGCTGTGCGCTAGTAATTCGTGTAGGTCTGTCTGTAAAGGGCGCCGTTATACAACGCCATCTAGCGGTACAATTACCATCTCTTCAAGCTCGCCTCGAATTTTCCTTTCTTTCCAAATTTACCGACCGACAACCTAACCTGACCGTAAAACTTTATGCTCTTTCTCTCTCTCTCTCAGTTTTTCGAGAGAGAGTGAGAGAGGCTGTCAGAAAAGGGTAAACGTAAGCGGTAAGCGTGACTCAATTGAGGAGACAGACAGTTTTAGAGTCTAGAGTCTACCAAAAGCTGCATGATACAGGTTATCCATTAGCCCATCAGTAAGAAAAGAAAAGAATATAATAATTACTCGTGTCAACATGCGGCAAGGTTGTCAACATAAACGCAAACGTATAACCGTGAAGACGAGACGGAAGATATTTCGAATTGTTAGAACGAGAGGTAATTTTTGATTAATATAAGAAATTGTTTAATTTGCGAGCTTCCCCGTCGAGTGAATTTCCTAGAAAATTTTCCTTGCTTGCTTTTTGTTTCTTCCACATAATTCATTGCAAAATCTATATCCTTTTCAATTTTTATTCACTATGTATACATAGTTTCATTGTTTTTAAAATTTCCGAAGATTTCGTTACCGAGACCTAAACAAGAAAATTTCCGGAAATCTTGTATTGTTTTTCTGTAGCACACTGTGCTGTAAGAGCGATGAATTTTTGTTTTCGTATTATGGTTTTCTAACATAAACAAAATCACAAAATTACGACTGTATATGTGTAAGCATTAGCAGTGATTGACAAAGTAATTCCTTTGAACAATTAGTAGCAAATTCTAATTGGGTTGTGATTGTTAGTTAATTTAATTCATAATGACATGAATCAGAATCTGAAATTGTCGTTTTTTTTCATAATAATAATAAATATATATGTATTAAAAAATTAATTATTTCAGTCTGCATAGCATATGCATACCTTAATTCAGTCTTTTAAAAATTAAAAATAAATTTTCAAAAGTATGATATATGCATACAAATTTAAAATTGAAATGAACTTAAAACGCGAATAAGTTTCGAAAAAATTTAACCCAAAAGATGATCTATTATATTACTGTCTTTTATTCGTATCGTTAAAACTTAATATTCTAAAGCACATGTGTTAAAAATATTTTTCTTTCATATTTTCAGGTATCGTGAAAAACGTATCGCGCGAAAATGGTAGTGGTGCAGGCGGTGGAGTCGGCATTGGCGGTGGCACTACCGCGTACAAATCGGTGGTGCCGCGCGAATTGGCTCAAGATTTTTGCAGACCGGCACGTCTCGATGTACTTCTCGACATGCCACCCGCTTCGCGTGAAACGCAAACACATCATAGCTGGAATGCTGACGATAGAAGTTTGAATATTTTTGTCAAAGTGCGTATTTTTCATATTTACAATTAACATAAAAGATGAGTGGAAATAAATGTAATAATTTTAGTTTTTGAAGGTCTAATCTGCAAGTAGTTTTAAAATTATTTAATGCGTTATACATAATTTTCGCAGTGATCTTACTCGGTAAACTAGTTAAGTTAACCTAAGCACCTAGTTTTTAGTTAAACGATTTGATCTAATAAATTACATAGTCTATTTTCTCTTTTACTACAAATGTTTAAAAAGTATTGCTAAGTTTTCCTCATCCATACACAACATTAATTAGAAATCATAAATAAATATTATGGTCTTTAAAAAAAAATGTTTAGTTAACAAATTTTAGTCGTCGAGCTTTGCAATTATATATCATATACATATAGTAAACTTCATAAATGTAGTCTTTTATAAAATTAAATGAGTTTTTCTTTTAATATAGTACAAATAAGAATGATTACATTGCTATTCAGTGAATTATGTTTACGAATAAAAAAAATGTAACTATCTATGTTAATTAAAGTAATTATTGTCGCAAATTGCAGGAAGATGACAAATTAACATTTCATCGACACCCTGTTGCACAAAGTACAGACTGCATACGAGGGAAAGTTGGTTATACAAAGGGCATGCACGTATGGGAACTTCACTGGAGTACAAGGCAACGTGGTACACATGCTGTTGTAGGCGTAGCAACAGCAGATGCACCACTGCACAGTGTTGGCTATCAAAGTCTTGTAGGTAACAATGAACTCAGCTGGGGTTGGGATCTTGGCAGGAATAAGTTGTATCACGACTCAAAAAACAACAATGGCATTACATATCCTGCACTTCTAAAACCAGAAGAATCATTTATCGTTCCTGACAAATTTTTAGGTAATTAACATAAAAATATATCCTATCTGATTTAGTGAAATATATTTGTGAAATACTCGATATAATTATTAATAAAAACTTATGCATATTATAGTGGTACTTGATATGGATGAAGGTACACTAGCATTCGTTGTAGAAGGCCAGTACCTTGGTGTAGCTTTTAGAGGTCTCAAAGGTAGAAAAATGTATCCTATTGTATCAGCAGTTTGGGGGCACTGCGAAATCACCATGAAATACATCGGTGGCCTTGATCGTAAGTTTCCAATAATTTAAATTAAATTATTTGGCATATTTTTATTATTTTATTTCTAAATTATAATGTTCATTTTACAGCTGAACCTTTACCACTTATGGACCTTTGCCGACGAGTTATTCGGCAACGAATTGGCAAAGAACGACTAGAAGAGAAGATCAATGAGTTGAATCTACCACTTGCAATGAAAACTTATCTTCTATATAGAGATAGGAGGTAACCACAATCTAGTGTTTTCTGAGACACTACATCAACTACGATCACGACTACTATGACTACGATAACCATGCGACATCGTTACAAACTACAACGCACAGGGGAACCGCCAAACCCTTCGTATGCCATCGGGCTAAGCCTATCAACAACTGCGTGTCTCTTTTATTAACTAGAAAAAGAAAAAAAGGAAAATGTGAATATTAAATACAAAGTATGAAAAATCGCTGAATAATCAGCAATCGCTGAAGCGAAATAATAATTTCGAGTCTGTCGGAGTTTGTTTTTTTAGATTGACTCAAAGTATTTCGGTTCGTGATAAGATTTTTTAAAATAGAAAGTATAGAAAATTATTAGGCAATATTGTTGTTTTATGTTTTCCATATGCGATAAAAATCGTAAAGTCTTTATTAATTGTTAAGATAAGTGCGATTGTCGCAAATTTCCTATTTTCCTTTTTTTTAGTATATTATATGTTTTATTAAAGAGAGGGCATGGCGTAAAATATTTAGCGGTAATTATAATATAATATTAAATTATTGCGCTTAGGAGGTGACTAAAATGGAATTATTAAAAGAATTTTGTGCTAGAGACACGTTGTATGGTGAGTTCGTACGATCTTGGCGGTCCTTTAAGGTTGGCCAGTAAAATGTTAGACTTAGTCGAGCCTGGAGACCAAATAGATGTGCGACAAACTTTCTTCTATTTCAAAAAGTTCAGGGCTTACGCTCTAGTCCAGCAGTGCGAGTGGACGACGATTTAAAAATAAAAAGTAAAAATAAGAAAGAACATTTGTCAAGAGCCAAGCAGGACTAGAAGAGGCATTTACGTTAAGTAAGACAATTGCTAATTAATTACACGAAAAAGTGAAAAAATGTGTATAGTTATGAAAGCCAATCGAATGACAACAACCTTCCAATAGACTTGGTTTTCAAATAATATTTTTAAGCATGCTAGATCTAACAAGAAATATAGTGGTTGTGCGTGTATCGTAGCTGAACCGAATTTTTGAGATTGGTGGAGAGATTTTTGATTTCCATAAAAATAATGTCAGTGTCATGCTTTCCTTTTGTTTATTCGCGTGATACGTATTACATAAAATTAATTCGTAGTATCACGTCGTTTCCATTTCCTTACTATCAGTCATATAAACACATTTGTTTCTTAGATAGTTACGAAAAATATTCAATCGTCCAGTTTGGAATTGACATTATTTAGATAAACAATGAATTAACTTGCTTAATTACACTTTTAAGGCAATGGTTAATAAATTCCAAACAAGAATTAAAACTGTCATAAATATATTTAGATAGTATGGCATGAAAACGACGATGATAATGTTTCGGTTACGATGGATACAGTGGTGATTAAGCGATGATAACGGCGAAGAATGTCGATAATAATAATTGTATCGGGCGTGTAACTATTATACTATTCGCATGACAACTTATGACTGGTCTGTCTAGTTAATATCTTTATTCTTACGTTTTCATTGCTTTATCTAGACAAGAAAATTGTAAAACGTAAGAAATGAGCCGTTATTCGGCCTCGTAAGATGTAAATAGATACGTTATAACATTTGTCTTCTCGACGATGAAGCGATATTTCTCATAATAATTTGTCTTTCGCTGCTTATCGATTTCAAGCAGACTAAGAAGTGTATAAGTATTCAATAGTTTGAGGTTTCAGTATCTTCCGTTTTTTGAATTTTGACAGAAAAAGTAAACAAATATTTTTTTGTTCTTTGGGCACTCAATTTTCTTTTGTTTAAGAGAAAATTGTCGAGATGTAAAAATTGACTCTCGAATTGCTTACTATTCAGCCTATTCGCGTTTTTGACATTCCTAGTTTTTCTCACAACCGATTGTACAATTTATTACTAAACCTTCCGAAAATTGATTCACGCACATGTTTATAAGTAGTCATTGTTCGAGACCGTATGCTCGTAACGTGTCACGTCTTCCAAATTACTTTGTTCTTTTCCCATTACATTATTTATTTTTTATTATTATTAATTTTATTATTTTGATGAAAATAAAAAGAATTACAAAAGTTTGATTGAAATCTTTTTTGACGTACGCACTGGATTTTATTACTTCTTTTTTGTTTTGTTGTTGTATATTTTTTTCAAGCACCACAGTTATTATCCAAAAAAACACATTAAGACATTATCAATTAGGAAACGAAAGATATATTCAAATCTTCCTAATATTTCCGACGATACGAACTCATAATAATTCATGACCACTCATAATTTGTCGTTTTTTACACAAAATGGAGCACAAATGAACTTTCGTTCATGCTATGCTAGTGGCAAATAAAAATTCTTGACTGTGACAATGAACTTATTGAAATTCTGCAAACCTAAGAAGGAAAGCAAATAAGTACCCGAAAATTTCGAGAGAAAGAGAGCGACAGAGCCAGAGAAAAAAGCAATGAATATGCTAAGATCTTTATAAATTTATTATAATTGTAAAGAACGTATGTGCGAAGCTTACTAAGAACTGCGTTGTAACAATAATAATCTTATAATTTTGTAAGATCCGGGCGCGGTCACGTTCCGAGCATACTGTGGGCAGAACAAATAGTGTTAGAACTTTGTACATATTATTATTGATAATATTAATATTATTATATCAATTTATAGTTTAATTGATTAAACGATTATCGTGTTAATCGACATAATGTGGATTCATTTTATACTGTAGGCTCGACGATCGATTGATCCATTTAAGACTACGATTTTCGAGCTCGGACAAACTTGTGCAAACGTCACATAAAATTGTTTAAAGAATATAAAATTGTACACTTACTTTTCAACGCCGAAAACAAATGTCGTATTATTAGAACAGTGTGCAAAAGAGAGAAAGAGAGAGAGAGAGAGAGCGAGAGAGCGAGAGAGAGAGAGAGAGAGAGAGAGAGAGAGAGAGAGAGAGATATGAATTGAGGAGAAAGAGAACAAGGACTTGAGAGAAAGATTAGATCCTCCAAATGTTAGTTATATAATTTTGGACATATTGGCGATTATAGATAAATAAACAATTTTAGAATGATGAATAAACTTTAAATACCAATAAATGATTAAGAAAGTAAACAAGTGGTTTTTATATCAGAAGATACTCAAACTTTCAAATTGTTCGTTCTACCAACGACGATCTTGTCTTTTCATTCTCTCTTTTACCTTCTTTAAGTCTCGCTTCAACATGAGACTCTCTCTTTATATATATATATCTTCGGCATAAGCCTATTTTTTTCCTTTTCCGGCAAGCCGAACGAACGCCATCCGGCTTCTCGGCCTCCGAGCTCTCCGGTGCCTCGATCGTGGTCTTGCTTAGATAATTGTTTCACAATTGCCAGAGATACTCGTCTTACGCAAATAGTGACTATACTATCACGCGTCGTGCGGTAACTGAAACTTAAAAGTCTAAAAACAAGAACTAACAATGAGATGCTAATGCAACTCATTTGATTTATCGACGTAAAAATTGTTTAAGCGGTTCGATTCGTCGAAAGGAACAGTGCCATTCTCGCGAAGTGACCAGCTCGCGCTTGGATCCCCCATGAGTTCAGGTCCACATACGATAGTTCGTATATATATAGGCAGTGTAAAAAAAAAAAAGACACGTTGCTATAGAATTGATAATCGATGTAGCTTTTCCTTTTCTAAATTGTAAGTACGAATAAAATACCAAACCTGACTCAGGCGAGTCTAACGCGAGTGAGGGCCAGTGTTTCTGGAACTTGTACATAGTAAAACTTTTGTAACGATATCTATTGACATAAACTATACAGGATGGAGAAGTGAGTTATACGCGATGATGATGCCGCCGCAAGCAAGGACGACGAAAGTTTTATGTGCGAATAATTGATAATATAGCAGGAGGGTGAGCGCGCAAGTGTAAAGAGAGTTTTTCTTCTGAAAGAGCACGAGCTAGGAGAATAATTTGGCGCACCCAACTGCATAAATGGACGTGAAGAATTCTATAAGCAAAGTCGCGCGCCAAATGTTTTATTTAAATTCTTTTTATACATCATCCGAGCAATCTAAATGTATTTTTAATTGATTAGTTTTGCATTAGATAGAAATTTTTAATATTCATTTTGTTTTATTGTTTATTTTTTTAACAAAAGTAACATCTCTCATGAATAACATTCGAACCTTTAAAATTTTCGTTATTGTACTAAAATAATAAAGGTTATTACAAATCGCAGTAAATAAAGTTATTTACGTTTGTTTTTCAAAATTTCAAGATTTTTAGTCTATATTAATTAATTTTAATTTGATTAAACTTTGCAAAATGTATATATATATATGTATAATTTTGTTTCGTTTTCTTTGTTTCATTTGACACGTTTGAGAAAGAAAAGTATAATGGTTAAGTCGATTGTTTAGAATGATTATATATTAAAGAAATGATCGAAGTCAGCGGTTTATTCGGGAACGTTTAAGTCATATTTTAACGTGCAGCATTTTTGTGACTGATATAAAAGAGCGCCTTCGCTTCGTATAAAGGTTCGGATGCTTTTTTACCCCCCTTTCCCCCAAATTTTCAACCAATGTGTAAGTGGAAATCGCAAATATAGATTTTCTAATTCATCTATTTGACGGAATGTGAGTTCTCAGCGAGATAGAAAGAAAGAGAGTGAGCGAGAGAGAGAGAGAGAGAGAGAGAGAGAAAGAGATTAATTACTTAACGGGGCAATAAAAGGGGCTATAAGTTAAATCCCACGCTCGATGAAAAGTCGAGGCGACAGAATTATTAATTATATTATCGGCTAAAAGCCGTCCCAGCTCCAATTGCGATCTACAGTTGTATGCGTTTTTTTTTTTGTCTAATTTTTGTGTTAATAAGCCTGGACTATTGCAACGAGCGATCTCACCGTCTATGATTTAAGTTACATTAAAGAAGAAAAAAAAGACAAAACAAAAACAAAAAACAAAACAAAAACAAGAAAAAGAAGAAAAAAAGAGCTAATTGCTGTATAGCACGGCGACGCGGAGCAATGGAGAACTTATAAATACGTAATGCCTTAATGTTATAAACGATAATAACGAATAGTGTTATGTAATTAGTTGAAAAAAGGAGATTGAAGTACCAGCGCAATTTTATCATTGTCTCCATAATCCTCTGTTTCGTTCGTGATTTGATATTTTTTATATAATGTAATATGATTCCAAGTATGAGTGCGCGTGGAAGAAAGGATACTGTGTGCTTGAATAGAAAGAAGTAAATTAAATGAAAGAGCGAGAGCGTCTTTTAAGTGCGTAGAGAGCAGACTGTGCTGTCTAAAATAGTTCAGGCTGGATGTCGATGTTTGTAGCGATTAAAACAACAAGCAACACAACGTATTGTAATTAAAAATTGAGAAACCAGTAATGGCCTTGTCTTATTTCTATACACAACAATCAAATTCCTTGCCACACCATTGTTTTTATGATAATTTTTTTTATTATAAATTCCTTTATTTATTCCAACTAAGCAATTGATTTAATAACGTAGTAATTTTAAACAAAAGTTTATTGCACATTGATCTTTTATTTCATGCTGCCTTAATGTATTTTTGTTTTATAAATCTTAGTGAGTGTATTATGCATATCAGTGTTCGAACATATAATATATTCCATCGATTGCTGCCCATCGAGCTGTTACAGTGTATTATTTTTCTATCACATAGTAAATATAACATAATAAATGTTTTATATAATACATGCTGTTATATTCTACAGAGAGTAATTAAACTTTTAAACAGACCAGCGATAATTCGTTTTTCAAAAAAAAAAAAAAATCAACCTAATAATGCGCTACGAGCGCTTATATTAATCTTATCCTGCATAAGTTCCAACTTAGGTCGTTCAATTTTACAAGTAAATTGATATCCTTAATTTTTCTGATCGTCGACTGCCGTGTTATTTAATACTTGGCTGTTATAATCCTTGTATGCAACGTTGCGATCTTCATCACGTAATCCGGCATCAGCTACATCTTCTCCGAGACAGTCAGGAAATCGTTCATTCGAAGAATCTTGCATATTATTCCTTAAAATGCAAATAATTTTGATTATTTTAATTGAGTGAAAAAAAATTATAAAAGATTTTATGAAAAAAAAAAAAAAAAAACTAATCACCCTGTTCATTATGAATAGATGCATGAAAAGAAATACTTATAAAGAAATAATCTATTCAGAAATATAAAGTTATGTTAATATATATTTTTAAGAAAATAAAATTATTATTGCACATACATAGATGTGCATTGGTAATACAGAAGCTTGTTGAATAATAATTATATCTGGTGAAGTGTAACTTAATAACAGTATTCTACAATTATTATAAATGTAAGTTGTATTAAAAAAATAAATAAAGTGATGTAAACGAGATTTGGTATGCGATGAACGGGCATGTACCGCGTAAAGTTTCATTTTAAATCTACAAAAAGTCTCAATTTCGTAAGTCTCTTTAGAGTGAAATCAGGACTCGCTCGTCTCGAAACTTTCAAAATCATCTTTAATACACTTTTACAATTGCGAATATATATATATATATATATATATATATATATATATATATATATATCACATCAGGACAAAGTAGGGAATATTCCTGAGCTGAAGCGGAAAACGTAAGTTCACCAAGCGTTATTCAATCATATTGTTCGAACTAAAAAGGACTTAAAAAAAAATTCGATAAATACATATCATTTACATTCTTTGCTCGCTCGCACTTTCAACTTGTCGAGCTTTTTGCGCTTTCTATATTTTTTCTCCTCCTTTTATGTACATATATATACATATATATATATGCATAACGAGTGAAAGGGAGAAACTTACGTTAAATACTTGGCGAAAAGTTTGCCAAAGATACCAAGATGTTCGAATGGCTTGCGACTCTCGTTGCAGTAGAGCATCCTTTGTATGCGGCGCGCTCGCGCGTCCTCGTTTAATTCCGATCTCATCTCTGGGGTCTGCAGAAAACCATTATCATTTATTTTTCTGTCTTTTACCTAAGTACTTCCTTAAGTATTTTGAATTTCAAAAAGTCAGCGGCATTTAGCAATCCAAAGCAATCCATGCACAAGCAAAGCTCATTATAAATTTAAGTATATAGAATGAAATTTTTTTTTACTGACAAGGAATGCTATTGCTAATTTTTTATGTATATAGAAAAAACGTAAAATTGTTTACATTGCAAATGATATTACTGACAAAAATTTTTTTAAATAAAATTGATGCTAAAGATATATATATGTGGAAATGGATTCCTTTATATATTAATAAATGTATTTAACAGTTGTTTCTACCTCTATGAATAATGAAAATTAATATAAAATCTACTGACGATAAAAATTAGAAATAAGACAAAAATTATCTAAAATATGCCCTGATTTTTTGCTTCAATAACCAGTCTTCTATTATAATTAAATGTATACATACCATCGACGGATAATCCCGCAAAACGTCCAAAAGACGCGTATCCCGTTTCTTCCTATTGGACAGTACCTCGACTATGGCATCATTGCGCTTAGCCGCTGCAATGGAATTTTGAACGAGGGCGAAGAGGAGCATGAGCCCGATGAAGCTGACGATAAGAAAGTGCTTCGCAGTCGGGATCAGGGACGAGTCCACGTGCGGCTGAGGGACCGGATAAGCGTAGCCGGGCTCGAACGGGTAAGCGTAATAATGCTCGCTTCGAAATTCCCCAGTCGGCGTCGGCGCGTAATAATTGCCTGATACATCATACACGCATACGATAGTAATTTGAAACGGTTTCGTGAACCTTTAACTTATTCTAATCGTTAAACTATCGTTTAAACTTGTATCGGGTCTTACGCAAAAACTCATTTTGCTTTATGTTTATGAATTCTCTCGTTTATGTCGCGACTGTTTTTCAAATTTATGTCTAACCAGATTGGAATATAATTGATATTTAAAAAAGCGAGTAGAGAAATAATGGATAGAGTTTGATTAAAATGTCAGATAAACTTCAAATCTTTAATTTTATAAGTTTACTGGGAAAAATATTCATATGTGTGTGTGTGTGTGTGTATCTACATATTACTTTTAATGGAAGTAAAAAAAGTTATTATTATTTTCTGGAGAAAGAACTTTGCCATTTATCCTAATAATTTTTTAAACCCTATTTCCATCTGAAATTCTCTAAATTTTACTTTTTTGTAACTATAGAGACAGGATAAATCCAATAATTTTTTTTTGATACTTCTTATCTTAATGTATTGATTTATTATAGTTCTAATGTGTTTCTTCACATTCTGTCCCTGTTGTCGTTTCTTACCACCATCCTTTGATTTATAATATATAAAAAAAAAAGAAAAATAAGCTCCATTTTGATACAATGGTAATGTAAAACATTCTCAAAACTCATAGGTCAGAAGTATAAGTCATTTTTTTCTTATAATAATTCCATATGCTTCAATTTTTTCTATATTTTTTTCTATTTATTTGTAATTACCATACGTAACAAATGTATTCAATTTTGTCTACAAAAATACATCTATACAAATTTTTATTTAGCTATTTCGTCTTTATTGGTCAATATAATGCAAAATAGTTCATCATGGCGGCTGGTAAGATTTGGGAAAGATAAAATTTTTTTACGACAGACAAAGTAGAATAGCTTCGATTTTAGACCACTAAATAAAAATAAGTATCTGGAGTTCGACCTTTTGATTATACTAAGCTTCCGTTTTTAATTTTATGATTAAAAAAATGATAGATTAAATGAAAATCAGAAAAATACGTTTTCTATTTTAAATTTACAGTGATAAAAATTCTTTTATCAACTAAATATTTTCTTGCTTTGTATCAACTAAGTCATTTTATTAAATCAAGCAAATGGATTTGCCCAATGCAAAAAAGTTTATTTCAATCACATGAAATCATTTTCAATCGAAATATATTTTTTAATTTAAGAAAACGATTTACTTGTTACAAATAAAAAAAGTATTCAGTTGATAAGAATAATTTTCTATTGAATGTAAAAATGTTTGAATGTTTGATAAACAGATTTGAATCTCACATTTTGATTTATTTGTTAAAAACATTTATGCTGTAGAAATAAAAGATGATTAGACCTTTCATCTTGAAAATTATTATTTTATAAAAATGTAATTTCTTTTTTTCTAACGTTTTTTTGTTGTTTTCAGTGCCACATTAAGAAATCAAAAGATAATGTCAAAAACCGAACAATGGGAATAGAAAAAGAAGAACACATGAATATAGAACTCATATATTTTTCAAAAAGATTTATGATTTTCATCTTATAAATTTCACTAACTATAAAGAAAAAGTAAAATTTAGATCATTTTGGATGGTGATGGGTTGAAAAGGTTAATTATCAATGAAATTTTTATACAGAAGGTGAAACTAATTTATTTATACAACACAGAATATTAAAAACAAATCACACGCTTGGGCCCTGGATTTGGCTATAAACTCGCCGAGTCCCTCGTACTATATCTGGCTAGAACCTCTGTGCACTTATTAATCGTTAAATTTTCTTCAAATCTATGCCCTTCGCCTCGTAAAGAACTTTACAATACCAAAATAATTATACTTTTTATTAAAATGCAAAAAGAAACATGCACCATTAATTGCTTTTTATGCATTATTTGTAATTTTTAAATTCCAAATTTCCTAAGAATTTAATATCTTTGCAATTCAGGGGATGAATTACAGGCAATTAACGCATGCAAATCACATACTAAGAAATAATGCTGCCATGTTTTTTTTACATTTTGGCTACAAGACTATTTGGCTATGATTAAAAGTTACCGTACATTTCCTGTTTCATATTTATTATTTTCATGCATCAATTGCTTGTAATACATGTCTTCATCGCAAGGACTTTTTTAAAATTTTGGGTATAAAAAATTCTAATGTAAATTAAAATATAAAATAGAATGTAAATTGGTTAATGTTAAATTTTATTTATTTATTTTTTTATAAATTTAAATAAAAATATATAATTGTTCGAATGTCCAAAAATCCGGGAGGTGGCAAGGGATACTTTTGACGAACTTTAAATTATTTATGAAAATTTGCATTCGTTAAAAATTTTAATTCTAAGCCTTTTCAATTCACAGGCTTGTTGAATAGAATGGCCGACGGACAAACGTTCTACGTTCTTAATTTATATATATTAGAAAAGACTCCGATGTGAATCATAGCAAAATCCAGAACAGTTGAGATTGGCCGGTTTCGCGGACCTCCGCATCTCTTCCTACACTGATGCATAATCAGCCGGCTAAAACCGGAAAGTTACCGGTGCAGGCACCCAATATAGGAAGTAACTCATGGACGGTCTTACCGGGCAGGTAATAGCTGTCCGGCAAAGGGGGTGGAACACCTGGCGGACTCGCGTGGGCCAGCAGCGCCAAGGATTGCTCCGGCCGCTGGTGCATCGTCTGCGCGACTCCCGCCTGGCTGACCGGCGAACCGGGCCACGATTCGATTTTCCCGGGCCGCTGCTCCTGTCGCTGCTGGGGCGCGAGCGCGACCGTCGTCGCGCCCGCCGACGACGGGGGCGCGGCCGGCGACGAGGCGGGCGACGAATAATCGACCGCTTCGCCGGCAATTATCAGCGCGAGCAAGGCTACGGCCAAGGGCGCCGCCGGGACCCGCAGGCCCGTTTGCTCGTGCGCGGCCCCCATTCCCCGCCTCCCGGCTACGCGCTTGTACGCGCGTCGCGCACTGGCTAGCGCGCTGTTTAATTAAATCCACAAATCACGCGCAGACTCCCTTCCCTGCATTAGCGCCCCCTCGTCGGTGGCTCCCGCGTGGCTGTTACGAGATTGCTACGGTGTGCCCGTCTCTCTCTCTCTCTCTCTCTCTCTCTCTCTCTCTCTCTCTCTGTGCGTATGTGCGCGCGCGCGCGCGTTATGCTTTCTTTTACGCCCGGCTCGCGATCTCCGCTGCGGGCCTCGCGCACTAGCTGCCGACTACAAAGGGCCGGGAGGAACTGTGTACTCGCGCGCTCCACGTACCGAGCCTGGACTGGCGGCCCGCCGGGCGATATCGCGACTGCATCGAGGATAATTCGAGGATGCCCCCGATGATTCGCTTCGCTGGCCGGTCTGACGAGCTCTCGGCCACTGGATCGCCGCCTTTATATATACACGCAGATAATAATGCTCTGTTCTGACGAGCAGTCGGCAATTTTTTTTTTTCCCCCGTAATTGAACCTCCGATGAACAGCTCGAGAAGCGAAGCGCGCACATTGCACTCGAAGCATCAGGACGAAGACGAGGGCTTTATTTGGACTGCCATGCTGAGGGCGCGTAACTTGTTTTTTTTTTTTTACGTTTATAGAATTTATTCATGTAAATGTTTAAAGAATAACGTTTTATGGTAAAAAAATGTATTATACAATAAGTCCAAGTAACATTAATATATATATGAGGTATACTGAAATTGGGTTACTGGAAGATGAAAAAAAATTAAACAGTGTCTGATAAATCAGTGAGATTTCTTCATTTTTTCGCAGCTTAAATCATAAACAATAAATGTTCAGATTTATTTAGTAATTAAAATTTACTCTAATTCGAATTAAAAATTAAATATGTATATATTTTCTCGACTTTGTATATATTTGCCTTGAAACAGTCAAGACAAACGCAATTATTCAAGGAAATGGAATATGGAAAAGTGAGATAATTCGAAACGAAATTAAATTTAGTATATCAAGTAATTCGAAATAAAAAAACTAACCGAAAGTTTTTCCATTCTAATATAATACTATTAAATGAATTTATAATATATACATTATCAACATATTATCAAGTGTTTTAAAAATTGTTACTTTCAATATAAAGCGTTAGAGTATTCCAATGCAATAAATAATATATTAAACTTTTCTTAAATACATAAATATATCGATTTTTCTTAAGTTCAAGATAATGTAGTATATATATCCCGTATACAATATGTCGATAAAAAATTGATGACATATTGAACTTTAAACTACTTTGGAAACAAAGTTCTTGAGAAACTAATGCATATGAATATTGCAAAATATAGAATCTGATGTGTATACAATATATCAATTTATGTACTAGTCAGTGAACAATTATTGATTGAAATAGTTCAAAGTACACCTGTGAATAATAATTACTGATTTTATTACTGATTTTGAAAGCGACTGATTCGTTAGTAAAGGTTTCCTAATAAATTGAGTTCCTTTTCATTGCTTTTTTTAACTAAATTTTATAGATTGATTTATAAGTCTACAAAAAGCCGATCTAATTATTACTTGTATAATTGTCAAACTTTCAACATTGTTATAGATTCTACAAATTTTGGAGGATTTGTGTAGAATGCCGCTACATAAAGATTTTACTGTCCTCGTAAACTAACCTGCATCAATACTTGGTTCCCCCCTTGCTGAAAACGCATATAGTCGAACTTGCGTTATGTACTAGAATTTAGCAGTGATATCCAGCAGTTACTATAATCGTCATCGGTGGGGAATAACTGTTAATAACCCTGTGAAAATCGAACTTACCGAGTAAATCGGCAAACATTTCGCCGATTTAATTTTAGAGTGACGATGGCTTGATTTTGACTATACGTGGATTGACAATAGCACAATAAGAATATTGTAATAAAGAAATGATTATTTGTAGCGATTTATCAAAATCTATTTTTATATTATTTTTTGCTCGTCCTTATATTAATTATTAATTTAAAACCGATGTTCATTTTTATAAAGTATAATTGTTTTAACGAAAAAGAGCAGAAGTTATTTAAATAATAAACGACCATAGATTTTAATTACAATTAATTAGAGCAATCCGTAGCGTAATCTCGATTTTTCAAGTTGATTATACTTTATTGATAGAATAAATAAACTTGGATTTTCATTAAGAGTTCTGAAAAAAGAAGTTTGAACAAATATACTTTTGTTATTTCATGAAAATTTGCCAAGTAACTTAAAATAATATCATTAATTAGTTGCGAAATAAATCTGTCAGATTAGTGATTAAGTACCTGCTTAAGCCCTTCCGTCACGAGGGGCTTTCAGAGCAAAATTCAAAAATCCAACCATTGCCCGAGCTTATGCGGGCTCCCCGTTAAATCGTCGACCGGAGGGCATAGTGCGCGGGGTCGCGCAAAAACCACGGTGACCCATAATGTGCGCGTCGAGCGACTTTTCGTTCGGGAGACTTTATTAGGAAGCGGGCGGCAGAGCAGGAGAAGCCACAAGGAGGCGACGAGGGCCTTTAAAAGGCGCGGCTAAAAAGAAAGTAATTATGCAGATCGGAGAAGACGTCTTGTCTCGCTGGGACCGTGGCGGCGAGGAAGGAAGTCGCGGGCAGGGCGGGAAGGGCGCGAAAGAGAGAGAGAGAGAGAGAGAGAGAGAGAGAGAGAGAGAGCGATATGCATATACACAGGGAGAGCTGTGGCGCGGGAGCGGCGTTGATTTTCCGCGCGACGGCAACGGGGTTGCTATGGTGATGCAAGAGGGGGGGCGAGCATTGCCCGGGGGTTCGTCTGTCTGGAGCTTCTCGTCTATAAAGGGGATGGCGCTCGCTTTTTCTCCCGCTCTCGCATTTTTTTTTTCCAAGTTCCCGCGCCTCTGCAGGATCGTATACATATATCTAGTGCTTCTTCGTCAGCTGTAGATATATATATATATATATATATATATATATATATATATATATATACATAAATACTACTGCATATGCGTACGCTTACGCGTACGATGTGTACACGCACCAGAGCAAGGTTAGAGGACGCGAGAAAAGTGCGCGCGCGCGGCGAAAGAGCAGAGAAGGCGAGAAAGTCAGTTGCGCAGATAGAGAGAGAGAGAGAAGGCTGGGGGGTATTTACCCCTATACGCACGGGTATTACATTCATTCCTCTGTACGCCGATTTCGCTCGCGCGTCTCCGAGCTTGTTTCGGCCGTTCTCGCCCCTTCCCGCCCCCTCCCGGACGGGTACGCTCGGCGCGAGCTTTTAAAGGGATCTTTCCTTCGGCTACGCGAAAGTCGTAGACTGCAAGTACTGGCGGTAGTAGTAGTAGTAGTAGTAGTAGTAGTAGTAGTAGTAGTAGTAGTAGTAGCAGCAGTAGCAGCGGTAGTAGTAGTACGCGAGCTAGCTTCTGTAATTACCTTAGGTATATTATAAGAGAGCGAGAGCGACGCTCGAAATTGAAAGATACGAAAAGCGTGGGGAATTCGATCAGTCAACCGAAGGCGAAGCGAATTTCGCGTCGATCGATCTTTAGAAGAGGCTGTCTAGCCAATAATACGACACATTCTAAAAAAAAATTTTTAAGACTTCATTTTTTTTTTTTTATTTAATTACAAATGAACTTTATGTTCTGTTAAACATAGTAGATTTTCTTGTAAGTAATTCGTCGTTTATAATAATGCAGGATCACAAAGTATAGATATGTAGAATATCCGCCTCTATTTTTCATGGTTTAGCAAAAACGTCTAAAGAAGTGTAGTTGACAGCTACTTTGGAAGAAACAAAGAGAAGAAATGAATTTAAGAAATGGGTTATCAAGTATATATTAAAATTAAAAAAAGACAATATCTTTTACATATATTTTGTAATAACATTTTAAGAATAAAAAGAATATATATATATATATATATATATATATATATATATATATTCTTTATAATTCATCTTGTATGTATTACTACTACATTAATCAGACTAGATAGATGGAGGTGATTATTAATTACTATATATAGCCTTAAGCTTATTATTTATATTACATATATATTTTATATTCCAGATTCACAAACAGATATGTGAGATTAACTTCGTATGATTTATTCTGGTCAATAAAGTAAAAGTAAAGAAACAATTTTTTTTAAATTGTTGGTAACAAAAAATTAACAAAAGTACCAAAATATTGGATTACTTTGCATAAAATGATCTCGGAAACAGAGCTCTAAAGATACATGTACTAAAATTTTATAGAATAAAAAAGGTACTCTGTTCAGCTCGACTGCAAGCAATTCTTATGTCTTATATAAAAATAAATGTAGGTTTATGAATAAAGAAAAATTGACTAAATATGTAAATCATAATTTCTTGTTCTTGCCCATAATATCAACTCTTTCGAAAAATTCGACCAAAACACTCTTCGATGCCTTACACGAACAGAAATATGTAAATAAAAGGATTAATAAGAGAAAATATAAGGCTTCGATATTCTCAAAACGTATTATACTTTTCTCAAACATCGAGTATGTCGTGGAACGCTAACGTCACAGGCACAATTGTGGTTAGTACTTAGAAGTATTAAAAAAAAATCAATAATATATATAGAATACCTCTCATCTACTTTTTAAAATTTTTAGGCATTTATACGAATATTTTTACATTATATTTCTAACTAATTATGTTAATATCGATTAGTTTAATAAGGTTCAATAAACAACAATTTTCTGCATTTAATTAAAAAGTATTGTATGGATATGAATTATTTAAATGTTAATAATATTATTAATGTAATTTTGGATAGATCCAAAAATAATGCGAAAAACACAATTCTTAGTTATACAGAAGGCTCTCGTTAGTTTAAGTAAGGACACCCCTTTGGAGAATAAATCATTTTATATAGCAAATTTTATACAATTTTGGGACATTAAATTTATGAGGTGTCTCATAAATGTTTGTCGCTCTTAGAGGCCATCGCACACACTTGAATGCGACCCTAAAATTGAGCTTATAGTTTCAATCCATTTTTCTAAGAAAAATTATTATTTATACGAGCAATCTTTTGTTCGAAAATAAAAAAATCTAGTCGCATATTCAATGTTTCGCGTCAGAAAAACGAACATCTGAAAAGTAATGAGATATAAAAGAGCTGTCACGCAGAAAGCAAACGTCTTCGACAGTACTAGGACTTGTATCAATAAAAACGATAGCCGTCAAGGTGCGAGAGTATTACACTATCTGAATAAAAAAAAATTATTAGAAACACATATTTTTTCAATTCCATAAAATATCTTCGATTTATCTTACTTTATATACATTCACTATGGTAAAAATTCGAACCCTCTATTATTCAGTAGATTTTGATACATATATGTACAGTAATATTTGACATATTGAAATATATGGAAAACCTTGATGGAAATAGTACACTTTCGTATAGTAAGTGAAAATCAATATAGCAGTCGTGAAAGGAAAAAAAGTATTGAAAAATACCGGTATTGAAGGATAATTCGTGCACGGATCCTTTGGATAAGGATTATTAGAACTGGCAGGTTGGCAGGCAGGAAGGCCATTAGCAATTTTAGCCTACGAAGAGGAATTATCTATAAGATATATGCGTGACAGGCCAACGAGAATAATATACTATTGTTTTCACTCTAATTAATAATAATGCCCTGGAAATGAAATTAAATTCTACTACCAGGAATTTTACCTGATGTATGAATGATTTATCGGGCTAGAGTCTGATATTTAATTCTGTTAGTATCGTGTCGATCTATATACAGGTATATTTAAATCTATGTGGTCCTTACTAATAGCTTACGATGTATGAAAAAAATTAACAGGTAAAATTATGTAAAAAAAATTTTTACCTATTCGTTGAAATTTATATATATATATATAGAATATATAGACCATATATACATTTATAATATAGTAAACATCTTGAGAATGTCCATGTGAGTTAAATAACATTATCGAAAATTTAGGACACGATGTAATCTATATATAAATCCGAACTTTTCCGATATCTTTTTTATCCACAGGCGCAGGCATCACCGAATTCAAAGTTCATCAAGCCTTCCATCATGTATATATATATATATATATATATATATATATATATATATATATATATATATAATTGGAAACTAGGCTAAAGTCACTTCGGTTGGCGATAGGGCTTTTCTCTCGGGGGCAATCGGTAAAAGGAGAAAATTAATTTCCTCTGGTACGATATATATATATATATATATATATATATATATATATATATACATATATATACATACATATACATATATATAAATTAAAATATATACGTATAGATTCTAATATATATTGAATCGTCAGTCGGCGGTGCTGGTCTCAGCGTCCCTCGCCACTCTTGGTACTACATTTACTGGTATATGTATATATAATTTGTGTCGATGAACATCAACGATGCTCCACCCCAGTATTGAGGTCGGCCCGATATCGCGTGAACGACGAGCGCGCACATCGGAGCACGGTGCGGTAGAGCAATGCTATATATATATATATATGTATATACACAATACAGCGAACAGTACGGGGCATCGGGGCCGCACTTTTGCGCCAACGCGTTCGCGCGGGAGAGCGAATGATATTTTTAGCGCGTATACTTTATTCCTATACTTGCACCTATCTCGTCTCCGTTGCTTTGATTAACGCGCTTATATATATATATATATAAGCCGCGTCTTTGCGAATCCATCAGTTTTAATTATACATACTTTGTGCCCGATCCCGTTTCATTTCCCATCCTTGCCGCGCGAGACTCTCGCACCGAGAAGGCTTTGAAAGAGCTTGTGCGCGGGCGGTTCCTCGCAGAAATTCTATACACACACTTTCCAAATTACCTAGTTTTACCTTCTATTCTTTCTGCAGTGATTCTGTTCCACTGATCTTATAATATTATCGTTGTAAAATCTGTTTTCGATTAACAATTGAGAAATAATGTTCTCGAATAATTGAAATTTGGTATTGATTATATTTTACATTTAATAAGAAACAGATGAATTACGATGTAAAAATATGCGTTCAATTTTTTTTTTTAATACGACGTTAGTTTAGCTTATCATTATTTTATTAATTTATAAAATAATGATTAATCATCCTTGCGAAAACTAAAAAAGTCTTATTAAAAGATCGTGTATCTAAAATAGGATGAAATTAATATAAAAAATCAACTTTCTTAGGTAGACCAAATCAAATTTTCATTTACATCAGCCCTTATCTAAAAAAAATTGGAATTATTTCCTCGTTGTTTGATGGTAGTTTTTTTTATTACCAAACAATTTCTTCTTTATAATTAAAAATTTATAAAAATGTATTATTATCAAATCACTATTCCTGAACTTTTGACGATAAGTATATTAAAGTATATTTAAGAAGTTTTGAGAAGAAAATATAATGATATAGACAACTATAATAAAAAGCGTTTGAAAGAAGTTTTATCTATCTCCTATATTCAACATTAAATACTTTCATACAATTTTTAATAAAAAAAACTGTATTAAAAGCAATAGGTTTGCTCATTAACAACATCAAAAATCACTTTTCTAAAATTATTAAGTTTTAAAAATCAGACTAATAAATACGAAAGCGTTAATGTAGTTTATAAAATCATCAGTTATCAATTTACATACATCTCGAACATCAACAAAAAGAACGAATCAATGAATACATATACGATTGCAAAATAAAGAAAAATACTTCTGCTTAATATACACATTAAAAATACACTCGACACTTTTTTGTCTTCGATAATATGAAAAATATCGACCAAGAAACACGTGTCAATAAGAGATTTCTTTTCGAAATTTTGTCTATCTACTGTGAAAAAATAATGTCAACTAATAACTGGGCATTTGTGATTTAAAAAAATGAATAAAATCTATTAATGCACAATATAAACTTACATTGTACAGTAATTCTCAATATACATCTTTTGATGCAATTAAAAATAATTTAAAAGTAAATATATTTTTCTGAATGGAATTTACCCGATAATAATTATATTTTATTTAGTTAATGCCAAGTTTGTTTGGTCCAACTCCCAGAATTCAACCTTCAAAATCTTGACACACCATTAGTAGAATCCACAGATGTACTGAAATCAAAAGTAAACCTTCTTATAAGAAGGTTGGGCGAATTATAGAATAGAATTGAGGTCAACGTTCAAAACAAAAACAAAAAGCACTGAAAATCGATATTTAACGATTTCTAATGCAATATTTGTGGACTATTTCCTTTTTTCCTGCTTGTTGAAAAGAAAGAATTTGTTAAAAGCAATTGCTGAAGAGCAACTTTTAGAAATGAGAGACGATATATGTCAGCATCCCTAGAGAACCTTAACCATGATCCCAAACATTTATCCCTGCAGTAATTAAGCAGACTACTCTGGCTTTGAATTCTTTTTTTTTTTGCAAATATTCCGAGAGATGAGTCATTATCGCTTCTGATAGAGGTAGTCGTTGACCCGAAAAAATACGCTTACGATATTTTCGCAAAATATCCTGGTTGCTCGAATTTTTTTTTTTTGTTTTTTTGATTGGAAAAATAAAATCGTAATGAAAGATATTTAACGCAATCTGTATGCAAAAAAAGTTTGCTTGCTTCGGAAGTCACGTAGCTCAAAATTTTTATCAAACGAAACATCAGCCAACGAAACATGATCTGTTTTTTAGGTGCTTTAATCAAGAAATTTCAAATGTAATTTTGCTTTATAAAAGTAATTGTTTTATAAAAAGCAATTTTGTTAAAAGAACTATTTAAAAAGCTCATAAATATTGGGATAGTCGACTTTTTGTGATATATATTCTAAATAATGGAAAAAACGTAATATTAATAAAACCTATAATAACACATTCCGTATCAATATTTAAATGTGTATTTATTTCATATATCATACAAATGAAGCCTTATCTCGAAAAGCTTGATTCAGAAATTTGATAAAACACAATATATATTAGGATGGTTATTTTAAAATTGATATCTCTAAATTGTTTTAAAGAATTTAATTTATATTCGAAATAATTCATTTCAATTTCAACTATATATATTTATTCAATACTTCGATATTCCGGTATAAAAATAAATTGAAAACTTCATAAGGTAATTATAGAGTGAACGAGGATATCTGGGTTGAAGAATGTATTATCTTTCAACAGATATGGCCTTTGCTCCTTTATTTACCTTTTATTTTTATCAGTCCACTTTTAAAAATAACGTTGAACTAGTTTTTCTTTCAACCCTTATGAATACCTATTTTTTTATATAAAATATTTGCCGTAAAGGAATACTTAAAGAGATCGAAAAATAGCCACAGATTGATAAAATTACATTAATTTGAAGTTTGATGAGATTAATTTCGTTCGGGGATTTTCGTCAAATGTAAATTATAAAGTATCATTTCGATGGTAGGCGAGATTTCGATATTAATTAACAAAATTATTAACCGATGGAAAAAGGGCTAATACTGTAGGCTCCCGCAACGGTTGACGGCTTTTATACAGAGTCCGGGTTTTAATCCTTTTTCATCAATGAATAAAATTTTTATTTGACGTTGAGTTCCCAATAACCGTGTAAATTATACTTTAAATTATAATTAAAACAATTTTAAGTTTAATTTGCTAAATTTCTTTTCGTAAATTATTATTTCATCTTAGTCGGCGTTCTATGGACTTCATTTATTATCTTTATTACGTTTTTATTAATTTAATAAAATACTTTACGAATTCACAGCAGAGATTTTTCTAGTATGAATAATATATATATTTATATATATATATTTTTATAAGATTCTTATTTTTTATGCTATTTAAAACGATCACATGGAGATCCACCAGTCACCGATTCGTTACAGGCCCGCTTGTCCGTGGACAAGTCGAACGTTCGCCTACACTACTCGGATTCACTCGCCGGCGCGATTCAATTGACCGCCCGAACGTACGTTGTATCACTTCGTGATCGAGGCGCGTTAAAAAGCGCGTTGTGCTCGTGTCACGTTACATTACGTCTCTATTTCTTCCAGCTTACTTATACATGAAATTCTATTCTGTTAAAACCCAGCAGGCTCTCCTGCGCGACCGATTCAGCATTAGTACTATATCAATGTCTTCAGCGAGAACTAACGCATTCCGTATTTTTTTTTGGTAGAAAACTAAAACATATTCGATCGTTTCGCGTGCGTGATTAAAAAAAATTTCCTTCTTTTGGCGCAGATTACAAACGCATTCGTAAATTCGTAGAAATTTACGATGAAAACTATAGGAATCGAGTCGTGTTGATTTTATCAGCCAATCGTTAATTGTGTCAATTTTATCGCAGCATTAACGATATATGCTGCCTTTCGTCCAGAACTCGAATCGTGTTACTTTTAACGATGCAAGTCTTCGTTCGGGGCATCGATATATCGATGAAAAAAGTGACACAGCTCAATGCCCGCAGTTTCCAACGTAAAATTACGAATTATGCTAGTACTCTGCGAAAAATATATGAAAAGTGTTACTTTACGTAGGCGATAGTAATTAAAATAAAAATCCTAATAGTTGTAGATAAAGAAAAAATTACAATTTTTATTTAATTTTAATTAATGCTTATTTAATACAGTTAAACTTTCTTTCCATGGAAACGTAAAAATTGTTGTATTGATTTCTTCGCTTTTTGAGAATCCACTTTGTTAAGGCGAAGTACGCGTAGGACGGATGATTATGACGAGTTTATCTGATGGTGAAACGAATAAAATGAGGCGGACGTGTAGAGAGAAGATGGCGTCATATTATAATACGTTGTCAACTTGACACAAATCGACCTTAGACGGGAGGGTGACACGTTCCCAGGCGTTTCTACAAATGAGTATTATACCGGTATCGCGCTTTCTGAAGCCTGCTCAATTTTTTACGCGCCCCCGGTGAGTCGGGGCGAAACGAATCGCTCCACCTATACATATTTAACGGGAGTAATTAATTACGGAGTACTTGCTCGAAGCAACTTGGCTCGTTACCGGCGTCGCACAGACACCTCTCCGTCGTACAAATACACCTCCGACATTTTTTACAGGGCGGCCGCGGCGCGCGCGACGATCGATATCACTTATCTAGATAAAATAATTGAAATCCGCGCTCGGAAAATCTGAAATTTATTGCTCGGAGAACAATTGAGAATTATTCGATTCGCAGTCTTTCGTTTTTCCTTCTTCAAATATTACCGGCGAGTCGTGTTTGTTTAATGTGTGACCTATATTTATGTAAAATATTGAGCTTCATGTTTAAATTTAATTAAGCTAAAATTTAAAATAGCATAATAAAAGATACAAAGCGAAATAATAAAATTCATAAAAATGCAATAACACATCTCTACAAGATACTTTCAAATTTATTAACTGTATAAATTATTGAATTTTATCTGTAAAATGTGAATTAAAACATTAAATATATATACATAATATTTTGATCACAAATGGGTATAAAACATGCATATATTTTTGAGAAAGTAAGAATACATTTTACGCTTAATGTTAGATGTGAAAATTGTTTAAATTTATTAGTAAATATCAGTTTTATCATGCATGTTTTTTGTATATAAGGTGCTTTTTTAAGTTTATATATTACTTTTTATAAATATAAATATACGTGATTAGAGAAATGCATTGTCTATGTTAAAAAGATGTTTGATGAAGAATTGAGAGACTTGAATGGTCATCAAGGAAATAATGTCGCTAATTTTGCCTTTAGCTAATTAATATTCCATTCGAATATTACATTCTTTCGCTAAATCGATGTATTGTAGCAGTCGAATTATTAATGATAAATACAGACTGAAACCTATTGATTTTATAATTACATCTTACAGCTTTAATTCTATTATTATTGAATAAAAAACTTATTTGAATTTATTCATGCATCTGATAAAACTGGGCCAATATGCAAGTGCATTGATTTATTTAATTGAAGCAGAAAATTGGAAAATAAAAACATAATTCAGTGATGTACAATAGAACAAATATAAAGTAATTTTACGATGTGAAATCTAATTGCAAAGACCATTTCTTTTACTCTAAACTAAATTGATTGGAACATATAATGTACTAATAGGTGCCAAAATAATTAATATCTGATTTTAAACCAAGCAGAGATAAGTATAGTTGAAGTGTACGACATATGGCAAATCGAGTTACTTACATTTATATAAAATATTTATGGTTAAAATTTAGAATTCGTTAGAGGTATTTTCCTAAACTTTTCTATAACCGATAGAGAATAAATTTTTCATAAAAATGTCAATAATGAGAGCAAGATTTTATGGATCAGTGTGTTATAAATAAACAAACAAACACGCTAAATATGATACAATATCCATGTTAGTGATGCAATATTAAAACTTTATTAGAAAATAAGATTGAAGTATTTTCTTAAAGCACCAAACTACATATTTAATCGTTTTAAGACGAGCTCCAGACAGTCAAGAATTGTACGTCAGTATAAAAGACCAGCCCCCTGGGCAATACGTTATGATGTCTCTATACGATAAGGCAGTATAATCGAGAGAGACAGAGAAAAGAATCGTATAAATCGATTTCTTCGGCAATACATATATAGTCAAAAATAAAGTATGCAAATCCGAGCCAGATTTAAAGGATCGGAGGAGAACGAGCTCCCCGATCTTGTCAAGGCGCATAGCATAAAGCACGTGTATATATATACTCAGATTGCATACTAAGCAGGCGGGATGAGCAGAGAATTATAAGCACCTTTGCATTAATTAGTTATCTCCAGTATCCTGGGACTTATGAACGGCAAACTAAAGGAAAATGGTATGTTAAATGAAGATAAAGAGGGACACGGTAGTAAAGTAAACAGAGAAGGATAGAGAGAGGAGAGGGAGAAATGGAGGCAATGTATTTCAGCGCTACAACGCATAGACCCTGGCCTCGGCAAAAGTCGGCTGTTGGAAGGGGTGGACCGGCGAAGCCGAAGGCTTTTTTCATACGCCTGCATACTTGTATGGAGCAGCTGTCCTTTCGCCACCATCACGGTTCACTGTCACGCAAATCATTCACAAGCTTCCGTGCGCGTAAAAACGTAGAAAATCGTGGCGGCAGTAGAAAAGGTAACGGTAAGGACAGACGGCAGGATGAGTCGCTCCGCAAGGCTCTACTTGTACATATAAGGATGTCATTTTTCAAGGTTGGCGAATATCTAGTGTAATATGCTTATATATATATATATATATATATATATATATATATATATATATACAAAGAAGGATTTTCCGCTTGCTTACATATATATATATATATATATATATATATATATATATATATGACGTATGCGTCGGATTGGATATATATTTATATACACTCATACAAGGATATCATGCATACATATGCATAGATGGTAAAGAATCGAGCAAGCAAGTGCGACCCAGATTCATATATACCTCCATCGATGTGCAAGAGCTCACATAGAGGAGAGAGAGAGAGAGAAAGAGAGAGAGAGAGAGAGAGAGAGAGAGAGAGAGAAAGAGAGAAAGAGAGAGAAAGAGAGAGAGAGATAGAGAGAGAAAGAGAAAGAGAGAGAAAGAGAGAAAGAGAGAAAGAGAGAGAGAGAAAGAGAGATAGAGAGAGAGAAAGAGAGAAGAGAGAAGAGAGAGAAAGAGAGAGGGAGAGGGAGAGAGAGAGAGGGAGATAGGGTGTGAGAAAAGGGAGAGCGAGGCAGCAGCAAGTGGCTTTAAATCGTTTCTCTTTGTTCACGTGTGCAGGCAGTGAAAAATCTCCCAGTCTTCAATTTTTCTCTCCCCTCGCTTCTCAAACTATACGTATAGACGTAACTTGTTATCATCTCTATAGCACTTTTTTTACTTTTTGCCCAAAAAAGCCTTTCTCCGCTCGATATTTGACAATTTTACTTTTTTTTATAATATCATTATAATAAAAATTATATAAATTATTTTCGGTCGTGCTTATATATATTAAAATGAATATCATAGTTTGAGCTTAATAATGTAAATTATATTCTTGAGAATACTTGGGAGCAAAGAAATTTTAATAAAAATGCATATTTCTTCATTTAGACGATGTGCGCTGTATAAAAAATTAAAATTTATGAAAACAGTGCGGATAGGAGCAATTTTTACATTATGATAAAAGAATTAATAATAGTTAATTATCAATAATACAGTTATACATTAGTTTTTACATTAGTTATAATATAAATAGATAGTATCATTTCCACAAAATATGATCTATATATATTTAAAGCGGAAAAGAAAATGAGATGGTAAGAAGAGGGTAAGAGAGTAATAATTTTTCAAAAGAATTGTGTTAAGGGTAAAAGATCAATGAGTTATAAAACTTTAAGGGTGAAATATACGGAGCGTTCGATATAAATCAAACAAAGCCGCGATCGAAAATTCATTTTTCTTTCGGCTATTACTTGCTTTATCGACGATTCGATTTGTTGCTAAAGCCACGGTTAAAATGAATAATAGGTACTTCGTTTTAAACAAAAAAAAATGCTATACACGCGCTACATTGATTAATGAGTTTACTTTTCGCGTACGAACAACCCCCATGTAGAAAAAGCGGTACTTTACTGCGCCAACTTTGCGCTTGGATTTATGTTTTGTTTATTATTTTGATTCCCTATATTCCTGCTAAATTTTCTTTTATATTTACAGATTTGTCCACAAATTGTCCGTAAAGTATGTGGCCGGTTTATAGAGGGGGGCGAAGGGTCTACTGATAGTGAATCATGATCTACATGGGGGGAGGGCTTCAAGATTGACAAGTACGTAGTTAATTTTTTAATTTCATTTAAATATATTCCGTATTTTATTAAAATATTCTGTTCCATTATAATATTACAATGTTAAATACAATTGGAAAAATTTATTTGACAACGTTTGAAGTAAATTTTAAATTGGGTATTTTAATAGCAATCGTAAAAATTAAGAGCTTAGTCCACAAACTATAAGTGTCTGAAAGTAATAATCACAATTAAAGAATTGTGTAACGTAACAAGAAATTTAATAGTACGCGAGAGTTACTTCCAAAGCACTGCCGATGTATACAACGAGCATCTAAAATTTCATTTTCAAGAAAATTATTTAGACCACAGACACAGAGCTTCTTCATTTTAAAATAGTCCGTGGCAACTGTACACGTCGCCCTGCCATTTGCTTAAATTTTTGTAGAAATCTAGAACTGTTGATGTTACCAACTTGGTATACGAACTCGTTGAAAAAATCCCATCTATCTCACGCCTATATACCTAAACTATATTCGTATAAATTTATTGTAGACATAACGTATCCTCATCCAAGCGAATCAAAAGTCATTTACTCGCATTTGCACAAAATCCGATCTATTTATGATTGTGCGTAAAAGAAAAACAAAACAAAACAACGACGACCAGTCGAAATATACGTAATTCATTGAATCCCGTCCAGCAGCCTCGCAGTTGTCGCAGTTATTTTAACGTCTCAATTCAAATGCGATAAAGCAATAGTTAAGTATACGATAAAAACGTAGGTAATAAAACGCGAAATATGTCGCCGATAAACCAACTGTGGTGGTGGGGAGACACAGGGAAAACTACGCGACTTGAAGGTTGCAATAGTTAGAAATCAAGGGAAAATACGCGTATGCATGTTATGTAATGTAGGTATGCCCCGGCTGTATTGCAGCGGGGTAAAAGCTCGGGCTTAAAAAAGAATTCTACGTCAATATGGCCTCGATGCACACTTTGACACGAGATCTCATACAAAGTACCATCTTATTCGCTCTATTTTTACGGTTGCCTTACTTTTTTTTTTCTTTTCTTTTAGTCAAGTCATTTCGCAGGCGCAAAATTTCACATATACTTGTTGGAGCCCTAGACTTCTGACATGAGTGAACCTATGAAAAAGGACTGTGGTATAGATTAGAGTTTCAAAATTTATACGCGAGTTCATTAGCTCATCTGTGTCGTTTATAGCCAGCAATACCTGACATAAATTCGAGGGATCAGATTTTAAACCTCAGAAAGGTAGTCACATTGTTAATAACATATTAAAAAATATATAACCGCTCTTTGCGTATCCTTCCAACTCAAATAATCATTCTTTTTAACATTTCATAAAACAAGCGAGAAGTTGAACTATTCTCGATTATTACAATTGGAATCGTCGGACTGTTAAATAATAAAGTATTCAGATTTCCAATGTATAAAAATCTCATAATTACTCCTGGATTATCTGTGAAAAAGAGCAACTAGCTGTCGAAAGTATTAAAATTAATCGGAACATTCTAAATGTGTTCGCAGAATAGTAATCTATTTCCAAAACAATGCTAATGCATTTTCATCTATCACGATGGCCTGCATTCGAATCCCAAAGTACAATAGCTCTACTATTCATCATTTATTTAAAAGGAAAATTATCCTTGAAAAGTATAACAATGGTAATGATTCTGAAAGGGCTGGGAATTACTGCAAAATCATACGGATATTTATTTCAACTGTTGAATCCTGATTGAAAATAACGCTTGAGTCTCGACAATTACTTTTCACGGGTTGGTAGAATATCAGCGATTCCATAATTGAAAAAAAGATAATAATTGGAAAGTAGGACTACGATAATATTATTTTCTAACAGACATCGATGTCCTTATATACATTCATGGAGTATATCAATGAATTCAAGGAAAATTAACTCGCTTCAAGCAGTTCCAATAAAGACTAGCATCTTTCAAATTTTTTATAGATAAAGAAAACTTTACGTATTACTGCTTCGAAGACTTATAGCAATATCATTTATAACAATCGAAAGGTCGTCATTTTGCACGTAGGACCTACAAATATAAGTTGTAATTTGCTACTTCTTCTCGCATGAAGATCACAAAATGTACTATATTTGCTTGCGAGACTGAAGTTTTGAGATTTTCATTGCTCATAGGGAATTGAGTTTTTTTTTTAATCATATCTAACGCTTGTAATAGTTATCTCTTGTTAACATATACGCGATTCCATACTTTTCATTTGAAGCTACATAAGGCCAACCATACTATATACGTTATTTTGTATGGACTATCAAAAATATTTTCATCACGATAATTAAATCCGCGCTTAATTTATTTATCAAGTTTCTCATCAGGGAATCAGTATATAAATAAACCACATTGTTTTTTGAGGTTCTTCTTTTCGATAGTAAACCGGTTATTGTTCACGGCTCGGCCACATGGCAAAATCGAGGCTGGTGGTGGAAGGTAAACAAACGCATACGTTGCTACTTCCAATTTCGAATGCAGCTGCGGAGCTTCGTAACGTCGTAGATACATATACACATACATATATAAATGAAAGGGACTAGGCCTCGTAAGCATGCAAATAAATGCGCCGCCGCGCGCGGACGGCGTGAGCGGGGTGGAGGGGGGGTAGAAGAGTCGCCCGAGCAGGACAGGCGAGATCTTACACACGAAGTCCATACGCAAGCGCAGGCGCGCAACCCTCCTCCTCGTCTATACGTGTGCACGACGGTCTACGACGTCGGCCGCGCGTCTTCTCCCCTCCGTAAGGGCGAGTCGACCCTCTCCGTCTCTCTGTATTCGCTCTGTTCTCCTCGCTCCCGCGCCGCGGTCAGCGCTCCGTCTCGCTCGTCTGCGCCACCACCGCCACCGCCACCGCCCCCGCGTCCTCCATATATATATATATATATATATATATATATATATATATATAAATATAGCATCGACGGGTCGGCCCCGCGCGCGTTTATCGAACGATTGCGCGCGCAGGGGTCGGTGTATATCTGCCGCGCTGCCGGGGCGGCTCGCACCGCGCTATAGCTGGCCGCCGAGACGCCGTTGGCGCCGCTTTCGCCAGCAGCAGCAGCAGCAGCAGCAGCAGTTTATTCTCCGAGTTGATAGCAGCAGCCTCTCTTCGTCTCGCTCGCGCTCCTTCGCATAGAAGCGACCCTCGACCGCCCCCGCGCGCTTCGCAGCGGCGCGCCACGAGAGGCGGCGGCGCGCGAGCTCCTGCACTGTCAAAACAACCCTCGTGCTCGGAACACGGCCTGCGCCACGACTGTGCCGGGCTAAGATATATACAAACATATACATATATATATATATATATATATATATATATATATATATATATTATCCTCATTATATATATATACATAAACACATATACATATACGCGATTCGCGAAGGGATCGGTGCCACCCCGTGATTTTTGTGGAAGTGCAAGTGTGTCTGATATATATAAATAAAAATATACATGTGTCGCCTCGATCCTTGGGAAAGTGCGGACGAATTCAGTACCGCGACAACACCTCGACTTCTGTACCGCAGCCGAACTGGCGCCCGGCCCTCTTCGTAGCTCTAGCCGCAGAAGGTGCTGGGGCAGTCCGCGGTGCTCGAAGAGCGGGCGGTCGCAGCGAGACAACGGCGAGCCGAGCGACGGTCCGGCGCCTCGTGGGCGGTAGCGCGCAATTGGGATTTTCGGCAAGGTGCACGAGCGCGAGGGGGGTGGGTGCGGGCGCGCCGAGCAGACAGCCGAGACGTCGGCGATTCGGAGGCGGCCGAGGGAGAGAGGGAGCATCGATCGCGAGTGCGCGCGCGCTCTCTCGCCCGCCCGTCCGCCCGCGCCATTTTGTCCTGCGTCGGTCGACATCTCGCGGCGCCGTTCCCCGCGCACTCCGCGCTGCCCGCCCGCACGTCCGCTTCGACCCGTAACGACGGAGGGCCAGGTCACACCGCGCGAGCGTCCTCGGCTCCTCCAGCGGGCCCGGCCGTGCTCCGGACACCCGCGCGACGAGCTCCGCGCTCGTGTCGTCGATTCTCCCAAAGTGCTGGCTTAGGCGGACGTCCGCGTCGGCCATCGGGCGAATAGTAGGAGGAGGAGGCGGAGGAGGAGGAGGAGGAGGCGGAGGAGAGTGCGCGAGAGACTCGCCGCCATATTTCGCACGCGAGTGCAAAGTCGCGTCGCGCGAGGGTGAACTCGGCGGCCTGCGGAATCGCCTGCTCGAGGGGCCCCCCGTTGCAACGGGGCTGAGGCGGTGAGGCCGAGAGCAGGAGGCGAAGGAGGAGGAGGAGGAGGAGGAGGAGGAGGCGGTCTCGCACCCGGTCGACGCTCCACGCAAGCAGGCTGGGAGGAAGGCTGAGCGAGGTGGTGGGTCCCGTCGTGGAGGAGGCTGTCGAGCCGGGGGATGCGACCCCTCTGACGGGACCCCCTCGGGACGCCTCGTCGATACCCCGGGGGCAGCCACCGCCGCCGAGGATCGCGACGAGCCTCGCGCCGCCGCGGCCGCCCTCGTTGACGCAGCTCAATCAGCAGCGCTCGGTCGAGCAGAAGCAGCAGCCCCAGCAGGAGAATCTGCAGCCCGAGCAGCAGCGCCGAGCCAGCAGGGAGTCGGCCGGCAAGGGGCTGGGCAAACCGCAAAACGAGAACATGGGGACGGTGCTGTCGTTTAGCCCGCAGGAGAAGCACGGCGGCTCGGTGCACCAGGGGAAGAGCCCCGCCGCGCGGACCGGCCAGGGCGACAACTTCACGCTGAAAAATTACAGCTACGAGCAGCTGTACAACGTCAAGAACCGAGAGAACAAGAGCGGAGGCCTCGGCGGCGGCGGCGGAGTCGTCTCGACCGTGGGCGGGCAGCAGCAGCAGCAGCAGCAGCAGCAACAGCAGCAGCAGCAGCAACAGCAACAGCAACAGCAGCAGCAACACACGACGAACCATCCGCCGACGAACAACAACTCGCTGCAGAACAACAATATAAACCTGAACAACAACGACAACGCCCGAATCATATCGGAGAAAAATGCCCTCGAGAAGAATCTGAAGAAGAACACCCTCATCATCGGCTCGTTCTCCTGGAAGCGCTTCAGCACCGTCAACAATAACAAGAAGAAGCAGGACAACAAAAACAAAAACATCAAGTTCCGCCAGCCTCTGGACAATATACCCGTCACCGACAAAAACAAGAACATCCAAATTCTTCCGGTAAAATTAACTTTTTGCTTATCATCGATCGCATGACTCTCTGTATTTTCGTGTGAGATTGCATTTATTCTAGACTGCATGCTTACCTTACCCAGGGCTTTAGATTAGACGTGGCTGATTCTGCATTGTTTTCGCCCACCTACTCCTTAATTTCGTACAATTTGATCCCATTTTCTGGTAATCATTCATGTATATTCCGTGCATGTCAAATTAAGTAACCTTTCCTTCTATTTGGACCGTTAATTTCTGGATATAACGGATTTGGTAATTTTTACGATGTCTTTCACTCATTAATCTTTCGTAATTTATATACATGTATATATTAAAAAAAGGAATTTATTTTAATATGCACGAACTATTTTTATTTACGACGTTTTTCAAGGTTTCACCTATTCCTTTCAACTTACTGAATTCTAGATACACAATAATGACTATAATTTTGTTTATAATCACGTACGCTAAAGTGATTTTTTTAGTTCTTTTTTTTTTTGCTCACGCAAACCTGAAACTTTGACCTATTATTCGAATGTATCTATATGTTTGTTATTTATAATTTTCGATTGTCACTATAGTTAACCCTAAAAATCTGTTATTCAAGGAAACTGCAGGGTTCATAGTAAAAACAATATGTATCTGAAATGAAAATTTCACACGCATGCAATATAGACGTAGGTTCTCAACTATTCTACATAATATCTTTCGGCGATTCCGTAGCCGAAAAATTGTATTCGTTTGTTCTTTTCCAATTAAAGATCTCCAGCTGACCTAATGATCATTTTATTTATAAATTATGTAAAATAAATAATTAGAGATACTCTTAAAAAATATTCATAATATCATCAATTAATAAACCTGGATTAGATCAGCGCTGCATTTTCTTATCCATTTTAAGAATAGTTTTCTATTATTTCTTAATGATATGGCAATTGAAAATATAATATAGATATGTAAACAAACAGATCAATATTTATTCCTGCATCTATCGGCAAAAATCAACAAAATGAGAAGTACCTTAAATTTACTTAAATTCACTGATTCAAGCTATTATCGCCCCCTTACACGTACGTATATATACCGAATTCCAAGCTAGATGTAAAAGAGTTGATGCACGATAAATTGCCATATTATTCGAGCAATTCGGATTAAAATCATAGAGATGTCTATATTAAGAATCTAAGAAAACCTATATAAAGACACAATTTAAGGATTTCAAAATTTTAAATTCATATCTATATATCGCGTATGAGAAAAAACACATCGTATAAAATTAGATTGAAAATTAAAAGTATTGCAAAATGGACCCGTTCAATTTGAAATTTCTTTATGACCTCATACTTTAAAAATGGAAATAGCTTTGAAATCTCTTACATAATGGTATATTTTCAATTGGTTAGATATGAAAGGTGCATTTCTCCTGATACAATTCTTCAGGATTGTACGTCGAGCTACTTATTCTTTTATATGATTTTTCGACGTCAGTGAATATTTCTGTCATCGAAAAAAGGAACTCTTTTCATCGAGATATATACGTATATACGGACAGCCAACGACGAAGAACGGCTTCAGTCTAATATTATGCGAGAAAGCTCGCTGTTTACGGATCAGCCTCAGCCTTGCAGTTAATACGCCCTCCTCGGTGGCTTGGCCCTACCGCGCACTGACCGCCTCGACGAAACCCCGTAGATTTCGGCCCGGGTTTGCGATGGCTCGTTCCAACCGTCTACCTGTGTCCACGAAGACCCTGACGGACGCCGACCTCAAGTGAATCGATAAGCCACCTCCTATCGATCTCACGCCGCAATGTCGCACTTACGGAGCTCGCCCCTTTACTCGCGTGCATGTATGACCCCCCCCCCGCCGCCCATCGCCACCAGCCACCCACCATCACCTCTCTACCACTCGTTCCGAGAACGCGTTTCTCCTTTCTGGCTTTCGCACCACCACCCCCTGTAGTGCACGAATTTTCATATATATATATATATATATATATATATATATATATATATATATGTATGTATGTATGTATCCATGCTTGAACAATAATATATCATATATATATATATATATATATAGAAAACAATTGAATATAATTGAAATATTACGGTTTTGCATAACACGCAGACGCACGCGTGCGCACCTCGTAATGCGTGCGAGACTTGATTCTCGCGGTGGTAGTTAGCGCAGGTAGAAATATTATCGATTGTAGAAAAAAAAAATTGCATACGCATGTACATTGTCAGTAACGACTAACAAAGGAAGAAAAGAACAAAAAAAAAAAAAAAAAAAAAAAAAAAAAAAAAAACAGAAAAACACAAAAGCTCTCTTTATTCGTGTGAACGCAGGTGCCAATGAATGCTCCTCCACCTACCGCTCTGAACAAGCCTTTTTATTTGCATCAGAGGGAGGCGGCCCCGTTCACGGAGAACAATCACTGCGCGACCGCGCGCAACCAGACGACCTACGACGGCAAGCTCGCCCTGCAGAAGCCCCAGCCGCCGGCCTCGAGGAAGACCATCATTCACGCATCCACCTCGGAGCTGCTCAAGTGCCTCGGTATTTACCTGCACGCCAAGTGCTTTAAGCTCAGGGACTTTCAGGCGGGCGACGCCGTCATGTGGCTGAGGACGGTCGATCGGAGCCTGCTGCTGCAGGGCTGGCAGGTGAGCGATACACTCTACTTTAAATCCGGCCGCGTCCGCTCTGCGCGCGTGTGTTTGTGTATGTGTGTATAACGCCACAACCCCCCCCCTTCCCTGCCCCCGTTCGCTGCCCTCGCCCTCTGGTATTTTCCCCGCTATTGTTTCTGATTCGTATGACGTGGAACTTGTATCTTTTAATAGTAAAACTATCGTGTTTCAGTATTTTTCCCTTCTATTATTTATTACACGCTTTTGTTACATTCATCAACGAAGGACTGGCGAAAGTAGCAAATATCCACTTGTGTACTCATACATTTGCCGCCAGCATATATCGATTAGTCTAAATAAAAATCCCTTTACAATCCTACCAGTATATATATATATATTATCTGTCCTTTTTAACGCTTCGAAATAACATCCAAAGTTTTACCCGCTTCTGAGTATTCGTGTGTGTTCGATGAAAAACGCTAAATCTGCGCTGGTCTTCCGCGGGAGCGTCGATTGAATTTATCAATCTCAAGTATTAAAACTGTCGCACATTTTTTAACGATAAAGCCTTGAATTTACGCGCAGTAATCCGTGCTTAATCTGATATAACATTCCGTGCCCGACGCCAGTTCGTCATAAAATGCACAAGATATCTGAGATTTTTGCATTAAAAATTATAAAATTAACCTTCCGTCATTCTTCGCAATTTTCTACGTCGGAGAGTGTACTGCTTAATTCCGCTTTAAGTTTGACGTAAGACGATTTGAGCCGCCTGCACTCGTCATTTTTAAGCTCTAAATCGCGCGACAGGTATTGAATTGTCTCTATATATCAACGCGTAGCAGCCGAGCTATAGTTAGATTCTGCAAAGCGACAAATTCAACCGAATACAATCGACTTGGCAATATGTATATATATATATATGTGTGTGTGTATATTTGTCATTTCTCTACCAAAGTATAGAGTTTCATTAGAAAGTACGCGTAGAATGGCGCGAGGACGATCTATAGCGCATCGCATGGAGCGCGAAGCGAATCGAGGATTAAAGCTCCGACGTGCATTAAGACGTGTCACTGCCGTGGCCGGACTGTGGATTTATATACGCGCTGGTCGTCAAATATAATATCGTTCGCGCTGTAAAGTTGGACAAAAGGCTGCCCGCCACGGGCGCCGTTCGCCTTGGCCGTGTATCACACGGCGTTATATGCGCGCGGCAAAACGGTCGTCGAGGCTTCGTTAAAATCAGGACGATCGCTTCGAATTGCCGCAAATAGAATGGCTGAATAGGGTGCGCGTCGAGGGTGGAACGGGCGGCTCGTTACGCGGGTTGAACTTTCCCGCGCGATTACATCGATGAACGGCTCGGCAGGCGGACGACGGGCCTCGCCGCATTGCGTCGGGGATCGCGCCTTATTTAGCTTACGGAGACGAACAGAAAAGTACCGTGACTCGAACTAAGTTTCAAATTGAACATTCTCCGTCTTTTTCTTGTCGTCATTGTTTCGAGAACGCGTCGATATCGGTATATTATAACTAGAATAATTATTTCCAAGCATGGATCTTTGACAAATTCAACTTGCATCGAGTTCAAAGATTTCTTATTTCAAGTTTCTTGAAAATGTCTTAACTATGTCGGATGAGTTGAGCTTTATTAACAATTTATCGCGATTGCCGAGGTGAACATTTGGAAAAACATACTCACCTAACGCTCGTTGTATACAAGGTGATCAGAAAATCGATTCTGATAATTTTTTTTTCAACTTATGAAATCGTTAAATAAAATAACAATGCCAATAGAACTTTCCATTAAATTCATCATTACTGTATAGGACGTGTATTATTTATATTACTATATATATGTACATACATATATATATATATATATATATATATATATATATATATATAGATATATATAGATATACATAGTTATACATGTATATATGTACATACATATATATACATATATATAGTTTCGACAGTATTCTGTAAATTTTCTTTGATTTCGACGAATTGATTTCCAATACACTGACAGGGCAAAATTGCACGTGAATTATTAACAGAACGAGTGGATTGTCAGTTCTAAGCTAGAAATTAGAATGTCGCGTGATAAATAAAATATTTAGGAATTTCCGTCGGACAGAATTATGATAATTTATATATATATATATATATATATATATATATATATATATATATATATATCGCTTAATTGTTCGAGCCATATTGTATAGTAATTTACCAATCGGCCTACTAATTAATTGAGCATATATATAGTCATGACGGGTATGGTCATTCAATCATTGAATAGTCGATTCAGCATAAATGTAAAATATGAAAACTTTAATGCAGTCGTGTAACATAGATAAATATCCGCCTAATTTCCATTAAAATGTATTGCTTATTCCAGTAAGATAAATATAAGATCCGGGCGGGGCCGCGGAAGGAGGTGGTGGGTAAAAAATATGAAATACCCAAGGGCCCTCGAGCCCGCGCCCCGATCCCGCGGCGAGCGTGTGCACAGGAAAAAAATCATATATATGGGTTCCGCTTTGATCCGGTCTGCACGAGCGAACGTGCTGACTATATATGATGTACGAACTTTTGATACTTCGAAGGGAGAAGAACGAGAGTCCGCGCCTGTGTTATACCCGTCGCGCTTTTACATACATACATATATATACATATAAATCTATATACATATACATATATAAATATATATATATATATATATATATATATATATATATATTAGCCGGGACATAAAGGCGATGGAGTAGTGCGGACGTAGGGGCTCTTTTCGAGTCGCGATATTCTTTTTCTCCCGCTCTCAATTGCCATTCTGCATATATATATATATATATATATATATATATATATATATATATATATGTATGTATGTAGAGTAAGAAAGCATTTGAGGCGCGGGGCTCAGAGCAGCCACTGTTTTATCTGATGTATATATATATATATACATATATATATATATATATATATATATATATATATATACCTCGGTTATATAGTATAATATCCTGGGCGCGCTCACTTGTCTAGCATGTCTGCGGCACATATAACCACGAGGGAATACGCACACGCTCGAGCGACTCCGCGTATATAATGAGAATCATGCGCGCCGCACTTCTGTAGTCACAATATGTCACGTGGAACATATTACTCGAGCAGCGGCGTTTCACTCTTCTCTATATATATATATATATATATGATATATATATATATATATATATATATATATATATATATATATATATATGAAGATGGCCGTCACTCGCCGCAAACCCCATCAGCATAGAGTAGAGAGACTAGGAAAGACGACAGTGAATGAAAAGCGAAGTGACGTTAGCTTTCCCCCCGTCTCACTCTATCTCCTTATAAAATCATTCTAATTCTAGAAAAAAATTCTCTCTCTCTCTCTCTCTCTCTCTCTCTCGGACTCTGTACAACGAATTGATGTATAATCATCTACCTCTACGATAATGTATAAAATGTATAATTCAAGTATGTTTTAATTCGGTATTTTATGGTATATTATAGTCATGATATGACAATACTTTTGTATCCTCATAATAAAAATAAACGTACATCTACTCTACTCTTCTCTACTCAGTCTTCGTTAAAATGAAATTTTTCTGCGTAAACGCCTTTTACCTTGTTTTTTATATAATTATATTTGTGTTAAATATTAACATTTAGTATTGTTATGCGTTTTCCTTCATCGCCATTTCTTCATTTTTTATTTATTTCATCATTCATAATAATAATTCTTGGGCGTTAATTTTAATTCATTGCAAAAAGCTATACGCGCATATTTGTAACTAACAAGAACCTGAAGTCCGTAATTGAAAAAAATATCTATCTATCCGTCTATCTCTATCCGCCCTTTTTTTTCAACCCCCTCGCGCGGCGCTACGCCCCCGCAGCCGCTCGCGCGCGCACTCCCATTTAGACGAGGCGGATTGACGGGACAGTCCTGTCGCTGAAAGCACGAACAAAACGGATTTGGCTCGCGGTCAAATTAGATTAGCCTGCCCGGCTTACGGAGCTTTAACAAAATAAATAAATAAATAAACAAATAAAACGAAAGTACAGATGATTAACGAGATTAAGCTTTGCGCGATTCCGTACATTCTGCCGTACAAGTGAAAAGTGCGCCTAAGCGCGTTCAGTGGTACAGGCGGAAAAACTTCATTCTTTTTCTTTTAAACCTTCACATAGAATTCGGAAAAAAGTTTCGGTATTACTTATTCCATATGTAAATCATTTTCTTGAATTAAGTGCAAAAAAAATTCCAAACCGATGTATTTATCACTGACAAGCATAACGTACGTTCGTTCATTTAGAGAAATAGACAAGAAAAACGCTCTTTTTCTTTGTAAGAGACGTTTCTGATATTTTGCATTCGAGCCCGAGTTTCATAGCCTTGATACAATTTCAAAAGACCAGAAGAGTGGACACGTGATCGTTCTAAGGTCTATCAAAATGGTCTATTACATGGTCATTGTACGAATACAACTTTTCCGTGACTTGCCGTTTTTCTTGCAGGTATTACCTGCAGAATTTTTATCCAAAACGTGACCTAAATATTTGCTTCGCTGATGCAGCAATATTATCGATAGTATTGTACGGCTTTAGCATTCTTATCATTTTATTCGTTTTTTCTTTCATTGCTTTTTCCCTTTTTTACATCAAATTGTTTTTATAAATACACTTGACTAAATAAGTAATGAATTATTATTTCATTAGACTAATTACTTGAAAACTTCACTCCAATTAAAAAATAGATTATTATTCGTATACTATATCAAATTATATAATTAAGTTCGATAGAAATTCTGCTAATATGTATTGTATTTCTAAATAACAATACCTGTACCGTTAATTTAATAAATCATGGTAACTTGATTAATTAGTAACAGAATGTATGTATGTATGTATGTATGTATGTATGTATGTATGTATGTATATATATATATATATATATATATATATATATATATATATATACGTAATTTCAATATTGCAATCTGCAGAATATCTTGGTCTCTCGCTCACTAACGTCTACGTTTCTGCTCCCGGGTACGTGTATACATAATTCAAGTCTCGCTTCGCTCACCCCCCCCCCCGCCCCAACTCCTGGGGTTCTTCAATTAAAGTCCGCAGAGCTGAAGCACGCAGAGCCAAAGCGGGCGGAGAAGAAAAAGCCTGGCAAGAGAGATAGGAAGAAGGGGGGGAGGAGAAGGGGACAGAGAATGAGCGTGTATAGCGATCAGGCTTGGCACTAAACTTGACCCAGCCGCCGAGGGGTTCAGCGCAGGCAATGCTTATGTCTAGAAGCGCGAGCACACACGCCCTCACCAAACACTCGTGTGTCTGCGTGTATATATATATATATGCGCCACCTCAGAAATGGGGCTACCCCGGAGATAGACAGTGAGTTGACTAGCGGGTGTTCGCCTACATTTTTATTAGGAGATCGCTGTACCGTGCTCCGTACTTTCAACAATTCTGGCCGCGTACAGTACGCGACATCGTTATATCGGGCCAAAAAAAAATTATCTAAAGGGTTTCTAAAAATGTGAAAAGATTATTAAAATCGCAATGAGATAATCTCTGCTTAATTTAAGGGGATTAAAGAACAATTTTTTGCGTCATACAAACAAATATAAATCGATAACGCGTTGTAAAAAAAATTTTCCTACGATAGAACAAATACGTTCGCTTTCCAAGAAATAACGCGCGAAAATCCAGTTATAACTTTCAGTTCGTGAAACGAATGTTCCATTCAGATAAGTCCGCGTGATAGTTCAGAATGAATAGCCCCTTAAATTTTAGATTTAATTTAATTAAATCAGATCTAAAACTGGAAGCCTCGCAAAAACGAATGTATATATATATGTGTGTGTATATATATATATATATATATATATATATATATATAATTCCGCCACCCTGACGCGACCGCGTGGAAGTTCAGTACATTCGCGTGATTAAAGCACCCCTTGAAAAGTTCTCGGCGCCCGGCGGTGGTTTTATCAGATCTCGCGCGCCCGTGCACGCACCACTCTTCTTATCTGCTAAGCGATAATTTTCCATATCCGCTGGAAGCCGATACTTACGTACGCGTTTATACACATCTATAAATATAACGCCGGATAGGCGCGCCTCCATTGAATTTTCGGCATTACGCTCGCGGCGAGAGCGGCGCGAAAATCCGTTTTTACGGAGAAAGGGGACTTCGAAGGGCAGACATCTTCCTCAGCTCCCAGCCCCCCCCCCACCGCCACGTCTGTAATATTTGTCATTTTACGCGCGCGTGAAAGCGCGCGCGGTCTCCCTCCCCTATTATCGTGCAGCGCCGCCGCGGCCGCTCGACCTGCGCGACCGTCCAAGCGAGAAATCGTGCGAGCGCTCGACGCCTCGTTAAATTCGCATCGGCGGCGCGACGGGGTAAATATAATGAATAAATAGACACACACACGCACATACCCAGGATACACCCAGGAAACACACACAGATGTATATATATATATATAGATATCGTCCCCGTCCCCTCTTCAGTTTTAAAGATCGTTTGGGTCAAAATATTTACTTGTCTGGGTTGTTTTTTTTTTCGTTCGCGCGCGCGCATCTACGTCGAAATGAATTTTACGAGCCCGTGGTGACTCATGCGCTATAGTTCAAGGACTGCAGCTAGGCAATCATTGGGCCGATCGAAGTTCGCTTAATATGTCAATATTATAGATTATGTTAATTTCCCCTCGTTGTATACGTATATCTAGTTGACGCGTCGACTGCTCAAAGTAGTAGTGCGTGCCGGTATCTCGTAAATATATATCTAGTATATATACTGCTGTATATTTAGTTGGCTGCCAATGGGCTTCTGCTACTGCCGCTTGACACGTCATCTGTCCGCGTGCAAAGACTCGATTATAAGAAATCGTAAACAAAATGATCCGGGAAAATTGGATTTCGAAAGCTGGGCGACTCGACCCTGTATCCCAGGATTCTACCCTCCTTAATCGACAGGATTTATTTGAAATCAAACTGACACTATAGCCCGATCTCATAAAGGCTTTAATATAATGTAATTAATTAATTATAATATAAATTACGAAGAACTTCGTTATTGTAACGGATAGCAATCAAAATTAAAATGGTAGTTTTCATGTTGAATTTTTCAAGTTTTCTCAACGATGTTATATATTAACCTTCAGATAAATGTACAATAGGCAGTTTTTACATAATGGCGAAAAAATGCTAAAAATTTCTTACATCGCACAGGAATTTGATCCAGATTGAGCGAAATAACTGTGCTCACCTCTGAAGTAAGCCCTATCGAATTTTCCGACTGATAGTTGTTAGTTTCTGAAAATATTATACATTTCTCATTTACAATTAGCAATTATATTGAATATATGGTGGGGTAAGAAAAAAATAAAATTTCAAGCAAAATTTTTAACGAATCTGTGTTTCCAAATGGATAAATTGTTTTAATTAGTACCAATTAAAGTTAGGCCACTGGTAAACACGTTAGCTACCACGTCACTGCGCATTCACGAACCTACGTTTATATGAATTTTTCTCGTAAAACTATTATTCTCTTTCCGAGAATTCGCTGCTAAAAATCCGATTTTCGTAAAAGAAAATGTCGTAATTAATTTAATTAGAGACGAAGTACTATTCTTCAGATTACACTTTCATCCCACCCATTTTCTCAATCTCTAGACCCCCCCCCCCCCGATCGCAACTGGAATTACAGTTGGCTCGTTGGCCAATTAACATTGGCGCGCGGAGCAAAAACTATTTGCAACTCTGAAAAAAAATTACCGAACCCTTTGTCTTTGGCTTCCCGTGCTTATTATCGATTCGCTAGGGCGAAAAATCATATTTCGAGCACCCTGTATACATGCTACATAGAGCGTAGCTGCTCATACCCACCGTAGGCCCTCGATCACCGATGGTGTGCGGGCCTCGTTATCGCGTCACTGGAACCGAGCGCGACTTATTCCTCCCGACTCCTGGCTCTCTTATATTCTTTGACATTCCCACCGACCTACCCCAACACTTCGTCCCCGCGCGCACGTACGCTTTAAATAGAGTTTTATATTAAGCGCCGCTTATACTCTGCACACGCGCTTATTATTGCTGCACATGGCGACAATGAAAATCGCCCGACATACCGTTTGTATGTATGTGTATGTATGTGTGTATGTTCGCGCGCGCGCTTATATAGATCCGCGTATATTACGCCCTCGTTCGCAAGATTTTCGTACGCTCTCGCAACCGTTGATGCGATGCAAGTGTCTTTCGGACGTGTCAATTGATTTCGGTATTTTGGTCCATGTATATATATATATATATATATATATATATATATATATATATATATATCCATGTGCCAGGTTTAATTTGCGAGGGCAGAAAATACTTAAAATTTATCGAGATCTTATAATATTGAACGTTCTTCCTTCCCCTTTTTACGGAAACATAGACATGCTATATCTATTTCTGTATTTGAGTTTGGAAAGTGATTAAATATTCAAGACGATTGATTTTATATATATACGAATAACATATTTTTTAACGAAACTGTACAGGCATTATATATATATATATATATATATATATATATATATATATATATATATATACATATATAAATATAAATATAAAGAAGCTTTTATTGAATTATAGCTTATTCAATGATTTATACTTTTGCGCTACTTCAAATAACCAGTCCAGAAAGTAACTTGGAATAATATTCTTACGAGTAAGAAAATTCTTAATTTGAAACTGTAGTCGATATACCACAAATTATCGATTATAATCGAAAGTTAACAATACACCGATCCTAACAATTACTCTAACTAAGAACAAATCGTCGGTAGGAACTTTTGAAATAAATCATAAACTGCGCAACGAACCTGCTCTCGCGCGACCGCCGTTGCACGGATCCAGCGGTAATTTTGAAGAGAGCCGATTACGCGCATACCGCAGTCATAACTCGGCTCCCCCCCCCCAAACTACACGGAACGAGAATAGAGGCAAGCTCCGGTGGAAAATCTATACGTATACGCCCGTTATCTTCGTATATATCTCATCAGAGGCGTCGATTAATATGCAATAATGCAACGATGGAGCAGCCGCGCAGTAAGCCGATATTACCGAACGAATACTCCGCTCCCTTCCCCCTGCCGAGTGCTCGGCTCGCGCGTGTCGCTCGTTAAGTCGAGAACGCGAAAATTCCCTCTCGCTCGCTCGTCCCGAAATCCTCAGGAGCGATTTTACTATATATATATATATATATATATATATATATATACGTATATTATATAATAAGCGCTCGACCTACGGGCCCGCACACGGCCCTTTGGTCGCCGGGTGCGCATGCAGCAGCATACCGTTCTCATTCTAAACGAATTCTCACGTAGCCGTGCCATTATTGCGCGCGGGGCTTGCGAGCGTAAAAATAACGAGAGAATAATTGAGGGGCAGGAAGTGGATGAGGTGGGCGGGAGGGGCAGGAGGCGGGGGCACCGCGGCTACGTAATGAAGGGCGCGCAAGCGACGAGGCGCGAGATTCCCCCCTCCCCTTCCCAGGGCGGCCCGCAAAAGTGCGGATCGATGTCACACGTGCTGAAATCTAATCAGCCGGCCGGGCTCTCTGAATTATTGTGCGCCAGCGCGTGCACCCACCCCCCGGACTCAATCACCCTCTCTCTCTCTCTCTCTCTCTCGCTCTCTTTACCTCAGCCCTAGCTCTCTCCGCATTCGTCGCCGGCTCCACTTCGATCCCTGTCCGGTACGTACACGGGGGATGTATTCATATATAAAAGTTTTTAGCAGAGCCTCTCTTCAAACCCACGCGCTCGCGCGCGCGCGCCTGCGCGCATCGTTAAGGAGCTGATTTTTCTTTCTTCTATTCTATTTCTTCTTCTATTTTTATCCTTTCGTCTCTTGCCTATTTCTCATTCGCTTACTGTGCGTATAGGTGGGTACTATGCGTTTAGTATAAAAAAAAAAAAAAATTATCGTTATCAATTTAACGCACTAACGATCAATGGAACGAAATCACGAATCATTCTACCCATTGCAAAAAGAGATTAATGAGAATGTGTCAAAATATCAAAGTTACTAATCTTACGCGATTTGAGTAATTACCATTCATCTGGCTCGTGCTAATTTATTGTGTTATATTTCATTGCAACATTATGCATGAAACTTGCGATTTGGCTTGTAGTAATGATTAAACAGAGAAATGATTTTATTTTAAAACCAATTTAAATCTATCAGTAATTCATATCTGTATAATTATGTACAAGAAAAGGAACGAGAAATTTCTAAATTCAAGAAATGGCCATCTATAGAAAAGTAAATACATAACTTCTTAATCATTCTCGACTGATAATTGGTCAATTTGACACACGTTCTGATGTAAGTTGATGTAACAATCTGATGTAATTGTAATTGTGGATCTGGGATTGTAATTGTGTGACAATCTGGTATAAATTGACATATGAAAGTTACAATTTAAATTTACTATTATTATATAGTAATGATAAATCAAATAAATTAGAAAAAACGATTACAGTTTACAAAATCAATTGCTAAAACTTCACGCCTTCGTCCGTTGGACAAACGTCTAAAAAATTAATAAAAATCTTAATAAAGAATAGCTTAAACGTATATAAAATGAAACAAATAAATAAAAAAAGGAATACAATAATTTATTATCTGATATATAATTCCATTATGAATACAGTTATAGTTAAAAAATAAATTCATACTCGTATATTTAGCACTGACTTGCTCAAGTCTTCAGAAACACTATGCCTGTGCCCATGCGACTGTTACCACTGATTCTATTTTGGTTGTTTACGTACTCGTCGACGTTATATATATATATTAGCGAAAGAATACAGTCACTGTTCACAACTGACCAAGAGTCCATTTCGTATGTACCATTGTAAAACGAAATTTTAATTAATATGTACGTGTTTTATAAGTTTAAACTATACACTGAATTTACTTCTACTTGGAAACAAATGTTTAAAAAGTATCATTTCAATAAAAATAAATATACCTGTGTATCGGACTAAAATGAAGAGATTTTTTTTTCAACGCATTTGTGCCGCAATAACTGCTCGTCGATGTCCGATGCAGAGAGTATTTTTCCAATATTACGTAAAAGCAAACAGCAATATTCGTTCAATAATAATCCATTTTTCCGCGAATGCGGAATATCAATATACCTGTATGTGTATATGAAAGGCCGAAGTGTGAAAAAAAAACTTACTTTTCTCATAAGTTGAAAACAATGCCTCATTGTTCGGAGGCGCTGCATGTCGCATTGTTGTGACATTCTTCCTTTCGCTATCTATTGGTTGCCCCCCCCCTCCCCTTGCACTTTCTGTCTGTTTGTCTAACTCTGCCTGTCTCTCTCTCTCTCTCTCTCTCTCTCTCTCTCTCTCTCTCTCTCTCTCTCTCTCTCTCTCTCTATCTCTATCTCTATCTCCTTACTCTCACACAATACAACTTTACCTTTATTTGCTTACCAATTCTCCGGAGAAGACTTGGAAGGCCGCGTAAACTATATATAGTTTCTTAAGTGCGACGCTGCAGCACGTGCAACACGTGGCCCCCTTTAAATGATCGCGATAATCCTTTTCGTCTAGACCAAGTGTGCATAGCGGTCGAGCTTGAGAAAGTGATTGCGCTCCGTCTTATAAGGGAAATACAATCGTATACCTATATGCGCGCATAACGCGCGCGCGCGCACTCACGCCCACACAGATTCACCAGACACATTGTTCAAATCTAATTTAACTTATATAAATCCGTGTGTATATGTATAATATCGACCGATCGATCAGTTCCTACAGCTATTTCCGCGTGTCTCCTGTTTACGCCCCCGTTTTGCCCCTACGCCGCACATCACCCGAGCGCGCGAACACGTGCTCGCCGGTCGGCTCGGAGGTCTTTTAGAATTAGACGCCGCGAAGCCTCGCTGCAACATCGTAATAATACGGATCAAAAAAAAAAGAGATATAGTGACCCGCGCCAATGCCAAACGCGACTCACGTTCCCCGCCTTCTCTACGTACATTCGCGTGTAATGACGAATATACGTAGATACCCTTCGACATATTTTGCGTAGTCCGTGGTACGCGGGCGCTTGAAAAAAAAAAAAAAAAAAAAAAAAGAGAGAGATCGAAAATATTGCTCGAAATTGAGAATAAACGCGGGTTGAAGGTGTGGACAAATATAAAAAGGGATAGCGAGGGTGTTGGAGGGGGGGGGGGTAAATATAGATACACCGAAGTAAATAATCGAGGTAGCGTTATTTACTTCGTATATAAATCGTCATACCGATTAGACTTCGTTGATGTACAATTTTTTGAGATATTTCCTCATTAAATCGCAAAATTCGAAATTCTGGGACAGTATACAATCGATCAAATTTCCCCTGAATACTGAACGACTCCGCTGGACTGTAGCTTGTTAATTATGAGGCACCTAAATTTTTAATTTACTACATAAAGCGTACACTAACAAACAACGAGGCAAAAAAAAAAAAGGAGATCGATACTGCGCAAATATGCAGCATATTTAACGTACAAGCCTGGCAGCTTTTGGAAAACTCGAGAATGCTTGAAACCCGCATTATGTTTAGATGAAAATAATTTAAAAATCACTAATGGATCGAGCTTACTTTCTGCTTTTTAAAATTCCATATTCTATACATAGATTAACGCGGATTGAACAAAAAAGTCTATTTTAACTCATTAAATAGGATACAGCTAAAGTGCATCCACCCCTCTATGCATACATAACGCCTGATTTAAACGAAAAGTTCGCAAATGGAACGCGACCCTCGCGAAACGCGACTCACGCTTATAACACACATACACATGTGTATGTATACAGAAGTGGAACGAAAGCTTTTTAAGCCGTTCGATTCGCCGCGGCGCACGCGCCCTCCAAAATATCACACACACATATAGCTTTATAGGCGAGATATCGCGTTCGACAGTGTAATGTGTATACTATGGTGTATGCGTGTGTATATATATATATATATATATATATATATATATATACGTATAGGGTAGGGCAGGGCAGGGCAGGGCGCTAACCCCTGGCACATATCGACCGGTTAGCGAGGTCCGCGCCGCGAGTTACAACCGCGTCGTGTTACCCCCGGCCACCCTCTCCGCCGCCGCGCGCCTCCGGCGCCGCCCGCGCTCTCGTCCTTTCCCCAGCTTGGCGCGGTTCCCGTCCGCCACCCCCGCCACTCTCTCTCTCTCTCTCTCTCTCTCTCTCTCTCTCCCCCTCCTCCTTCAGGCATCGTCCGCGCTTCCCTTGCATATTACGCCGCGCAGTCGTAACAATTATTATCTTCGTGTGTATAGCATACAGCGCAAGCGCAAGCGCACTTGCTAGCACCGAATACGTATATAGATAGATAATGCGTCGCGCGGAGACGCGGCCCCAAACTTCGGCTTATAGGCAATCTCTCCCCCTCTCTTTTTCGCTCTCTCTCTCACTCTCTCTCTCTCTCTCTCTCTGTCTCTCGGTCTCCCTTGAAATTCCGCAACGACGGAACGGATTTCTTGGAATTGACCCAGATGGAGGGGTCCCGCGACCACTAAGCCGCTTTTGGGCGCGCGCTCGCATGGGTGTGCGTATGTAGACATACGTATAGTATGAAGATTTTTAGTTTCACCAAACCATTCTCTTTGTCAATACATATATATCTCTGGTCGGTTTCAAAAGGAAGGGAACGACAGAGAGAGAAAGAGAGAGAGAGAGAGAGAGAGAGAGAGGGGATAGGAGAGAATTTCGACAATACCATCGTCGTTCGAAAACAAGAATTTCCGAAAGTCAAAATAAATAGACCACGTCGTTTCGATTGACCGTTTTTTCACGCCTCAAAGAAACGAAACATCGCTCCATTATAAACTGATTATTGATTTTTACAGATTTAAACGATATAGCGATACAGTGTACATTTGGTAGGATGTAAATTTGTTTACGACGGGGCAATCGTCCTATATACTTACGAATAAAAGCCGAGAGCATAAAACTGTTATACCGCATGCATGAATCGAGCCCTCTCTACATCATACCCTCCCCCCCCCCCCATACGCGAGCGAAACGACTTTTTTAACGAGGCTCCTTATAGTTTTACTATCTCGCGTGTCGCTTTTTACCGCATATATGCGCATACACGTATAAATGCATACAGCTTTGCTACAACGAGACAATAAAAGCACGACATGTTTATCAGCCGTGTAATTATTCCGGGTCACGAATCCCGTTAGTATACATATAGCCACTGTATTTTTATCGCGGGACCCTATTTTTAATTTGAACTCACGGGTGTAAATAGATTAACACACTCTCATTATATTTATATATATATATATATATGCGCATATAACGTTCCTGCACAAAGGATCACGCGTACAAGCACGCCAACGAGCTAAGAGGCGAACGACACCCCGTCGATCAGCCACACCGTGTGCGGACTCTCTTTTCGCTCTCCCACTAACTCTATATCTATATATGATCAATTGGACTTTCTGTTTTGGCCGAGTCCGATATATATATATATATATATATATATATATATATATATATATATTTGTATATATGTATATATATATATGTATATATATATGCATTTCTATATATCTAGAAACACTCAGCCCGCCCGCGCTGCCTATAACGCGCACGCGCGCTCTCCACACACACACGCACACGCACACACACATATACGAGAATAGAAAACACCACCCTTTGGATGCATACACGAGACTGCCTTTTCGAGCGCGCGCGCACAAATACATGTGCAGGCGAGCCGGAGATAAGTAGAGGGGAGCCGCACCTGCAATAAAATAGGAATCGATCTTATGCGGCTTTACCCCTCCAAGGCTCGGAGCGTTGAAAAAACTTACAAGGGTGCATACGTGCAGTTGTGAGGGTGGGAGGATGCTGGTGTGGGTCTATACGTGGACTTATATATGTGCAGGTCTTTGTGAATGCGTATATGAACGTTGCACTATATAAGTGCGAATGAGTAACTGCTCTTAACACTGACGCGTAGGCGCACACAGAAATGCGTGTCTTTAAACAGGTGTATATTATAGGGAAAAAAAGCATCTTTCGCACTTATTTGAATAATTTGAATATAAAACAGAGAGAATATATATATATGTATACAATGAAAATGTTATCTCAATAATTGCTATAGATTATTTTGTACAAGCAAAGAAATAGATTTTTGATTCAACGTAAAATTATTAATATTATATAGAAACCAATCACCAGCCTTCTATGTGAGATAATATTTTGTCGGAAAATATATATGTATCTAATTCAATAATTAAAATGAAATTCTAATTATTATTAATATTCTTAATAGAATAAGTTGTATCTCTTTCAAATTATTTAGAAATATTAAGCGATAATTAAAATCTGATAGAAATTGCTTGTTGATATTGTCATCCGAATCGTTTATTATCAATATCGATTTTATTATAGTATCGTACATGAGAAGTGCAATGGCCTAGTAAAATTTTTCTCATCTATTGACAATTTAAAAATATTTATAGATTATAAAAGTAGGGTAATTTCCCAATGCCTTTCATAGATAAAGAATTATTGAAAAAATGTGAAATAAAAAAAAACGTGATAATATAATTTAGATTGCTAAACTTCGCTGCATTAACTTTATACGTTCAGTTAACGCATTCCTTAGAAAATTAAAGATGAATTCCAATAACCAATATGCTTTAACCAATTGCGAGTATACGATGTGTCCAAGTTTGCCAATATCCTTATCAAAAATGCTTATAATATTTTAAGTTTCAAATAAAAATACGTATCTGCAAGATGATCATGAAAACAATGCCGTTAATTATAATTTATATGTAGATTGATATGCCGAGTAAAGATCGAAGATTATAATAGGTGCTTTAATAAAAAATTCACTAATTAATAATTTAATTTGTTAAAATATAAATTACGTTACGTCGAGCATGTAACATTGCGATTTCTCTATCACTAATGCTCTGGTTTAATTTACTATTTTTTTAAACAAAACTAAATGAAATCGATATTTAACGTGAAATCATAATTGATCTCAATTAAAATTTAAGAAAGATCATTATTAATGAATATTACTTAAATATATACGTATTTAGTTATATATTATAAATTTTTGTTGAGTTGAATTAAAAAGAAAATCGTAAATTCGATAATCGAAATTTTTTATTGAAAAATTAAATAAAAAACTTGATCGGTTTTTAAGCATTTCTTCAACGCGTTTTATATTATATTTGAGATTATGTCATAGCAATAAAAATGATCGAGATCCTATAGATTTCATTTTTAAAAATTATACATTGTATGTAAGAAAGCAATTTTTTATCAATTGCTTTAAAATATTCCTACAGAATGAATAGAATAAATAATTTAAAATTATTAATATTAGGAGCACTATTGGGGGGCAAAAACACATTTATCAAACTTATGCAATCAATAACTTCAATACTTTGCTATTGATTGAATAATTGCAATTATTGCGATTATAATTCTAATTAAGCGAAGGTGTATAGGAGTTGCGTCTTGGGGCATTACAATTTGAGAATATAAATAGCTTGGATGACCTTGCTCCTTTTATAAATTAGATATGCGCTGTACAGCTAGTGATTAAAAATGAAGTGTTCGAATAAAAAATGGTTGAAATATATGTAAAGCTCATGATGCGCAGGATATATTCATTGACCTGGTTTTTTTTTTCTAAAAAATTCCTTTCAAACATACGGTAATCTTATTACTAGAGCATATGATAGATACGTTGTAAAATTATTAAGATAAATATTGACTATTATGAGTAAAAAATTATTGTGAATTTTATAATTTTTTATTTACCCATAAATGATATCAATTAGCTAAATAATTAATACAATGTATTCTGCTATCACAATTCTCACTTTTGGCCTAACATATCGAAGCGGCACGTACATGGAAATTATATGGACGTAAATACGCGTGCTTAATTATCCAGTGTTTCGATCATCCGTCTAACGTCAAACGATAGCTTGAAGCAAATTTCAAAATGTAGAACAAATCAAATCGTATTGATCTGTATCGCGCGTCTAGCAATTTTTTCCCCTTGCTTTGCTCCAGAGGCATCGGATATTCTGCAACGGCAGCTAAATAATCAACCTTTCGAAAGATTAAATGGGGAAGGAATTTCTTCTCTAGATTATTCACTATATATATATATATATATATATATATCCACTGATCGGAGGCAATATCCGAGCCCGGTGCCGATACGAGCGATGTTTATATAGATATATCAAAAAACGTCTCGTCAATTACAAGAGCATCTCAAGCCTCGCCGACGGCGTGACGGTCTCTGTCGCCAAGCGCGTCAATCGGCTTAAATTCGCGAAATTCTATCGCGCTCACGTTATATGCGCATGTACCATAGGACCCGGGGCGGAACTGCGTAAGGGCAGAACACGCAGCTCAAAGAAGTCGAAAATCCCCGGTTCCGGGCTAGATTCTAGTCATCATCATTGCCCATGTTACGCCTGAGATCGCCATTAACGATTGTCCATTAAACATTTTATTTTAATTATTGCTCTATTCGGATTTTCTGAATATTTGCCGATGCGACAAAGAAGTACGTGCTTATTCTATAGACGAAATTTTACATGTGGAAAAATTATGGAAATTATTGGGCTTACATTAGAAGAGGAAAAAATCGTCCCTAAAAACTCCATCCCAATTTTCAATAAGAAATACTAACCATATACTAGTCGGATTCTAAAATAAATTTCTAAAGCTTTAGACACACATATATATATATATAGGTCGCTGAGTATCTAAGAGTATATAAGGGCGACTAGGCGCGTGCGCATTCCACCCCCACGCCGTATATGTATACGCAGATACATATACATATATATATATATATATATATATATATATATATATACACATAAATAGCTATTGTATAGATAAAGAGAGGGATGGGTGGGTGCGCAGAGCGCCTGCAACAGAAGGTACCGCGGGTTACGAGAGAGGAGGGAGACCGCGTGCGCAGCAGGTTGCACCGCCCGCGCCGCGCCTCCGCGACGAGGCTCTATCGGGGTCATCGATCCTGTCGGGTCACCGCCGAGAGGGAGACTCCCTCTTGCACTTGCAATGCCCGACGACGACGACGACGACGACGACGACGACGACGACGTAGACGACGATGCGACCATGCGCGCGTTATAGCGCGCTGCACATCAGTGCCCTCGTGTATATGTATATATATATATATATATATATATATATATATATATGCGGGGGAGAAGGCACTGTGACACGTTGGCTAAAATAACTCTCACCCCCACCCATCTCCGAGATGCTGTACACACAATAATCGTCTTATTGCTCTACTGGGCTTCGTAGGGGGATAGAGAAGGGGTGGACCGAAGGAGCGACCGATACCTATATAATATATATATATATATATATATATATATATATATATACACTCCTTTGCAGCCTCCCTTCTCTCGTACGCCCTAGTAATTAGTGACGCGAGCGTGATGCCGATATACGCGCGCGGCTTTGATGTTATAATTTCAAAAGGCGCTCGCTCCCGTTTTCCACCTGCGCGAACGTTTTAAAAGAGATAGCAAAACGGACGCGCGGATCGGCGACACGGTCGCGCTCGAGCAAATAATCCAAGAGAGTGTGATACATACATAGATAGATAGGTATACCTTTATCTGGATAATAAATACAACAATTAAGAAGAATCATATAAATAACATTTCGTATAAGAATATTTTCTATATCTATGGATACATCAGAATTATCATAGTTTGTAAGTCATAAATAAAACATAATTTAAAAACCAAATAGAAAGTAAGAAGAGAAAATTAATATAGATTACGTACGATAGGAAAGTGCAAAAATTAATCAAGCTCAGGTAGGTTCTTCTGCATTTTTGATATAAACCTACTGAGAGACGGAAGGTTACAAATTTCAACAGGAATAGTAAACCAGAGACAGAGAGAGAGAGAGAGAGAGAGAGAGAGAGAGAGAGAGAGAAAGAGATGTTTTTAAAACAGTAAAGGCTCATGGTCCTTCTTAGTCAGGCTGAAATTAGAATACAAAGTATAAAAAGATATCGTATGCATTAGTTCAATAAACTAATAAAAACATACACTTTAAATTAAAATACAAAAAAGAAGAAAAAAACAATTACGAATCGAATTCATTGCATGAAATAGTTAAATAGATACGTATTATTTTTCACCTTTAAGGAACTTTTGCAATAAAAAAAAAAAGCGTAGACCTCAAAAATTCGACTGTCCGTAAGCAATGAACGATGCGCTATGCGTACATTATTCCGCGATCGTCGAGTCAGAGTGGTGGTCGCGGTTTTCCCCGATAGTTTCATTTGATAATCCGGCAAGACCTTCCCCTCAATTCGTTCGAGGAGCCCGAGGAGAATGATGCGGCGATACCTTCGAACCCCTCCCGTCCTGTGCGTATCTGTGGCTCGCGTCGACGATTCGTTGGATGATGTACTGACCCGCGTACGTAAAGTATCGGCGTTAAAGGCTCTCTTATGCGAAATCGCTGGGAATTTGAAATGATTAATCCGAGCTATCGTTTTCATATTTATGGCCGTTGAAATACTTTCGAGACCCTGGCAGTGTTACCCCGCTTTTATTGCTTTATAATGGCGTCGTCTGATAAATAAATGGGTCAATGGAACGCAAATAGAAGCGAAATCGATGCTAAGAAATGTATGTATGTATATCGGACAGAAGGACGAACATTCGCATGTTAACGAATTATAAACACACTCTTGACCCTTTTTGTGAAATTCATCCTGCAGATACGGATTTCGCTTAGATTTCCCGCCTTAAAAAATACGAACTGTATTTTTCGTTTCTTTTTTTCTCGGGTATCGTACAAGCATATGAACTTACGAGCCGAGCGGATATTAGCGGGTATATATCTCGATAGAAGTATAGCGCATGTACACGAGCCAATAAGGAATAGACGGGGCGCTACACACACGCACGCACGCACGCACGCACACACACACACGCACACACACGCGCGCGCATCCGAGTCAGCGTTTGACAAATATACGGCCATTGTTGCGCTCGGGGCGCGCCGCGACGGTAAGGAGATCGAACATCGGGTCGCGCGACGTCCCGTGCCATGCCGGTCAGGGGTATCGGGTAAAACCTCCAGGTCGGTGGGAGAGGGGTGGATGCGTGCGTGAGCGAACGTGCTCCCCCCCCCCCTATCGATCGATCGCGAGCCCCAAGGAGAGCCCACTCACCTGACTTTTTCAGCTTTCGAGGCTCGCGTCTCTCTCTCTCTCTCTCTCTCCACATGTTCCGCGTCGTGAATTCGTCGCCCGTGTGTTATACATATATTATATCTAGACACGATGCACGATACGTTTTATTAGGGCAATTTTCCCGATGTCGAGGATACATTGAGTGGTCATGAGGGTCGCACTTTCATCGTGCTTCTATTGTCTAGCCGAACGAGCCACTCTCCGAGTCGGTGCATAATATAACGCCAGGCGCGAGCTGTGGCAGAGATTATATAGAATATTTCATTAGTTTGGACATCAGATTCTTTAGTACCTGTCTAATATATATATAATATGAATAATAATAATATTTTCTCCAGTATTAAATTCCTCAATTTCAATTTCATGCATATGGTACATTATATAAATATAATGCCAAGTCGATGTAATATGCAGTTGCTTGTTAAAAATGAATTCAAATATCTGCATTCATTTCATAGGCAATTGACAATTATTATTTGAAAATTAATTTGAAAGTGTCTCTTATCAATAGTATATCACGTACAGCTATAATGCTTCTGTTGGTATACTAATAAAAAAATTATTTATTTCGCATTAAATCCCTCATTTTGTGAAAGTCGAATGTTTAGTTCCAGCGCACTGCCATAGAAACAAATCAGAGCAGAAATAATTAAATACTGTATAATAAGAAAACTTACAATAATAAGAAATAAAATTCAAATATATTTGGTTAAAAATATAATACTTTTGTATTTAGATAAACAAACGTTTAGTTTGTTTAGTAACGTTTACTAATTGAGAACAAAATTTCTAGAAAATTTTTAAATAATATATATTATTAAGAAAGCATATTAATTAAATGAGTTAATTTGATAAATTTTTAATTAATAAATTAAAATTTTATCAAAATTTCATCAATATATTTTATAAAAATATTTGTATATTAAATTAAACAACTACTTGTTAGGTAGTGTAGAATCCATTAATCCACATTTCATGCACATTAGATTGATGAAAAAACATATTCTATAATAGAATTATTAAAATAAACATTGACTTGTGTAAAAGATATATTTTTTTTATATTGATCTTTCCTTTTAAAATACACAAGGCTATTATAAAATATGAGCGTTGTTTTCATATATATATATATAAATATATACTAAAGCTTTGAAAATTATGAATGATTATAATAGTAAAGAAACTCTCGACATTTCTCCCGCAGGACATTGCGTTCATCAACCCGGCCAACGTCGTCTTCGTCTACATGCTCGTGCGCGAGCTCGTCGACGGCATGGAGTCGTCCGAGCACGAGCTCCAGGCGACGGTCCTCACCTGCCTCTACCTCTCGTACAGCTACATGGGCAACGAGATAAGCTATCCGCTGAGCCCGTTCCTCGTCGAGGACAGCAAGGAGCAGTTCTGGGACCGCTGCCTCCTAATCGTCGACCGGCTCAGCTCGAAAATGCTCCGGATCAACAGCGAGCCCGGCTACTTCACCGAGATCTTCTCGGAGCTGAAGGCACGTTCTGCGCCCCGCGACGCTGTCGCGAATGTGGATGATAAAGCAAAGGAAGCATGCGACGCGCGCTACCCGAATGTGTAGTTTGAATCGCTGGGAGAGCACGGCCGACCGGCACTGACGCTTGACGAGCATTCGCGTATAGGAATCTGCATATACCTATGCCCTGCCCCCCCCTCTCTCTCTCCGTGTCTAAAGTTGAATCGGTGGAAATCGCTAAATTTACAAGTCTCGATTTGCCAATCAAGACTTACGATCCTTGACGGGATGAACAATGATTTTCGGTTAGCATAAAAGTGATTTAAATTTAAAGAGCAAAGAATCCCGTTTCTTTTCATCTCTGAGACACATCGACGCATAATAAGAATGTGCGAGACAAGTTGCATCGCGCACACGGCAGACGTGTCAATCAATAACGTCCCGTCCGTTGAAGTTAACGATTTTCAACTAAAAGTATATAAAAACTGCCAAACGTTAGATATATAAATTTTCGAAGTTTCGCAATGAAATTTTACGATTCTACTAAAAACGCTCGACGTAGTTTCTGAAAAAGTTTCTAATGTTTACGAGAGGTTCGTTAAAGATAGTAATATAATATATATATATACACGATCAGGCCGAAACAGTCGGTCGGCTAGCAGCAAACTCATCGTTGCTCGTTTACAGTAAATTTCATGCATACCCACTATACGTATATAATAATATTGACATTAAAGTAATAGTATTATAAATATCGTTCTCTCGATTAGGATCGAGTTATCGAGCTTTTGTAAAATTATTGCATGGCGTAAAGTATTAGTAGAATAGAAAGTATTATTATAGTTAGGAAGACAATCATCAATGCAACTTTAACATTAGAATAGTAGAAAACTCACATAGTATTTTTTATTTGTCTATTAATCAAGAATTTGAAAGAAATTACACTCTTTCGTGCTACGCCAATCGTTGAAATTATCGCATCCAAATTTGTCAATTGTTTGCTAGAACAATAGCTGCGAGTATTTTCTTTCAAATTCGATCATCGTAGCTCTCGTAATTAAAATAATTCTGCACGTAGATTGCACATTAGATTCCTGTTTTTGTAAATACAAAAGTGGAATTGATTGAACGCACGTTGCTCGAGTTATACGAAATGATTTTGACTCGATTGTAGTCTTGGTTGAGAGATTGCACTTGTTGATAGCTGTAGAAGCTCGCAAAAATCTAAGATCGATTTAGACGTAACACGAAGTAATATTCGACAGGCCTACGGAGCGACAGATCGGAGCAATCTGACTGGCAACGGCCTCGAGCGAAGCCTCGTCGTCTCCGGGGTCGCGGTGCCCACCAAGGCAGCTTGACGGAGCTACACCCACTTGCTGGTGCGGATCGACAGGCACCGCAGCGACATCACAACGCTCTGACGACGGACTCCCGTCCGAGAGCAATCGGCCGACGCAGCTTGACCTCGGGACGACCTCGGGGGTAGCCTCGACCTCTAAGACCCCTGGCACCCCGGAGGACGAGCGCGACGAGGCGGCGACCGCGGCCTCCTCCGACGACGGCGCCGAGCCCGAGGCCGGCCGCTGCCTCGACTGCGGCCAGCGCCGGCCCCTCGAGATCTCCTACACGATCGAGGACCTGGACACGCTCGACCAGGCGGAGCGCCTCGCCAAGCTGGCCGGGGCCGGGGCCGCGGGCGTCCAGGGCGCGCGCAAGTACCGCAGCTTCCTCTCGCCGGACGACGCGCTGCGCGACCTGCGCAAGCACGCCAGCCAGGGCGCCGAGATCCGCTGGGAGCTGCACACCTCGCGCACCGACGTCGACCTGGCGAGCCGCGCGCGCTGCGGCTGCCACGCGGCGAGCGCCACGCCCTCGAGCAACGAGCGCCGCCACCCGGACCGCGGCGACCTGCGCAAGCACCACAGCGCCGAGACCGACAAGTGGTCGCTGCGCCCCGACACCGAGCACGACCTGCGCAAGCACCTGAGCGACGACTGCCGCATGGCCCGCGAGCCCAAGTGGACCCTGCAGGTGCCCGAGGTCCACGCGAACCCCAAGCAGCGCTGCACCTGCCCGAAGCAGCCGCAGCCGCAGCAGCCGTCGCGCGCCGCCTCGCCCTCGCCCGCCGCCAGCGCCGAGGGCTCGCGCCGCGCCAGCCCGCGCGCCTCCGACGAGGAGGCCGAGCGTCGCGCGTCCCGGCGCTCCTCCCGACGCTCGTCCCCGGCGCGCTCGCCCGCGCCCGCGTTCGCGCCGGCGACCGCGCTGGCGCCCCAGGAGTCCGGACCGCCCGCCCGCTCGCGCTCGCCAACCCCCACCCCGGCCGAGCCGGCCCCGCCGCCCTCCAAGAAGTCCAGCCGCCGCGAGCGCCCCCAGCCCTCGGAGGCGAAGCGCGCGCTGCGCTCGAGGTGGGCCGTCAAGCCGCACTTCTCGCTGCCCTCGGAGCGCAAGGACTCGCGCTGGTTCAAGGAGGACGCCAAGAGCAAGAGCCTCAAGGAGCGGCCCAAGTACAGCGTGCGCCGCAGCCTGTCGCCGGACCCGGACCCGCGGCTCCCGGCGCCCCGGCTCGACAGCCGCGTGCTGCGCCGCCTCGTCTCGCCCGGGGTCTCGCTCGCCGACGTCAAGTGGGCGCCGTACGAGGGCTACTCGCCGCTGCCGCGCGTCGGCAAGCGCCAGCGCGAGCCCAAGAAGATCAGCGACATCCGGTGGGAGCCCTGCGACGTCGAGTCGCCCACGGCCGCGGCGAGCCGCCCGCAGTCCGAGGAGCCCGGCGACTGGTCGCCCTTCCGCAACGTGACGCCCTCGCACCTGCCGCCGCCCCCGGAGGGCAGCCCGCCGCGCGGCGACGAGGAGGAGTTCCGCTGGCGGCTGCTCAACCAGGTCTCGGCCTTCCCCATCTACCAGGGCGCCTGGCGCGAGGAGTCGCCGCCGCCATCGCCCCCGCCGCCGCTGCAGGCGGACGCCGGCGCGACGCGCACGCCCGTCTGGTCGCCGCTGCCGCTGCGCAAGCAGTCGACCCTGCGGCCCTCGCCCTCGCCGCCGCCCTCGCCCCCGCCCTCGCCGCCCCAGCAGCGGCGCTCCGTGATCCGGGCGCGGCTCAGCCGCAAGAAGGGCTCGCGCGCCAAGTCCCAGGAGGGCGCGCGCCGGACCTCCGCGTCGGCGGCGCTGCTCGCGGCCCCGCCCGCGACGGCCCGGGCCGCGATCTCGCGCGCCGCCAGCGAGGACCCGGGCCGGCAGCCGCGGCGGCCCCAGCTGCTGCGCTCGAAGGCCCTGACGCTCGAGGTGCCGGCCGCGGGACGCATGGACGCGAGCAAGCGCTCGCTGAGCGAGGAGGTGCGCGGCCACGGCCGCGCCGAGTCCACCCTGAGGCGGGGCCACATCTTTCGGGCGAAGAGCGAGGACGCCGCGCGCCACGGCGGCCAGGCCTGGCTCGCCGAGGACGGCGACGAGGAGCGCCAGGAGCTCAGGGAGTACGTGACCACCGTCTGAGGCGGCCCCCTCCCTACATAACGTTCTTTCGTCGACGCAGAACAACGAAGCTTAGCGGATGGGTGACGCGAGAAGGGTTCGACGCTTCGGGGCCGTGAAGGGGGGGGGTGGCGGGAATAGGACTGCGCTCGAACGCGCCGTGTATACGCAAGGGATGGATGATCGAGGACGGCGAGCAGACGGCAAGCATTGAATTGGGCACGTCGTCGAGGCGATCAACAAAATATTATGCTTCCGCCGAAGGCCTGACTGAGAGACGACGAGAACGAGGGGGGGATTTTTACGCGGCATGCTCGCAATCATTTTACAACGCGCATATAAATGCTCGCAGTGCACCGTGCGGAGAAGAGACACCGAAGAAATTCATTATCGCCGCGTCGACTGGCCTATATCTTCCCATATAGGCGAGAGGAGGGGTGAGGGGGATTAGTGCTCAAACTTTTTTATCGTTCACGCGAGGAGGGGGGAGATTATTCGGTTGGCACAGTTTGGAATTTTTGACGTTTCGGATATATATATATATATATATATATATATATATATATATATATATATATATGCCAAATTGGATCGAAGCATAGATGATAATAAAGCTTTTCTCCTCTTTTTGTTTTCCACATGAACAATGAAGCGACAAAAATTCACGAATGCGTAGGTTATGTTTTACATAATCATATATATTATAGGCCACCTCTAAATACCACCCGTATTATAACGAAAATCTATATGACGGCGGGACGTGATGCAATAGTTCGCTCGGACGAAGAACTGACCGATGACTCGCAGGGACGGCAACGTTTTGCTGACGCTTTCGGTATAAATATATAGTGGGAGGGGGTGTAACGTAGCGTTCGCGGTGCGTTTCAAGTTCTAGCGATATTAAGATAATTATATAGTAAAATTATAAGTACGAGTTTAGATTTTAAATAGTTCGCATTTTAAAATATTAAGGAGAAAAAAAAGTATTAGGATAAAGCGGGGGTGTTCTATCGGTCCAGATCTCGAGAGTATTTAATATACGACTTTTTGCGCGGGATAACGAGACAACCGCGCGCTCGATTAAGGTGGGGAGCTCTCGAGTGCGGCGCTGCTTCGCGGTCGGTATTATTGTATGCGCCATGTTTGTTTTTTCTCGGGTATATACCCGCGCGTTCCACAGGATTGCAAATTGGCGATGCGTTTTCGACGTGAATATTCGTGGATCACTGCGGTGTGCTGAATACAACGAGAAAAAAAGTGCATTTTCGAGTAAAAAGCGAAAATAGCGTATAAAGAACGATTTGCGCGCTCCCTATTAATAGCACGCGCATAACGAACGTAAAAGGGAAAAAAGTCCCGAGAACACACGGATCCCCGCTCGTATCCGCCGGTGATCCAAGAATGATAATTACGAAATCGAAAGCAGAATTGCGAATGCCGAAGCCAGTAAAATGCGAGGGGTGGGGGGGGGGCGACGCGACCGATTATACGAGAGTACATGTATAACAAGAGAGTAAGAAAGAAAGAGATAATGCGACTTTGTTGTTATCGAATATATATATATATATATATATATATATATATATATATATATATACATTATACATAGACATTCGTAAAGTAATGGGGGAGGAGGAAAAAAGGAAAAAGAGATTCACACGAACGATGCTGCGAAACGACTCGAGCTTGACAAATCCGCGTTGATTTTCTTAGCGAAAAGTCGTTTGCGTACACAATGCATATATATATATATATATATATATATATATATATATATATATATATATAGAGAGAGAGAGAGAGAGAGAGAGAGAGAGAGATATATGAAACCTAATTTATTTGATAGGCCGCCTTGAATTGAATCGGCGGCCTTGTGCCGGCGCGTGCAATATTATATACTTACGTACTTAAAAGAGAAAAAAAACAAAACAAAAAAGAAAGAAAGAAAACAAAACGGTCTGACTTTAGACGTAGCGCAGAACTTATATGCCCCCGTGAAAACTGTTTGCACGTTTGCGCGTTTAAGAAAATAAAGAAAATGGTATTAATAAATGAAAAAAAAAACTAATGGAAATATTAATAGTAATATTATTAAAAGGACAAAAAAAAAGAGGGAAAAATAACAAGTTGCATATAATGCTGGGATAAACGTAGCATTATCTAATTGCTCTCTTCAATTAACTTATAAGTATAGTCAACTTCAGTCAACTGCTGGCTCGACCTTTCGTTTCCATTTTCTCTTCTTTCGTAGACTGAATATAATGCGAGGACCTCGTTTGTTGATTATGCGCGATTAATATGTAACAGATATAAATATATTTAAGCGAACATCGTCGAACTTCTCTTGATTCCTGCCGAATTGATCGAACCGATCGTCATTTTAACTGAAAATAATAATATTAATAATAATAATAATGATAAATACAAGCTCTCTTTGACGTATTACTCTTGAATCGCCTATGAAGTATTTTGTTTATACGTTTTCCCAAGCGTACATTTTCCATAACCGCAAAACGATTTCGCATATATGTATGTATGTATGTATATATATATATATATATATATATATATATATATGTGTGTGTGTATATATGTATATGTATATGTATAAAATATGCAATGCATTTACGTTTTGAGCTTTCGTTCCCGCGCAACTTGTGTAACGAAAATCTTGTTTATGCAAACGTTTACCGAAAATTCATTTCTATATTATACTGTAAAGCAATCGGAGACATAGTAAAGTTAAAGTTGTGTATTTATCCAAGGAAAGAAAGGGTATTAATAACGAGAGAAAAATAGAAATTGCTATATATTAAAGAGAGAAAAAAAATTTGTTATAATGTATACGCGGAAATAATTAATCGTTATTAAAATTTGAGGGTAACTTCGGACTTCGGATAAAGATTCGAAGCAAATAAATATGGACTATAGTATTCTGACGGAGATATTTGTATAAAAAATACTCTCCTACTTATAGGGTATAAACATTTACGTATACAGATTTTATTAACGATTAATATGTATGCGTGATTTCAATCAAAGACGCGCTGTCTTCTTTGGGTCATTAAAAGCGCTCTGGGAAACTCTTCAATATAGCAAAGAGAAGCAAAAATCACTCGAAATGAATATAAAGTTGTTGACAAAAAAAAAACAGAGGTAATGTTAGATGTAAAGCGAGCGACGTCTTAAAAAAAAAAAAAATTATTTGGCGAGTATGCGAGTCGCGCGCATCAAGCGATCGAGGATATCATCGTCGTCACTCCCTTTCTTAAACCAAAAAAAGCGCAATATTTTATATTTTCTACATTCTGTAAGCTATATATATATATATATATATATATATATATATATATATATATATATATATATATACCGAGTTTATTTACCAATGAAGTAGATAATATCCATACCATTGCCCCATAGCTATTAAGTAAATTTTAAGCATTGCAACTCACAATACGATATATTATGTTCTTCTTTGTAATTGCGACAAGTGTACATATATAAGTTCGCATGTCATAGTGTACGTTTTCGACATTTACGCTTAAAAAGTATAATTAAAAGAAAGAATAAAAACAAAACGAAAATAAAAAATAAAACAAGTAAACGAGAGACAAGCAATCTATACAAACATACATACATATATGTGTATATGTATGTGTATATACTTACAGCTTATTGTAAAACCTGCAGCTGCTCCACGAGTAAAAAAGCCACACTGAGACGAGATTGTCGAGAGAGAAAAAAAATAAGAGAGCAGAGAGCGAAGTGTAACCTCGATCGATTATTAAACGTGATATTTTCTTTCGTGATATTTCCCAATTATGCAGCGTAGATCAATTTTACTTGTATAGGGGAAAAAAGTATATAATAAACGGTAAATAGGTCCACAATGTTTTTCACTGACGTATTATCCTATACTTTCGTGCGAGAAACTATGTGCAAATTATGTTACGACGAATTATTATTGAATTATCGTCTTGCATAAAATTTGAGCAGAAAATCGTCCCGAAAGTGTAGGATAAAAATTTGTTCTTCGTTCGCGAGAGCGGGAAGATCGACGTTTCCTTCTGAAAATACTTCATTGCCACAGCTTTTTTTTGCATCACAACTAAGTGCATGTCTCGCGCTCGATTGCTTCACATACCAACATGCATACATAAATAAATACATACATGTTTACATACATAAATACATACATACATATATACATAAATACATAAAACGTACATACATAAATGCATACATATATAAATACATACATATATAAATACATACAGACATACATACATACATACGCGCATACATGCATACGTGCATACGTACATTCAAACACGCGCACTTACACGCATCCACAGCATAAAATCGAGACGAGTAATGAGATATTCAATTGTAAAATCCATTGACATAATTCGTATATTGCATTGAATTTTCGCTCTTGAGTCAATCGAAAATCCAAATTGTTTTGACAATTTCAATTTCGATTGAGCCATTCAAACTTAAAACTCAAGATAAATTAATTATAACAGAATCACTGTGAACCAAAGGAGGGCTTTTTAATAAGAATAAAAAGTAATTGTGCTCCGTTGCAAGGAGTACCTTTTAGCAATTGAATTTAATTTTTAAGAACACATCACGTAAATATGCTACAGTACAGTGTATTCGTACTGCCATTAGCATAACCATATATGATAGAACGCGAGATATAAAAACTGAATTGGAGCGAAAGAGAGGGTGAAAGAGCGAGTGGGACAGTGTGAAAGTGTGAAAGAAAGTGAGTGAAAGTGAGGAAAAGGACAGAAGCCAAAATAGTTAGCGATGAAACTCTTATCATACCCGCTGTGTACTGAGTACTGTACACATATCAGCAGGTGTAATTAATTTTGATTCCGATGATCATTTAGAAAAATTCCCTTCGTGTCGGATTAGCAGTTTCGTCCGTGTATTTATCAAAAGATATGAAATACGCATGAAAAACAAACAAAAAAACAATAATAAGATCATATAGTATTTAAAAAATGAAAGAGTCAGCAAAATATAAAAAATACAGATCGTAGATCGTATTGAAATGTGATTATTTTATTATTCTTAAAAATTATGTTAATTAATAATGTGATATATTGTAGTGTTCATTTGTATACTATTTTGTTAAGTTGCTATATTTGCCTCTTTACGTTTTTTAGCTTTATATATTTCAATTAACTATTGATATAGAAAAACAAGATTATCAAAATTCAACATTTTTTAATCCAGCATTATTGCCATTGATATTATTCTCAATTTAGGTAATAGGCGATATCTAATCTATCCCCCTCCCTCGAATCTTTCGTGATAATTTAAAGTTAACAAAGAAATATTCACAATGAATTAAAAAAAAAGCAACAACAACAAAATTAAGAACGACACGGTGTGATGAAGAGAATATTTGTTGCGAGGTAGAGTAATACATAATAATTTATGTAAACGATACGATATGCAACCCATAATATGAGGTCAATGTTGATTTGTTTAAATAAATATAAGTTTGAAAATTCGAAAACGCTGTATTTAATAAAAATGCGTTACCTTCTCCTTATACAATTCCTTCATATGTCTTAACACATATATGAATGCACAATTTATTTTTATAATTATTATAATATTTAATAAGTAAAATCAATTCTATTTTAAATACTTATGATTTCTTTCACTATATTTTTGTTATTATTTGTTTATTTTATTAAAACTAATGCCGGCATAAATCTCGTATGAAAATTACAATTACAAGAAACTCTATACTAATCCATTTGCTGTTTTTATTATATAATGTATCGAATGGTATATTTCATTACTTGTGTGGAAATTTATGGCTTACATTGATGTGAAACAGTTTACACCCAAGTGATATGATTTATAATATAACCATAAATTATTAAAAATAATTACAATAAAAAATCATGTTCAATTCTGATTTTAAGATTGCGTATTTCTACTTATTAAAATTACAATATTAATTTTGGTCCTACATTAACATTTTCTGTTAATAAATAAGCTTATTTTTACTAAATACCCCTATACCTATAGTTTTTGACAGTACAAAAAGCGATTCAACATATATTGTTTAAAAAAGTTGTTATAAGGACACGTCTAAAAAGGATCAAATTTCACGTTTTGCAATTGCTTTTTTCTCTTTTATGAATCTGGTGACAATACAATTATTTTTCAATTCTGATGGATTTCGCTAAACGACGGAACCATGTTAAAAATATAAGTTTCGACGGAAATGCGTACGGCAAACGAACTTTCCTCATGTTCAATGACCAAATAAATATAATGTTGATATATATATATACATCAACATGAAAGCATAGAAGCATGCAAGATTCATAAAACCATGCAAGCATAGAAAATGAATAAAAAATATACTTTTTTCGTCATTGCGTACGATATGTAATCTGATATAATCTTTATGATAATAGTAATACCTCTTTTACCGACATTAATTGTAATAAACCCACACGCTACACACTCGCGGGTTGAGTTATGCTGCATATTATACATTTTATATATATATATATATATATATATATATATATACACGTGCGATAGTGGTATCAAAATAAGATAGGTACATCGTATCAAAAGCATCAGTGATCAGAGCCATATCAGAACTTTAAACATACACAGTACACTAGTAGCATATACAGGTATATATATATATATACTCGAAGTATCAAAGATTGTCGATGTCGTATGCATGTAATATTATGTGCCGCGTATACAAATGTCGATATGTCACATACATAGCGTAGCGGCATAGCTCATAGCACTAAGCACACGCCACAAGCTTATCTTATAAGCAGAGTAGGCAGCGTTCACATTTTATTTTACCTCAGATTTCACATAGATTTAACGTGTCAAAACTCAAAATGGCTGACCTCAATAAGGAACTAAATGAATACCTCCTTAGTAATAAAAATGAAAAACAATATAAAATTGCAATGCCATCAGTGGTACTTCCGAAAACTAATTTAGGTAAATGGTTTAATAGAAATTCGGAAGAAATTGGAGAAGAATCAGGATGGTTCAGAGAAACACAAAAAGACTGTTGTCCTACTATGGTTAGTGTATTTTAGTAAAATCTTTAATATAATTAAACTATTTTTATTAATACACATTTAATAGAAACATATAAGTTCTATTAATCTAAAATTTTTTTTAAGTTTTACATGTCATTTTTTAGACCAGAATGCAAAGACTGACTGCCTTTGGAATATGTTTTATTATGGGAATTCTTTGTTTCTGTATTTCTGCTATTTACATTCCTGTACTTCTTATAAAAGCTAGAAAATTTGCTCTTCTTTACTCACTAGGAAGTCTATTTTTTTTAATGAGGTAATGTGTTCAAAATTTGTTTTAATTTTACCATATCAAAGTTAAAGTTTTAATTACATATAATTTAAATTTTTACAGCTTCAGTTTTTTATGGGGACCAATGAGTTATATTAAATCATTGTTTTCATCTGAAAGACGGTGCTTTTCTATTATATACATAACTACTTTAACAGGAACTTTGTACTTTGCCCTTCACTTACAATCAACATCATTAACTGTTTTATGTGCAGTACTACAATTGATCGCAATGTTGACATTTTTAATAAGTCATATACCGGGTGGAACAACTGGACTTATGTTTTTTACAAGAATATTTAAATCTTCAGTTAGTTCAACTTTACCTGTTTGACTATGTGAATAAACCAAAAACAACTTACTTAATTATTTATTAAGGAGGTTCTTTCTGTTTTATTATTGGTGATATAAAAGTTATCGAACTTAGCACATTGTTAAATACAAGTATAAAAATGATTCAGTTCAAATTTCATAAAGTTCATTGATTAAAAGCAAAATATCAATTGTTTTAAAATCAGAATTTTAATACACTCTTATGGAGAATCGCAGTTTCGTCGTCTGTATTTACATAACATAAAGCTATGATAGAATTTTGACAAAAAATTTTTATTAGAAAGACAATATTTCAATATTATTTACAAACTTTTTTCAGAATTATTTATTGAGTGCAAGTATACAAAAAAAATCTAAGTACCAACAATTTTTGGCAAAATTGTTTAACAAATACTGTGATGAAATATGAAATATCAATGGGTGTCGTATTACATATTATATAAGAGAATACCTATTGTTGACACATCAACTGATACAAAAAAACATTTGGAACTATGATTGTGTTCACTTACTTTTTACCAATAGAACTTCCTTAAATCAAAAACTATATGTAATATAAAACTGTAAATAGTGTAAAATTTTTGTATAAAAATACAGTTTATTTATAAAAACAATATAATGTTATTTTTTTTTTAATTTAGGAGGTTTGGTGGCTTTTATTCTAAATTCATTACCTTGTAATCGTTTAACTTTTAGTGATTTATAACTAACTTTATGTTTCTTAGATTTCACAGCTATTTTATTGGAATCACTTGTTAATTTTTTTCTACTTTTGAAATGTGTTTTACATTTAGCATTTTCAATTGAAAGAGTTTGTGGAGTATTTTCAAAAAATCTTTGAGATTTATGACATTTTTCATTGAATAACTCATCATCTCCCAGAGCAATAAAATCATTTGTTGTGATTTCAATTTTCTGCTTTTCTTTATTTGAACTTGGTGGTTCAAAAATTCTGTTTTTTGTTGATGTCCTATATAAATATACATCAGAAGACACTATATTTGATTCTATAATTTCTATTTTACTTTCTTCAAGAGTATTTATGTTCTCTTGATCATTATAAATTTTTTGATCTATAGAAATTTCATCTTGACTTAATGAAACAGGAGTTTTTAAATTTGATAAATTCAATGATATTTCAGATATTTTGTCATACAATATCCAAAAATAATTTTCTATTGAACGTTTTACATCATTCTAAAATAGTAATATCAAAATGTTATTTCAAGTTATTGAAATCTAGAGAGAAAATTTAAGAAAGGATGTATTTACTTTTAAACCAATGGCAGCAGATGAAAATCCAACAGTTTGTAATGTAATATCTTTTAAAAAAGAAATCAAGAGAATAGGTACATTTTTATGCTGTGCCATAACCACTATATGCTTTATCAACAATGATGGATCTACTGTAGCCTCTACTAATATACAACAGGCATTATCTTTTTCTAATAGTCTCGTAACTGCATTAATTCCAAAAACTATGCACTGCCTAATTTAATATAATCAATAAAATTATTTCATAATAAAAAATAAAATATTATTCTAACATACCCTGCAGCTTCATTATAATCAGTATTAGATTCAATTTGAGCTGATTTTCTTGCAACTAATCTTTCTTCTTTAGTCATTTTACGAAGTTTGGACCAAAGAATTTTATTTTCAGAACGTTTCAATACTGGTAATAGTCTTAAACATATTTTTTATTGATGTAAAACTAATAATTTATTTATTTTTTGTATAAATACCTTTTTAAAAGATTTTCCAAAGTTGCTCCATTATCATGTTTTAGAACAGGCCTAAATATATAACATAAAAATGAAAATAACTACATTTATCATTTAATCGACTGTTTTTTATCTAAAAAATATCGAAAAACTATTACCAATAATTTTCATTTGGTTGTGCCAAAATATTTTTTAAACCTTTTATTGGACCTTTTTTTGCTGATAGTGATTTTTTTTGTTGGTTTTTTGTTAAAACTGGAGTTGCCATTATGTTTCAAAAAAAGAAAAAATGTCGATATCTGAAAGGTTATGTTTAATTGTTCCAAAGTGCAATGTGCAATATCTGAACGTGGTATGGTCCAAAATTCCGAACCATGCTCTGAATTTAATGTAGCTAATGAATATAAAAATACCTTATATTACCTTATCACAGATATAATATTATACCTGATTACTGATACAAATATAATATTAATTATTATTAATATACAAATACAATATTATACCTGGTTACTTATTTTTAAGACTGCACGTGGTTTAAAATTATAACATTCACGACCTCAAAACTAACAAATTCGAGGCAAAAGGGTATCTTATCATCATAATTAATGAGCTCTTTAACAACATGAAAAGAAGAGATTTTATGATTTAATCAGATTTAATCTAATTTTAGAAGAAATATTTATATTACAAATTGAACTTTAATAAAAAGAAAACAGAGTACTCTTAAAACTAATATTAAAAGGACTATCGCCACTAAAAAAACTAAATATAAAATGGAAATTAAATAAAACAAAGAAACTTGTATTGATCAAGCCCTCAACAAATAAGTATAAGCTGGTATAAGTACCTATTACGATTGCGACAACTCAATAAAAGTCGGTGAGACGCAGACCGGCTTTGCTGGCAATAATATATAGTATATATGCTGATATGCGTATATATTCATGTTAGTTAGGAGACGAAAACAATATTTCAGATTCAGGCTTTCAAGAGACGGGCACGTCTTTGCGATTCAAAGTCGATAATACTGTTTTAAGATTTTGACTTTGACCCCTACCTATCTCATTGCATTTGGAGAAATCTGGAAATCGACGGAAGCTTCACTGAGTTTACTGACTCACCTGACGCTGACCTACTACTCTCATCAGCTGCTCGTCTCTTATTTATATCCAACTTTACAAAACACTCTTCAGTCCTCACTCCTCATTACTGTAATTTTTACATATACAGTTACTTCTTACTTCTTTTGGTCAAACAGCCCCGACATCGAAAGAAAGTGTGTATGCATGTGTGCGTGTGGTGTCGCGTGCGTGTATATATATATATATATATATATATATATATATATATATATATATAATCTTAATAAACAGGTACTCCCATACATAGACAGTATAGCCGAGGAAACCGTATGTCATTAGGCTGTTTAATTGCGCGAGAGAGAAAGATACATACAAGAAGAGTTTCTTCCTCTCTCTTGATGGAAAAGTGGGAGAACCAAGAAGCAATTGAGGGGTACCCGGATTTATATTGCCAAGTCCCAACCTAAAACACCAGCAGAGGAGAGGTTTCATATGGGTTGTTGATTAATCTCACTCCCACTCCGTGTCGTTTAAAAGAAAAAGAAAGACACTCTTCATAGCCTATTTTATCACTATTGCACAGATTTTGAAATTGCTCCTTTAGATGCTCATTCTATTCTTATATTAACAGACATTAATATAAGTACTTCAATCTTCGTGCACTAATATACCATGGTATATATATTCGAAAGAGCTGGCGCATGTGATATATAGTAATATTGGTAATATACTACTGTGGCTCTACTGGTTCTTCCCGCGGTATGTTTGCTTTCTAAACGGTATAAGCTACTAATACAGCGAAGCGCAGACAGCATTCCCGTGAGAGCTGTGGCCGCGCGAAAAGTAAAACGATGTCTTCGCTTACAGTTCAGACTGATAAAAATTTGGAACTAGTTATCAAAAATTTCTTTGCTGGAGGTGCGTTAAATATATTTTTTTCATATCTTTAATATAATTTTTTCAATTTTTATCATTTGCATTATTTTCATTTTTAAAATGTGTGTTAAGAAGCTTTCCAATGTGTGTTAATTTTATGCCATTAATAAATGTACTGAACTTTCTCAGGCATTGCTGGAATGTGCTCCAAAACCACAGTGGCTCCTCTAGATCGGATTAAAATTCTACTACAAGCACAAAATAATCACTACAAACATTTAGGTAACTATTTCTATTTGATATAAAGTTAATTTTTTTATTAAAATCAATTAATATATTTTTTTATAACAGGAGTATTTTCTGGTTTGAAAGAAATAATATATCGAGAACATTTCTTTGCTCTTTATAAAGGTAACTTTGCACAAATGGTCAGAATATTTCCTTATTCTGCAGTGCAATTTACTGCTTTTGAAACTTATACAAAGGTAATAAAAATTTATTCTACTATTATTTAAAACTAATAAATTAAAATTAGATTTTTGGTAAAAATTGTATTTTAAATGTCTTAGTATATAGGTAATCTCATAGGAAATAATACACATGCAGATAAATTTATAGCTGGATCATGTGCAGGACTTACAGCTGTGGCTCTTACTTATCCACTTGATACAATCAGAGCTAGACTTGCATTTCAAGTAACTGGAGAACATATCTATAACGGCATCATTCATACAGGGATTTCAATCTTTAAAGATGTGTGTATTTAAATTATTAAATAAATCATTTCATTATTCAAAATATATCTTTACTAATCCTTTTATTTTAGGAAGGTGGTTTTAAAGCATTGTACAGAGGTTTTATACCAACAATTTGTGGTATGGTTCCATATGCAGGATTTTCATTTTATTCATTTGAAAAATTTAAATATCTGTGTATGAAATACTTTTCAAATATATTTTGCAAAAAATGTGATAAAAATACTGGTATGTTCTTAAAATATTATTAAATTTTTTTAATTTCAAAAGTGAATACTGTTATATAGGTGGACTAGTATTAACAATTCCTAGCAAATTATTATGTGGTGGTCTAGCTGGAGCAGTTGCACAAAGTTTTTCTTATCCAATGGATGTAACTAGACGAAGAATGCAATTGGCAATGATGAACCCAAAGACTCATAAATATAGGTTTGTTTATTGTTATAAATTTTATTATTTATTAAAAAAAGTAAACAAATTTTATTTTTAAAAATTGTTTTATATATTTTCAGTATGGGCATGTTATCAACATTAAGAATGATATATCATGAAAATGGTATAGTTAAAGGACTTTATCGAGGTATGAGCATAAATTACTTGAGAGCCATTCCAATGGTGGCCACAAGTTTTGCTACCTATGAAGTAATGAAGCAAATGCTTAATTTAGATACAGGCATGAAGATGTAGGAATTTATCTAATTGTTTTGTTTTTTCCAAGATACTTTCAGTACCTATTTTTATATTTAGTGATAATAGTAAGATTAAAAAAAAACTACATTAAAATATGTAAATCTTGAAAATGCTATTATACCAGAGAAATGAAATGATAATAATAATAATGAAAGTTTACTTTTTCTTAAAGTGAAATAACTATATATATATATATATATATATATATATATATATATATATATATATATATCAATTTAGTTATTCAAAATTGTACCTGAATGATTAAATTAATATTTTAAGAAAAAATTGTTAAATAATATTATATTGTTTCAAAAAATATATAATTAATATTAGTAGACATTTAATATGTCAAAGATACAACAACGATTTTGTTATTGTATTTTTTTATTGTAATTCATTATATACCTTTTCTAATTTACCTTTTAAAAAGTATATATTTACAATTTAAAATGACATTAAAAATAATTTATTATTTATTTTAACTAAAACTTCTACTGTTTAAAGTTATTTGTAATATAATTATAATACATTTTATTATATAAATATAAAACTAATGAAAATCTAATTTTTATAATGCGCGTATTTATTTATATAATTATTTTGTAAAATATAAGGTTGTAAAAATTTGATTTTAAACGAGACAGTACTTTTCCAACATTTTATTTTTTTGTGAATAATCTGATAATTATTTAGAAATTAAAATAATTAAAATCGAAGATGAGGGACCACACTCGCATTGAAATACAGTAACATTGTTTCATTTGATTTTATTGTGACATGAGACAATAAAATGGAGTAGCAGTTGTTTTTGCTTCTTTTATACTTTTACGATGCCGACAAATACGATTCAGCGTGAAATGGCAAACCATAATATAACGTGGTTATTGTGAAAAAGAAAAGATTCTTACGGTAAAGGCAGCACGTGGAGTTGGCTACCACGAGCACACATTAGACACACTCGCGAAACTTATTCATGCCATCGAAAGATTTCCGAATTTTGTAAAAATACGAAAGAATTTACAAGAATAAACATTGACGTTTAATTCTCTTTACTATAATATTTCTTGTCATAGAAAAACTTTTCAAATCTGAAGTAGTTTTAATGTAATCCTAATTAAATGATGGTTAATTTTTAGTTGAAATCTCTTACAGTTTTTGAATTTTAAATATTTCGTTTTATTGTCAATACTTGACTTCAATCTACATTTACAATTTTTTGTGACGTTTTTATTTTTGCTTTTCGCCATAAGTTCTTAAAAATTGTTATTATTTAAATATCGGGTAAAAAAGAATATAAAATATGTTGTATCGTACGTGTGCTCGGGTGAACTTATCGCTTGTGATGTAGAAACATCGCGCACTGCGCCTGTTTTTTTTTTTTTTTTTTTTTTTTTTTTTTTTTTTTTTTTTTTTTTTTTTTTTTTTTTTTTGTATTTATATATAAAAAGGAGCAAAGCATCTTTTTCTCGCTACAACGCGATTCGTCTATATCGAAGCTTTCTGATTTACAACGGGTGTCCGCCAAAAGAAAACTGAGTCTCAATTTCTAAATAAAAAATGACCAGACAGTATTTGACGTTGTATAATTCTTGAACTCTGTAATTCTTTAGCATCCTCCTCACTTTTATCTGATCAACAGCTTCTACACAACGCCTCCCTTACAATGCTTCATGTGTAAGGGTTAATCCTGAATATAATCAATATAGAGCAAATAGAAAATTAGCTATACAATTTCTAAAATTCTATTACTTTATTCATAATAATGTTGTAATGTTACTTAGCTCATTCAATTGTTATTATTAATACTATATAATTTTAGTTTCTCCTCCAATGGAAATATTGTTTTTCTTCTCGTATAGCTGTAAACTATATAAAAAGTTAAACAGAAGTACATAGAAGTTATTCTGGTTTTGTGAACATTTCTTTCTTTTACTTTTACATTAATAACTTTCTTCCGTTATTACTACAATATGACTGTTTTTCCTAGTTTGCAAAAGCTTGCATCCAAAACTGCTTGTATATAAACGAATAAGTGCGCGTTAAAAATCGAAAAAAGTTCAAATAAAGCAATAGGAAATGCTTTTTTTATGTTTTTATATAAATCTATCCAATTTTTTCAAAAATGCAAGTACACGAGTTGTAACAAGAGCATTAAAATAAAAAAAGAAATATCTGATAGTAAATTTGTTTGAGGGGAGGGGAAGATTTTGAGTTAAAAAACTGTCTCATAGATAGTTGAATTTTATCGATTCACAGTCTTGACAAATTGCTACTGCGTGTGGTTCTACAGATTTGTATTTGTATCATGTCATCGTCCGCGTTTATCTCGGCACTTCATTACGTTATGAATTTCAATAAAGCCATCACTCGAGAAGCACTGATAATCAGTACTGATTCATATCTATATTATTTAATTTGCATGCTTAAGCCTATGAATACAACTGCAGGTCTTCTTTCTTAAGTTCTGTTAATTATTTGTTTATTCATTTTAGTTTTTACTTGCTCATCGTATAAGCAAATTGATCACTGCATCAATATACAATTACTCAAATAATTTGACACAACAAATTTAGTTCATTTTGGCTTGAATTACATAATTTTTATTTATCAGAAGAATTTATCTTTCAATCTATTTTTTAAATTAGTAAAAAGGTTATCAATATTTTCATGAACAATCAACTTTCAATATAATTATTGTGATTTCATGCATCAGGTGCGTAGTTTATTAAAAAGTTATTTCACATTGGATTGATGCAAAAGTGTCATGAATTGTCTTAATCTCTTTTGTTTCGGCGATTTATATATTCCAGGTCTTAAAATAGATAAAAAGGTACAAATTTCCGACAGAAGCATCTCCTCTTTTCTTACAACGCAAAACATAATAAAAATCCAATACAACATAACATAAGACAGATAAAGTAAATGCCAAGAGTGTATAAAAAAAAGCTTTTCTTAAGTAAGTAGAAAAAGTGTTGTTTGATTGGATGTTCCTTCATTTCTCTTCTTAGATGTAACAGAGAAAGAGAAGCATGAAAGTATAAAACTCGGCGATTTTCGAATATATACGATCGAAAAATTATTTGATTCATTAGTAATCGAATATTTATTTGATTCATGAGTAATATATCGAAAATAAATTTTAATAAAGAATATGGTCCACGAAGGCTCCGATTTATGTCACAAATCTTTTATACAATAGTGGCTAAATTCCACTTGTAGGCTTTATAAAAACTGTTTGAAAATTGCAAAAATCAAGCAGTATTGAATTTAAAGTTTGCTGTTCTTAAGCATTAAGCACTGAAAAAACATGGGATGAAAATCACTATTGCATCAACCCTTTTTCATATGCCTCATATGCGGTTGCTTAGAGAAACATTTCACGCTCCTTTCATACCAGTTAGAATACAAGATATTCTTAAATACAGCTATTTTCATTTAGGTACTTATCCCATAACCATCTTCAACAATATTCATCTTTGCAGTTAGGAAATACGACTCATATTCCTCCAGCAAACCTTTTTTCATCGCTCATTAAGTTAACATTCATTCGGGATTGTAGAACATTACCGCTTTCACATTTTAGCCGTTTACAATACGGTTATATTTCAGTATTGTGTCCATGATCGTTTGTTTTTAATAAAAATACAAGCCATACAATGAAAATCGTCAAACTCAATGATTTTAAGTGAATTTACTTGGTACATGTGTACAGAATTGATTTTCTTCATAATGTGTACAAGTGTTTTTGTATCTACGTGTACGGTGTATTTACGCGCAAATACGCGAGCGCGCAACTAGTCTCTCTGGGAGACACCATAACGCGAGCCATTATATAATACTTGATACCATATATGGCGTGTAAGGATAATCCAGGGCCTTACACTTATACAGATGTTCTATTATAGGTTACGTTCTGTGGCATCTTTATAGAGCCAGAATCATTCCATTCCCCTACCTTAGTATCTACTTCCTTACGATTGGACAATTTACAGGAAGTAATCTGGCGTTCGCCTAGTGACATGTGGCTCTCCGCGTCTTGGTGCTGGATCGAATTGAAGGCTGTAATAAAATATTTTTAAATATTATTTATTACACTTTTTAAGTGCATAAATAATAATATTATGCACACATATTAATTTTTTTATAACGTTTATGTCTTACAATGAATATTTTAATGCATCATCTAACTCCATGATTGCTGCTTGATTGCCACAACGATAACAGTAATTTGGTGCTGAGAATATAGTTACAACATTGCGATCATGACACCTAAAAAATTAATGTTATTAAAAAAAATTTCAACTCTTATAAGAATCAACATCTGATTACTATAAATTTTTATTGAAATATCTTATTTTACCAGTTATAGCCTTCCATAACCAATTGATGAGCTCTGGATACAAGTGTTAAACCATTAGAATGATTGAATGTTTCTGAAATGTCTTGACCAAACGTATAACCAGCTCCTCTGGGAGAAATACCCCACCCTCCCCTGTCATCTGGATCTGACCATAACAGATCACACATAGGACCCTAAATAATTTTTATAAAAAACGTTAATGGTAAAATTTTTGTTTGAATAATATAATCTACTTACTTCATGTGGTACTTCTTGAAGACGATCTAATGCTCGAATATGGTCTAATGTATCAATTGAAGGAGAAAGTCCACCATGTAAACAAAATATTTGACCATCTACAAGTGCAGTTAGAGGCAGGTAATCAAATAAATCTGTGAAAAACTTCCAGACGTTTGCATTGCCATATTTACGAAGACATTCATCATAAAATCCATAAACTTGTGTAATTTGTCTGGACTCATGATTACCTCTTAAAATTGTTATTCTTTCTCTATATCTCACCTAAAAAAAAAAAAGAAGTAAAATTTTGTTTGAGTTACAGAAACATTTTCATTTATTTGTTGTTTTTTATAATTAAATACTATTAATCAATAATAATTGTAATCTTAAATAATAACAAAAAAATACTTACTTTTAATGCTACAAGAAGAGTAACAGTCTCAACAGAATAATAACCACGGTCTACATAATCTCCCATAAATAAATAATTTGTATCCGGAGATTTTCCACCTATTCTGAATAATTCCATTAAATCATGAAACTGTCCATGTACATCTCCACATACTGTTACAGGACATTTCACCTCTTGAACATTCGATTCATTTGCTAAAATTTCTTTTGCCTAAAAAAATAAATATATTTGTAAATAATATAACTTGATTATTCAAAAGTACTGTTATCAATAATATAACGAATGTTTTACTTTATAAAATTAAAGGTATATTGGGACATGAGTCATAGGACACAATATATTGGGACATGTTTTAATATACTCACATTTTATTAACAAAAACCTAATCAATAACTAATCAAAACATACACCTTTCTCAGCTCTCTAAAACTGTAACTAGATATTATTTTTTCCATATGTCAAATATTTGAATGCTTTTTCTAAACGAAATACCATCCAAAAATAAATATACTTTAATAGAACAGAATAACTATAAATAGTAATAAATTTGCTGACAATAGCATTTTGATATTACATTTGTACATTTACCTGTTGAAGTTAACAATAAACTTATCATGTTTTTTTATCATTCAATATCTTAATACCCTTGTCAAGATTGATACTTTATTGACGCTAGTTTCGTTTCGTCATACAACGCGAAATCATGTTAAAAATCACGTAAGCAAAGCTAATCATATTGCTTCCATGCTCCAGTTTTTTGTGCTCAACTTTTATAGGATAAGAAACCTAGAGTCATATTTGTGAATGCTAATTGAAATGATAATGAAATAAAGTAAAATAACAAATCCCTTAATCCAAGAAGAGCATTATAGTATTTTATTGGGAACAACCCACGGCCAAGCGAACGAATAGCTTAGTCCACCCATTTTTTTTCTCAAGTTGAGTTGAGGGCAGAACAGAGATAGAGAAAGTCCGAGTTAGAGGAAACAGAAGAGAAACAGAGAGGGAAAATCGACCGGCGGACAAATACAACTAGATAATGCAGGGAAAGCGCACAGCGTAACCCCTGCAAACAACCTGCCCCGGACTTACCTTGTCGCAAAGAGTTTTAACTTGGCTCTCTGTCAGTTGTTTGCAGTCATTCAACTGTTCTATCCACTGGTCGAGCTCCTTGAGCGAGTCCTTGAGGGGCGCCTTCTCCTCCATCGTCGAGTTTTGCGCAACGATTTTGAATACGTTTTTGGCGATCGCTCAGCGCATGTAATTGGTAGGAGTATGCCGGCGAGCAGCCCGTCCTTGCTCGACTTAAATCATCCGCTTGGGCACTGATTCCTGGGCATTTGCTAGTTCTTGCTGCACTTCCGATACACAAATATCCTGGGTATTGTGCACACACTCACAAAATGGCCGACCCGCGAGTGATATCTCGCGGTGACGTCACGTTCAATTCTGGCTTCTCCGTGGCTCCGCTCTTCCCGCTGCGGCCACGGATGGCGCCGCAAGCTGTGCGACTTCGACAGATGGGCTCCCCAGACCTCACCGATCATCTACCGTAGCGTCCAGCTATATATATATATATATATATATATATATATATATATATATATATATATATATATATATATATCGCGTGCTGGCGTGCTGCTGTCGATGCGCAGTGGTTCAAGTGCACATGAATGTATACAAAACAGGTGCGGACACATACAAGCGGGAGGGGGCACTCAGCATAAAAAATATTGCTTGTTTGAATACTATTATCAAAATATATAAATAAATTAAATAGTTTTCTAGTACAACATCTATTTTTTAACAATGTAAAGATGCCATTTAAAAATATTTTGAAAATATAATAAAAATTAAGGGAATGATTCATAATATATAATAGTATAGTATTTGCTTATATGTATAACAATTTCATAATTACATACACGAGTCTCTAACTCTCTAATATTTGTTCTAATCCTCATCTCTTTTCAAATTCCTACTTCTTTACAAAAATTTTTTTTATTCCAATAAATATAAATAGCATAAATAAACGCTCCGAATTAAATTAAAAATCCTAACAAACTCGTCTTAAATAGCACTTTTCAAATATATCAGTACTTTTAATACTAAACATTCGTTATTTTCGAGTAAATACAATTAATAAAATTGATGCAATATATCAAATCTAATTGGATCTTCTTTCAAAATTATATTAAAATAATAAAATACATTGTTAATACTAAACACGTAACGGAAGATCACATATAGGGTTCATCCAATTCTGGAATCTGGGATTCCCTGCTGAAGTATCGGCGATAATGTCACTATGCGGCTATATTTGAATTGTGATAATGTCCGAACGACCGTGGTCTGTGGACATATTTTATAAATCGCAATTTTTAAGGAATATTTATAAAACACGTGACTTCAAAAGATTGCACCATCAATCGGTATGCCTTGAAAACAGCTGCGGTCTGTGGCAGACGGATCAAGACGGCTGTCACTACAGAATACATACTATTGGTAAACCTCAAGGAAAATCTCGGTTTAGCTCGATATTGTACATTTTAATATCAAACACAAGGAAATTCTACTTATTAATATTTTTACCCTAGATTATATCAATATTAAAAAAGTATGAAAATTAAAAGAAAATCTGTTATTTAATGTGCATACTTATATAAGTTCACTACTTTAAAAAACAAAAAGAAAAATACTAATACTAAAATTCAGTCTCAAAGTTAGGCGATTTTCGTAACATTATAACTTAGACACAAACTAAGCAAAATAATTGTTTTTCTAAATTCAAACTTGAACTCTTAATTCAATAATTTAGCTATAAATATAATTTTTTAATATGATTGTTATATGATATATTTAATAAACAATTTAATTAAAATTCGATAATTTCGTAAACTCGATTAAACAGTGAAATTATGACTTCTTATTGGCTGAATGTGAACGTGACGTACGTATGTATAAACAAGTCATGCTCTCTTAATAATAATAATACATCAGTTTTCAATTGAAACCTCTGTTAACTTATTTAAAAAGTTATAGCGAGAGGGAAATACTAAATTAGGATATTTATTAAAAATTGTTTTTTTTATTTACCAAAATTTAAAAATAACATGAAAGGAAAAAAGAGTTATGCTTTTGATAATGAACAGAAACAGCAAGATCTACTGAATTTACTGGAAAACTCACATTTACATTGGTCATCTTAATAAGCATTATTTATTAAACTGAAATATATAATAAATCCATATAATTATTTAAACAGCAATTATTAGCTAATTTAAATGCAAATTCATAGTAATTATTTTTATTATTACAATTTATTCACTTAAAACATTATTATAATTGTTTAATTTTCCATTAGTTTATTATTTATACTGTTTAAATTGAATGTTTATTAAATTAAACATACATAAAATACTTACAGAAAAATGATCTTAACAATAATAAAAATAAATATTTGTAGGTGAGTCTGGACGCTGTGTAGTATTTTATACTAAATTTATTTTTCCTATAGTGATTTTGTAGTGCATATGCACAAAAACATTGTCACGAAAGATCTTTGTATTATTATTACACAATGGAATAAATCACTTGCATTACTTAATAAAAGTTTTAATTTAACATTTTTTAATTCTTGATTATTTATTTTGCAAATATATTTCGTAAACAACGTTATGCAGATCTGCTTACTGTTTACATACGGTGACGTCATCACCTGATAGACCAGATGATCGTTCATTTCAGTGTATTTTGATTGAGTTCAAAATATTATGACTTTTAATTATTATTTTCTAATGTAAAAACACATTTGTTGAGTTGAAACAATTATTGAATTTGGATGGAACCACACAATACACAACCTTCAAATTGAACTTTATCTTTTAAATTAATCATTTATACATTTTGGCATGGGCATAGAGTTGAATCATATATTCCCCCATTCGTATTGGTATTGAGCTGGTATTCAGTTTATTTGGTTCTATAGGACTCCCTAAATTAGTAACGTAGTTTGTGGATGCTCCATAAGTGCATAAAAGAAACATTTGAATATTTTATACCGAATCAATCAGTAAAAAATTCGTAAATATAAAAATCAAAGATTTGAATAAAAAATGCATCTTTTTTAACAAAAACAACTAATAAAAATATAGCATAAAACAAAAAAATATAAATCAATTTTGTGTATATACCTAAAGAAAAAAAATGAAATGTAATAAACAATTCAGAAAAGTTTACAAAATCAATGAGTAAAATAAGAATTAAAACTGGATTAAAAACCATACGAATATATAGATTCGAGAAACGGAACATGATAGTTTCTTTAATATCAAAATCCAATGTTCATTCTGATTTCTCTAAAAAAGACCTATTGTACACGATAAAAACTGTAGAAAATTCTCTTTCGTTGTATAAAATAGAATCAAATATTAAATTAAATAAAAACTATTAAATATTAAATTATGATAAAGAATTCTTAATAGCAACATGGTTCAATATTCTCGTAGTAAACAAAACATTTTAATTTACATGAAAAATTGTTTTAAAGATAATGAAAATATTTTTTACAAAAGCGGACAAAGAAAACATAACCGTATATTTATATAAAGACGATTATATAAAAAATATTACACTAATATACTATAATATTCAGAATTTAAAAAAATTTCATTAAAATTTTTACAGTCAAGAGTTAATAATATACTCTAAAAAAACTCAACGAAAATAAATATTTACACAAAAGATATTACAATATATAATTAACACAAACTAACACTAATTTGGAAAAATGTTATGGTCTATCTAAGGTCCATAAATTCGGCAAATCTCTTAGACCTATTATTTCTATCATCAATTGTTCTATACACATTTTTTATTAAAAAGCTTTATTATGAATAAAAGGTTGTGTAAAATATCTAATTTTTAACATTGACAATAGTTTTCAATTAATATACAAAAAATCTCGAATACAAATATTCCTTTGAATTATATATGCTTTTATCTCTTTAAAGGTCTCTTTACGTTTTACAAATATGGCTTATAATTTAGTAAGAAATAGTTTAGAAGAACGGTACGATACCATTCGTAAAAAATGTAAAGTTGTGTTTTATATTATTATTGATTACACTGAATTTGTTTTTTCAAACACCTTTTTCAATTTTAATGTTTATTATTAGCACAGGAAACGTCCGCCGCGTGTACGAGGGTGTACTGCATCAAAGCCAAAATGGCAGCCATGAGTTTACACATAATACCTGATAATACCAGGTAATACCTGCTGGTACTAGGTAAGGACTATATTTTTCCTCCTGCGAACCGGAATCAAGCAGCGGATGTGCGGTTTGTAGATTAAAATGAGGAAAATGAATATATTTATAATGAGTCAGATTGTCCTTGTTTTCGATTACCCTCGTAGAACATGAAATATAAATATTGCTATTCAAAAAATAATATAAAGAGAAATATTAAATATACTATTGCTAGCAACGGGTAATCTGACTTTTGATAGTGAGAGGGCTGAGACAATCGCTGATGAGGAACCACAAAGGCTTGAAAATTTAAACGAAGCAGATACGCAGACTCGGTAAATTTGGTGATAGAGGCAGTTAGATTATCGTTCGCAAACAATATTTATATAGTATACATATATATTATTTTTATTTTTATATATTTATAATATTAGTATATTTATTATTTTTATTATTATTTAGCAGTAATTTGTATATTTTAATAATCATAATCATAATTCTATTATTATACAAAGACTGATAGAAATCTTTACCAATTTAACTTACAAAAATCAGCATAAGTACAATTTTAATTTATACTATATATGCTAAAACTTTATAATCCAATGAAACAAATTTTCTTCCTTTCTCTTTATAGGATTAGTTTTATAAACAGAGTAAACCAATTCCAATTGTTGTAATCATTGAATAGAAAATTATTTATCAATTACATACTTTTGAAAAAGATTGATTGAAGTTCAATCAATATACTTGAATATTTAGTAGGTAATTCACTCAAACTTTTGTTTTATTAGTTTTATATTTATTTATGTTATTATTTTTATACTCTAAAATACATATACATATAATTAAGATAAAATAAGACGTAGTTCATAATTTTCAATTACAAGAGTTCTTAATAGTAATATTTTTATAATTAGTCATAACTGCTTAAATAACAACATTAAATGTATATATATATATAATTACACTGAATTATAGTGAAAGCAAAGTTTATGTTATAATTAAATTGAAATAACTTATTTGGAAAAATAAAGAATAGTTTACAGTCTTGTGTGCAATAACCTCATTGTTATTTTGAAACATTATTCACATTTTTCTCTTGGTCAGCAGTTATAAAAATATTAAAAATGGAATATAATTCCAAACATTCATTTATATTATATTAAATTTGGTAAAATATTTGTATTTAATTATTTAATTTAAATATCTTCAAAAAACACAATAATTCATCTCATCTACATAAAGTAGCATCCAATTGTGAGAGCCAAGGTAAAATTAGTTTTATTTTTCTTCTATAATTTGGATCTTTGGTGATAGGATTATGTTCAAAATAAACAGTCTGTAATTTTTTGTTAACTGTTAAATTTTCTATTGTAGACCAATCCTCAATTTCATTATTGTTCACCTAAATATATAAAACTATGAAATCCAATGACTTATACTATATGTTTTAATATATTTTAGTTATTATATAGTTAATTATATGCTTTTTTAAATAAAATGTATTTTCCAATAAAATTTTATTTAAAACATGTTTTCTAAAAAATACTTTGTATTTATTTAAAAATTAGGGAAGCTGCAGTTCGTATTGTTGGAACGCCTTACAATAATTCTGCTGAAATTACATATAGTTCTCAAAAATCGACAGATGATAAATAAATCTTTAATTTATTGTTATTTTGCTTTAAAATAAAAAAATATTTTTATTTAATAATTAAAATAAGTTTAGTATACACAAGTTAGTGCAAATATCAAAACAGTTTCTTACACTCCCACATTGTAAACTTCAAGCTTGTTGAAAATTAGTAATATATTTTATATACTAATAATTTAATTTATTTTAAAGAATGCTTATATTTTATATTGAATGCAGTCTTATTTATTTAATTATTGAAAATATGTAGAAATTTTTTTTATTTGCATAAAGTCTGTTTAACAATAATATCTAAAAATAAAATAATAGATTTTTCAAACCTCAAGAATACTCACCCAAAACTCTTCAAGTTCAGTTAGATGTTCAATATTTGTAATTCTTTTTATTTTGTTATTAGCTAAATCAAGAGTTGATATTTTTGGGCAATTCTCTAAGCCACTTATTGAAGTTAGTCCATTTTCTGATAAATATAGTTGGTCTAATTGATTTAGCTCATCTAAATTTTCAATACACATAATTCTATTACACTGAACACTTAATAACTGTAAATTTTTAAGAGTATTTAAATTTTTAAGTTTTGATATTTTATTTTTACCCAAAAACAAATTGAGCAAGTTATCTAATCCCTCTAAATTTTCTATTTCACGAATTCTATTATCACCTAACTCTAACATATTTAAATTTTTTAAATGATTTAAATTTTCAATTTTTACAATTCTATTAGAAGACATGAATAACTTTTGTAAATTCATTAATTTTTTTAAACCTTCTATCTTTTTTATTCGATTAAACGATAAATCTAAAACTCTGAAAATAAAATTTTCAAATATACTTCTCATATGAAATAAATCATTAAATAAAAAATGTATATAATACTTACTGTAAATTTATAAGTAAATCCAAGTTTTCAATTACAGTAATTTGATTATCTCGGAGATCTAATTCAACTAAAGTTTGTAAGGTGTCAAGATTTTCAATCTTTTTAATTAAATTCCAAGTAAAACAAAGTTTCTTGATTTTGGTTAATGGTTCTAAATTTTCTAATTTTGTCAAACGTGAATGATTGAAATCTAATTCCTAAAAGACTTAATCTTAAAAATGGTATTTAACGAAAAGTATTGTATTAATTAGAATTTTATTTACGAACTTCAGAATCAGGATCTATTATCATAATTTTTTCAGAATCTTCTGCTTCTGTATTGTCATTTTCATTTTTCAAATTGACAGGAATGTCATTCTTATTATCCTCTAAAAATAAAATTCTATTTTATATTTCCATAAACTTTTGTTTAAGTGAAGATACTCTAATAGTTGTCAATGATCATTTTTAATAATTTTCATCATGAAACAGTTAAAATTAATTATCTTACCACTGTTAGCCATTTGACTTTATATTTACTATAATAATATACAAATGGACAACTATACACTGTTATAACAAACAACAAATGTATTATTAATAAACCAATTCACAGAAAAAACACTTTGAAATTGGTTCTAAGACAAATTATTTCATTTAGTATAATGTGCCTTTTCCTTCTTAGTTAGAACATTGCTGTAATTTAAAATTGAAATACAATTAACCATTTCTGATACAACATCGTTAGCTACTATGAAAGTGTGAACTGACTGTTAAAACCTAATGTATGTTATCCTGGATATTTTGGATATCTATATAACCAGATTATAACATCATGATAACATGGTGGCGCCACCTTAGCGTACCGGCACAATTACCAACTTAAACAAATATAATAAGCAATACTACTGGAGAAGAGAAGAAGTAAAACAAGGCAGCCATGGGCGATACACGAAATACACGAACGCATTACATATATCTGCTTAGATTAGTCAAATTTCGGAGTTTTTCAAAAATTTCTTTAAAAAAAACTGAAAATTACTGAAATACATCAAAGTAAAGTATAAGAAGTGTGATAGCAGAGTTAAGACTGCAATAAACGCATCCTGGAGTTCTCACAACAGCATCGAAAGGATTTTACCTGGTTTTACAAGGGGAGATAGCTGTGTCTTTTTATAGAAATGTTAATACTTATTTAAATTTTCATTGTATGCGTGAACATCGAGTTGCTAAAATTTATTTTTCTATTACATTATGTGCTTAATTCAATTGTAAAGAACATAATTATATTTCACTTATTTAGTAATATGGAATGGGATTATAAAATATAATACAGCATTTAAATAAATATTTTAAGTATAAATATCTCTTTTTTTATTCAAAAAACCAGTTCAGCTCATATACACTCTGTACTATCTTAATGCTCGTCGATGCTATTTTTGTTTGATCCAGTGGCGTCCTCATAGACGTGTTGGACGTTTCTTTTGCTGCTTTTCTACATTGGTAGATGCTGCACTGCATGAACCAATATTGAACTTGCAATGTACGTTATTGCCAAGGATCGTGCTCGGGCCCAAACGGGGAGGGGGGCGTTTTAATTATACCTACTATGTTACTGCATTGCTACTACGGACGGTAGAGAGAAGGAGTGAAAACTCCGCTAGATTTACATGGGAAAAGCTTATAAAAAATTAGCCGGAGAGTAGTTCAGATTTGTCCGGTAAACGTCACTGTCTTGGAAATCTCTCGACGGTTCTGCGTGCAACAGAGAGAGAAAGCAAAAGCCAAATCAAATACGGGGAAGAAAAGAAGCAGAAGTAGGGAAGCAGAAATTTACTTTCCCCTCTCTCCAAGGTCACTGCATAGCAACCTCACAGGGTGTCGCCGCCTTGCGGCCAATCCAGACCCGAAGTCCTGCCATGTAATTTGACACAAAGTTTCCACTCCTCTCTACCAGTCTCTACCCTCCACAGTCGGGATATTCTCGGTGGCGGGAGAACTTGTTTTAGGAATCAAAAAAAATTTTTCTTAACAACCACCATGTACAACGGCGCCTGTGTAATGTTGGTTTATTTTTACGAGCGTGTTGTACTTGAAGGTGAAGTTGCTTTATTTTGATTGAAACGTGTTGGAAAAAAATCTTTTCCAAGCGATAAACAAAATTCCTTGTGTTAGTATTTAATTTAAACAGTTATAAATAAAAAAGCCAACTTCTGTATCATTCAAAATTATTCATTGCAATTGATATCTTTTTAGTTTACTTAGTTATACTGAAAAATGTTTTTTAAAAAATTTTAGACATATAAACGTGTTTGATATCACAGTTGATGTATTATTGAAAAGTTTATTAAATCAAAATGAAAGCCTTTATTAAATCAAAACAAAGTAAATTAGAAAATATTATTTTTCCTCATTCTAACCTACAAATCGCACCATCACCGCTGGATTCCGATTCTCATGAGGAAACGTAATCCTTACCTAGTACATTGTGCTTTTCGCTCGGGCGATAAACATACCCTCGTCGGAAAACGCTATTTTGCTCCCGTGTGTCACATACTATTTTCCCATACGAGGGCGCTTTTTTTCTCAAAGAAATGCACAAAAAATTGAACGGCAAACTCACAGAATTAAAGAATTTAAACCTCCCCCCTCTATGTGTTAGCCGTGCTTAGATAGAGCAAGCAGGTATAAAAAAAATATATTTGTTTTTAAATAAAGACATGTAAGATATGTAATTTAGTTGCGTGAATTAGGAAGGAATATGCGTAGAGGGTATATGAAAAATACAGAATATGATTGCAAAGAAAACCTTTAATTACGAAATAAGTTAACACATCGCAGGCATAAAAAACCCCAGTCACAAGTGGGGGAAAAGCCTTAAATGTGTTAACTCTTATTATTATAGATAATAAATAGATATGAACAATAATACTTATAAACAATAGAGCGAGACTTATATACATTAAATCGCAATGTCGCTAGAAAGACTTATCACTACAGGTACTATAATCTAGACTATAAAGAGGGTAGAATATGCCCGGTAAGCACTTACAATGAACTACGATATTTTGAATGGCCATTCATGAAAAGAGCGCAAAATCCTTACCAACTGACGGGTACCCACAAGGATCACAAGGATCGTAACAAAGCTGTTGCCCACAACACAGATAAACACACGAGCACCGCAGGTCCGACGTCTCGGAGACGCCGCGATGTCGCAGATTGCCGATCGAAGGCAGTAGATGATGGCCACAGCCTGAGACACGAACGGCCTCGATTAACGCAGGAAATAGCTTGACAGCTACTTCCTTGAATCTACGTCACTGGTTGGTGGTGATACTAGCGGTATCACCACTGAAGCTAGATACCAATTACCTAGGCCCTGAATAAAATGCACACGTAACAAGTTACACTAACGAAATATCGCACTGTACAAACTGTTGCGGAGAGAAAAAAGATCGTCCTAGCGGGACGACCTCTGAAGTGTTACTAATTTTCGGTGCATCTGTACATAAGCGCTACCCGAACTTATGAGCCGATGCTCCAAAACCTTTCGTATCTCCATTGGTTCAAGCAAAGGGGGCAACAACCTATACAAATGCAGAATATTGTCGCGATGTCCAATAGCATAAACGACTTAATTCTAAATTTCGTACGGTCCGCGCGGACTTTTCATTTTTATATGCCTACTGCTTTTCCAGAGAGTTTATGGTACCTTTCCTCTTACTTAGGAAAAATCTCCAAAACTTGTCGGCCACGTGTATTTAATGGCGCGGTGCAATAAATGCCACATTCATTTATGACTACACTCTCTCTCCCCCCCTCTCACTCACACGCGCTCTCTTATTCCTGCTTTCCTACACACGGAGCGCATATGTCGCGAACATACCGCCCGCCTTCGTCCATCGGACGAAAACTCAAATTTTATGTTTAGTAGCTGATTTCTCCTGAATGGCTTTATCTTCATGATGATCCAAGTACAATGGTGCGATGCATGCGATGTGCCGTCGAAGTGTATTTATAGCGGTTTTTACCGTAACGACTCGGATCAGTCCATCCGTGCCGGGATGAACTTCAAGCACACGTCCTAGTGGCCACTTGGCAGCAGGGAAGCGACTGTCTCTCAATAAAACGAGTTGTCCGATTTCCAAATTCTTCGTTGGCTCTCTCCATTTTCCTCGTTCTTGGAGTTGTAGAACATATTCGTTTGACCAACGTTTCCAAAATTGGTCGCGAATACGTTGTATGAGTTGGAAACGACCTAGTCGATTCTCCGGTACCGATGGCGCCTCTTCATCTGGTACGAGGCCGGACGCAGTACCAATGAGAAAATGTGCTGGAGTTAACGCCTGTAGATCCTCTATATCCGCTGTCAATTGACATAACGGCCGTGAATTGAGGCATGCCTCAACCTCAGCCAAGACGGTAGACAGCTCTTCAAATGTTAGGGTGTGTTCTCCAATCGTCTTTTTCAATAAGGTTTTTGCTGATCTCACCCCCGCCTCCCACAGTCCTCCGTAGTGCGGTGTTGTGGGAGGGATAAATGACCAGGAAGTCCCTTCGTTGGCAAACACTTTAGCGACGTCCTTGTAAAAAGTAGATGCGGCGTTAAACATCGCTCGAAGCTCTGTGTCAGCACCTCTAAATGTTGTCGCATTGTCGCTAAATAGCTCCTTACACAGACCTCTACGGCTGACAAATCGTCGGTATGCAGCGATAAATGTCTCCGTGGTCAAATCGCTTACGAGCTCTAAATGGATGGCTTTTGTCGTAAAACAGACAAACAGTGCGATGTAACCCTTGTACGATCGTTGCCCGCGACCTTTGGAAGTTCGTACGTGTAAAGGACCAGCGTAGTCAAGGCCTGTTGTTGTGAATGGTCGAGCAGGGCTAATACGCTCCACTGGGAGGTTGCCCATCATTTGGTGGGCTAAGCGCGGTTTATATTTTTGGCATCTAAGACACGTATGTAATGCAGATTTTACAAGAGGACGCATACCTATGATCCAAGCAAAACGCAGTAAAATACTTATTGTAAGCGTCGGTCCACCATGCAGTGCATAACGGTGCGCGTATCTTACATACAATTTGCTAAGGGCGGAGAAGCGAGGTAGTATAGGCGGATGTTGTATATGCCGGGGTAGATGTGCATTACTCAAGCGCCCCCCGACCCTTAGTATGCCGCTATTATCCACTATCGGGCTTAACTTACTTAAACAGTTATGCTTAGGCAGAGCTTTACCTGTTCGCAATAAATGAATTTCTTTTGAAAACGCGCGGGATTGAGCTAGCTTGATAAGCGCGAGTCGTGCATAATTGAGATCGGTCGCCGTGAGACCTTCAGGAAGAGAGGTTTGCTCGGCCTTGCGTCGACGATATTGCATTAATGGACGCAAACACCATGCAGTTACGCGAGTAAGTTTTGTTAAGCTTGAGAACTTTGTAAGCAACACTGGCTCGTCAATGCTTTGTCTAATATGCATTGATTTCACCAAGGTTTGCATACGCGGCCAAGTTTCAGATCGCGTAGCGAGCCACGTCGGCCCGTGCCACCACAAATTATTCGATCGAAGGTCATCGGGCGTCCCCCCTCGGGTGGCTAAGTCCGCCGGATTTTCTTTGGATGAGACATGAGCCCATGTTGCTAACGGTAATTCAGTTTGAATTAAGGATACTCGATTGGCAACAAATACTTTCCAATGACATGGGTGCTTTTTCAGCCAAGCGAGCACTATATTACTATCTGACCATAGGCGAACTGGTGAATCGCGTAAGAATTCCAACTTCTGTAGATGGATGATTAACTTAACTAAAAGAGTAGCCCCGCAGAGCTCCAAGTTGGGAATACTCACGGTCTTTATTGGCGCGACTTTAGTTTTAGCAGCGAGTAAGGAAACGCGGAAGCTCCCGTTACCGTTGTCGACTCTCAAGTACACTGCAGCCGCGTATGCGCGAGATGAGGCATCGCAAAAGCCGTGAAGTTCGAACGATTCCTTCGGCGATAAACCAAGCCAGCGATCGATCGATAACGAGGGAAGAGCAGAAAGAGATTGGCAATAGCGTCGCCATTTCTCACGGATATCTACTGACACATCATCATCCCACTCGCATTTTGTAATCCATAAGTCTTGCATGATCAGTTTTGCAGCGACCGTAATTGGAGCAAGCCATCCCAATGGATCGAATAAGCGGGCGATTTCTGAATATATCGAGCGTTTTGTCAAGTTTCCCGTATTCGCAATTAAGTTCATAGAAGTGAAACTAAATTTGTCCGACAACGGATCCCAATGAACACCGAGTGTTTTTATGGCATTATTACCGTCGATAGTTTTAGAAATGCTTTTGTCATTCGGCTGCATAGACGCGGGAAGTAAATCGGGATGATTGGCCGCCCATTTATTCAAGTCGATGCCGGCCGATTTGAGAATTTGTATGAGCTCATCCCGTTTTTGCAATGCACTTGTTAATTCATCGGCCCCGACGAACATATCATCAACATATGCATTCGACTCTAAGCAAGCCGCTCCGAGCGGAAATCGAGCCCTTTCATCGCGCGCTAACTGCATAAGCGTACGTATCGCGAGATAAGGAGCGCATGTCGTGCCATAAGTGACCGTTGTTAATCGATAATCAGTCGCTGGCACGTCCGCGGATGGTGACCACACGATACGCTGCAGATCCAGATCTTCTTCTGCAACACGGATCTGCCGGAACATTTTAACAATGTCGGCTGTGAACACGTATCGATACTGACGCCAGTTCAAAAGAACCAGTGAGAGATCGCCTTGCAGTGCTGGCCCCGACAAGAGAAAATCATTCAAACAATGTTTGTCAGACGTTTTACGAGAGCCGTCAAATACGACGCGGAGTTTAGAATTTTGAGGCGTACCAGTAACAACTGCATGATGCGGCAAGTACCACGATCGCGGGTTTCGAAGCTCTGCAGAAGGAACCGGAGTCATATGACCGAGTTTTAAATAAGTTTCCATAAACTCACCATAGTCTCGCGCTAATTTATTGTCGCATGCAAATCGTCGCTGTTGGTGCTTGAGAGCGCCCAGCGACATTTTTCGCGTTTCACCTGCGGCGTACGGCGGTTCGGCTGCTAGCGGTAGACGCACCTTAAAACGTCCATCAGAATCTCGCGTATGAGTGGTCTCGAAAAATCGTTCACAATTCTCGTCTGCCGGTCGCAGATTTTTGCTCGTAGCTGGCACCTCCTCCAATGTCCAAAACCGTTGGATAACTTCACTCAAATCGGCGTTTTCCTTACATTGCAAAGTTCTAATTGACCCTTGATTACAGGATACCGCCCGCCGTGGCGCCCCCCCTTTTGTCGGCCCTGAAATTATCCATCCGAGCGCAGTATTTTGAGCTCGCAGTAACGTATTAGGAAACGACTTTAGACCCGGCTGAAGCAGCTGACCGTAACAATCAGCACCTATAATGAGATCGATTCTGTCCGTCAAATAAAATTTCGAATCAGCTAGAGATAAATTGTCAAACTGCTCGAGTTCAATTTCGAACAGATCGCGGGCCGGCAATTCTGATGTAAGTCGTGGTAAAACAAAAGCGTTAAATTTAAACGAGAAGTTTGATTCTACCTGAGACTGCAAAGTCGCGGAAGTTACATATTTAGCGATGCCAGCCTTGCAACCCCCGACACCCAATAAATTTGTATGGACGCGATCCTTTTGTAATCCAAGCAATTGCACGAGTGATTCTCGTATAAACGTAGCCTCAGATCCTTGATCGAGAAGCGCGCGAGCCTGAGCTCGAGCGCCATGCGGTCCGAAAACAATGACTTGCGCCGTCGCGAGCAGAATGGGGCCTTTGTCATTGACTATACCGAAATTGGCGCTATTGATAACACGTTTCGAACTCACATCAGTGTTAATCATATGCGTTCGGACATTCGACGCGGAAATTGGCTGATTTTTATTTTCTATGACTCCGTTTGTCGCCACGCTATCTTGTTTGAGCGAACGATTGTAATGGAGTAGCGAGTGGTGCTTCTCTTTGCACACCTTGCACCGATAAGTGGAGGAGCAATCGCTGCTTTTATGATTTGCTAAACAATTAAAACAAAGTTTTAAGCGACGCACATCCTTTTGTCGATCGGACGTTCCTTTCGCGATAAATGTTGAGCAACGCGCAATGAAATGATCACCCGCGCAAAGGACGCATTTAGAAGCAGAGGGAGCATGCGATACTCGGGCATGGTGTATCTTGCGCGACCCGCAACCTGAACCGTGCATTGACCTTTTGTCGTCTCTATCTGCGTGCATCACAGATAAGGATTGAGCTCGTCGTTCTAGAAATTCAGCTAAATCTTCGAATTTCGGGAAACAAGAAATATCGTTACGTTCTAAATCGGGTGAGGCAGCTACCCTTTGCCGATTGCGCACGATTAAATCAGACTCCCAGTTTTTCCTTGTTTCTGGGTCTAGTCTTACCTCTAACATATGGACGAGCCATATATCCCAATGCTGTACAGGTGCCTGCAAGTTCGTGAGCGCACGAACAATTCTCCGAGTCTCGTCCACGAATGTGCGTAACTCGACGGCGGACTCTTTCTTCAAATACGGCATATTTGTAAGCGAGTCAAGCAGTTTATTCATAGTCAGTCGCGGATTATGGAAGCGTTCTTTAAGAGCCTTCCAAGTGGACGCGTAATTCACCCCTAAAATTGCAACGTCTTTAACTAAGTCAGCAGCCGGCCCCTTTAAACACGATTTTAAGTATTGGAGCTTTGTTGTATCCGCGATACGCCGGGCGTTGTGTACTAAGGTTCGAAAAATATCCGCGAAACTATCCCAGTCTTCATACCGGCCACTGAAGGTGGGTAGATCTAGACGCGGCAGTTTCGCTGGTCGATCACCGTGATCTTCCTCATCTCGATCGCGACGTCGAGCTGAGTTCTCTTCATCACGCGAACATTTCAATAGCTCCGTAAGAAGCCAGTCGAGTGTAGTCTCATACGTACTTTGCATCGACTGAAACTGATTTGTTCGCATGTATGAGTCGTTCGCGGAATCTGCTCGTATTGCAATATCAGCATGCGTCGCCCTTGCCTCAGCCCAAAGCCCGTTAATTGTATCGATACGAGTTTGCACAATATGTTTATTAAGGGTGTCAGTTACCCGAGCTCGCATATGAATTCCGATATTCGTAATTTCATCATTACGAAGATTCTGTAAGATTACAAGTCGTGCGAGAGGAACTGGCGCCATCGCGATACTACCAAGTTCCAATCACACTAAGAAGCTAGTAAAATATAAAAATCAGAAAGCGTAGTGAACCTTATAAGTAAGCATACAACACAGTTCTCGTAATAAAATAAATGGACATTACACTACATGAAAGGAAATATAAATTATTAGAACGGAGACGCCTTCTATTAAGTTTTGCACTTACCACTAACAAGATATGAACATATAATTATTAAAATACGCTTAAATGTTAATACCGCGAGATCTTCTTTTTTCATACACACTACTACGCAATCCTCACCCGGGGCACCATGTTTTTAAATAAAGACATGTAAGATATGTAATTTAGTTGCGTGAATTAGGAAGGAATATGCGTAGAGGGTATATGAAAAATACAGAATATGATTGCAAAGAAAACCTTTAATTACGAAATAAGTTAACACATCGCAGGCATAAAAAACCCCAGTCACAAGTGGGGGAAAAGCCTTAAATGTGTTAACTCTTATTATTATAGATAATAAATAGATATGAACAATAATACTTATAAACAATAGAGCGAGACTTATATACATTAAATCGCAATGTCGCTAGAAAGACTTATCACTACAGGTACTATAATCTAGACTATAAAGAGGGTAGAATATGCCCGGTAAGCACTTACAATGAACTACGATATTTTGAATGGCCATTCATGAAAAGAGCGCAAAATCCTTACCAACTGACGGGTACCCACAAGGATCACAAGGATCGTAACAAAGCTGTTGCCCACAACACAGATAAACACACGAGCACCGCAGGTCCGACGTCTCGGAGACGCCGCGATGTCGCAGATTGCCGATCGAAGGCAGTAGATGATGGCCACAGCCTGAGACACGAACGGCCTCGATTAACGCAGGAAATAGCTTGACAGCTACTTCCTTGAATCTACGTCACTGGTTGGTGGTGATACTAGCGGTATCACCACTGAAGCTAGATACCAATTACCTAGGCCCTGAATAAAATGCACACGTAACAAGTTACACTAACGAAATATCGCACTGTACAAACTGTTGCGGAGAGAAAAAAGATCGTCCTAGCGGGACGACCTCTGAAGTGTTACTAATTTTCGGTGCATCTGTACATAAGCGCTACCCGAACTTATGAGCCGATGCTCCAAAACCTTTCGTATCTCCATTGGTTCAAGCAAAGGGGGCAACAACCTATACAAATGCAGAATATTGTCGCGATGTCCAATAGCATAAACGACTTAATTCTAAATTTCGTACGGTCCGCGCGGACTTTTCATTTTTATATGCCTACTGCTTTTCCAGAGAGTTTATGGTACCTTTCCTCTTACTTAGGAAAAATCTCCAAAACTTGTCGGCCACGTGTATTTAATGGCGCGGTGCAATAAATGCCACATTCATTTATGACTACACTCTCTCTCCCCCCCTCTCACTCACACGCGCTCTCTTATTCCTGCTTTCCTACACACGGAGCGCATATGTCGCGAACAATATTATCGGTTTTTTCTTAAGGTTATACGTGCAATTTACTTGAATTGAATAAAATTAAATTAAATAATTTCCTCTTATTTGTAAATTAATATAGTATGTTAAGAAGAGATGTAGGATTGGGTGATGGGGGTGCAGGGGGTGAAACCCCCGCCGGGGGTTGGGGGCGGAGCCCCCCTTATCTATAAATAAATAAGACTAATCAATTGAAGATTATAAGTTTGTTAATAATCTACGCTCAAATTAAAATTTTAAAATATTTAATAGCTTAATAAATAGAATTTTAAATTAAAACTAATTAAAAAAAATATATAGATAATGTGTAATACTTAAAAAACATAAGAATTTTTATAATAAATTTCAGATAGAATATAAATTTTATTTCATTTAAAAATCTCGAATACCTCACTCAAAGTGCAAAAAAAGGTCGAACCCGCGTTCGACTGGCGCATATACTCGTAAGTCTAAACATCGTAAATGCCAGATGTTGCACAGGCACGGAAAACTGAGAATCCTGCCGGACTACACGGTTCCGTTCATTCAATTTTCCTCCCAAGGGAGGAAAAGTAAAATTCTGCTTTCTGATTGGTCGGGAATCGGCCATAAACACTTTTCCTCCCTAGGGAGGAAAAGTAGTATTTTGCTCCCTCTAGACAGTTGCAGAAAATCGTATTTTGCGCCCGGAGTGCGGGAAAGGTTTTTTACGAACCTCGTTACAACCCTCGGCTTTGCCTCGGGCCGCCTCTCGTTTCGTAAATAAAGCCTTTCCGTACTCGGTAAGAAATGTACTATTCCAGCACTCAGGGCGCAAAATACGAATTTCTGCAGTTGTTTAGAGGGAGCAAAATACTATTTGTCCTCCCTAGGGAGGAAAAGTGTTTAAGACCGCTTTCCGACCAATCAGAAAGCAGAATTTTACTTTTCCTCCCTTGGGAGGAAAATTAATGAACGAAACCGTATAGTCCGCTACGATTCTTAGTTTTACGTGCCTATGTAGCATCTGGCATTTACGATGTTTAGACTTATATGCGCCACTCGACCGTAGGCTCGACATTTTTTTACTCTTTAGGTATTCGAGATTTTTAAATAAAATAACATTTATATTCTATGTGAAATTTATTATAAAAATTTTTATGTTTTGTAAGTATTAAAAATTATCTATATCTTTTTTTTAATTAGTTTTAATTTGAAATTCTATTTATTTTGCTACTAATTTTTATAAAAATTTTAATTTAAGAGTAGATTATTAATAAACTTATGTAGACAGAATTGTCAATTCAGAGGGAAATAGGCAATTAGGCGGGGAAAAACCCTGAAGGACAAGAGGTGCATCGAAAGTACCGTTAGCCGCCCTGAACAGTTGAAACGGTAAGCTAGCGAACATATATAATAGGGCGATCGAAGAATTTCGGATTCTTTCAGAAACTTAGATTATTGTAGGTGTCGAAAGTCTTCCGATTCCGTTGTATTGTATTGATTACTGTTTGGAGTATTTATATTGAATTCATATAGTTTCATTGATAATAAATATCAGTAATATTCAGTTTTTTCCTTTTTTTTAAAAAAACAACTGCCTATCCTGAAAAACTCTCCTTGACTTATAATTTTCAATTCATTAGTCTTATTTATTTTTAAAAAGGGGGGCTCCACCCCAACCCTTAGTGGGGGCTTCGCCCCTTGCACCCCCCATCTCCCGATCCTACATCTCTTCTTAACATACTTTATCAATTTCCAAATAAGAGGAAATAATTAAATTTAATATTATGAAATTCAAATTATTTACAGGAATAACTTTAAGAGAAAAGTGATAATATTATATTTTTTCAAATCCAACAAATTACATTTTTTGTTAGAGCAACTTATTTCGAAGCGAATGTTAGAGATTATACGTGCTCACTCTATCTAAGCATGACTAACACATGGGGGGGGGGGATTTGACATTGTTTAATTCTGTAAGTATGACATTACATTTTTTGTGCATTTCTTTGAGAAAGAAAAGCACCCTCGTATAGAAAAATAGTATATGTGACACACGGGAGCGAAGGCGCTTTCGGATTTTGCTTCCTTGTGTCACATTGTACTATTATGTTCTGTACAAATTCTTATAAATGCATACTGAAGAAAAAATTTGACAATTTAATAAAATATATTTAGTTAAAGCAATACATTATTCTGTGACATCAACAAAAAATTAGTTAAATGAAATATTTATTTGATTTTTTTTCAATGTAGATATTGTATAAACCGTTAAATCACTTCAAATTCACCGCCTTATACTACTCTACCGTTGCGCCGCTCTGATAACAATTTTCAAATCATTACTACTGTCATAAAACAAGCGGTGTTTCTCCACCACCGGAAGTCTCCAACCTGTATATACATACGACCGTGATTTGTATACAGTGGTATATCTGAAACATATATATAATGTAATATCCATAGTCTTTATATATGGAATATCATACCATATTATAGTATTATACCATCAGATCAGATATGCGCACATGATACGCACACGCTGCTGAATTCTTATCTTTCCTATTGTGCCGATTGTGCGGGTGTAGCGTGCCGTGCGGTTAATGTGCGAACTGCGGGATGTTTTCATGACGTGTCATGGCAGAATCTGAATCTCAAGATTTGTGATAAATATGATGTGTTGATGGCGGAAAGGCTACTGCTATACAAGAACCAGATAATTTATTTTGAATGGAGTAAAGAGCAATAAAAAATATCAAGATCGATCATTGCAATGATAAGGAAAGAGCAGTATTTGCTTACGTAGTGACTTTTGTCGTGACTAAAAGGCGAAACTTAGTGGATAAGTGATTAAATATATTGAAAAAAATAATACGCACAAAACCAGTTGTGTGTAGAACTTCGTTAAGTATAAAAAAAATGAGGAGAACAATATTTTTTTTATATGCTCAAGGTATATTTCAAGTTTGTTTAGGCTTTTATCTACCAGGCTTAGCGCCGGTAAATTTTTGTAAGGATGATACAGATACTTGCAAGGTAGGTTTATAAAAACTACATTGTTCATACATATGCTCGTATCTACTAAAAGTGTTTTAACAATGTAGAACTTTTAACTTCTCATAATTTACTGGGTCTAGCCATATTTTAATAATATGTTTATATAAAAATTATTCAATCAATTTCTGAAGTTTAATTTACATAATAAACAACAAAATTTTGACTTAATATTTTTAAAAATCTAATTTTATTATCTATATTGTTATAATCGTAGTATTTTTCACACTAATTGTATTATTTTTTATTCATTTTAGTCAGATATTCGTTTATATGTCAATCGACTGAATTCAGAACAGTCAGTCATACCTTTTGAATATCATCAGTATGTATAATATTGTATTTAATATCAAAAGAAAAACAGTAAAGAACGATAACTTTTAATTATTACAGTTTTGATTTCTGCACAACTGATGAAACTAATTCACCTGCAGAAAACTTGGGTCAAGTTATTTTTGGAGAACGAATTCGTCCTTCCCCTTACAAAGTATGTATTTTTATATAAAATATAATTTTTATTACTCATTGTTAATTTTTATTTGTAGTTAAAATTTTTACAAGATGAGAAGTGTTCAGTCGTTTGTAAAAAATCCTACACTGGTGGTAAAGAAGATGATGAAAAGAAATTACAGCATCTTAAAACTGGAATGTTACTTTCATATCAGCATCACTGGATTGTTGGTAAGAAATATCAAACTTAAACAAATATTTTATAGCTGTAATAATCAATTAATCTACTACTTTATTATTAAAAGACAATATGCCAGTAACATGGTGCTATACTTTAAAAGATGAATCTCAATACTGTAGTATTGGTTTCCCCATGGGTTGTTTTGTAAAAGATTCCTGGTCTCCACAAGATAGTTGTAGCATTGATGTAAGTTTAAATAAAATATAAGTTTAAATTTTATCTTATATATTTTTAATAAATTTTAGTCGAGCATATACAGTAAAACCAAAACGTATTACTTATTTAATCATGTTGATATACTCATAACATATCACAGTGGAGCTAAAGAAGATTGGGGGATGGGTAATAAAGAAAATAGTGGCCGTATTATTTGTAAGTAAGGTTTTTCATAACCAGACTATAAATCATAATTAAACAAGTTTTACTAAATTTATTATTTTCAGCTATTAAAGTAACTCCACGTAGTATTAAACATGATCCTTCGTATAAAACTCCCAATTGTCAAAGTAAAATACCACTGGAAATAAGTTCTGAACCTTTAGAACAAGATAAAAAATTGGATATCGTCTATACCTATAGTATTCGCTTTCATGTAAGTTACATATTCGTAGTACAGTGATGTTTATATTAATTATTTATTTATATAGACAGAAAACCTTTAAAGAAACAACTGTGACTATACATATTAAGATGAAATATTATACATTATTATTAATATTTTTTAATAATAACTACTTTTGTTTGAGATAAGTAAAATAACATGTAGACAATATGGAAGTCTGAGAAATCATATTGACTATCAGTTAATGTGAATCATTTAATCCAACTAAGTTCATATTAAATATTTGCAATAAATTTGTTTATATTGAATAATAATTGATAACTCAAATAAACTAAATATTTGTAGAGAAATGATACAATCAAGTGGTCATCTAGATGGGATTACATTCTGGAGTCTTTACCTCATACAAATATTCAATGGTTTAGTATACTTAACTCTTTAGTTATTGTATTATTTTTGTCAGGAATGGTGGCTATGATAATGCTTCGAACATTACATAAAGATATAGCTCGATACAATCAAGTAAGTTAAGTAAACTAAGTATTTTTGACCTCTTATAATTACATATAATTTATATATTTATAAATTATATATTTTATATAACATATAATTATATAAAAAAAATATATATATAATATTTATATATTATATATTATATTTTTATATATTTATATATTTATATAACTAATATTTTAGTTTTTTTATTATTGTCTACTTTGAAAACACATTAATCTCATTCATGCTGAATAAGTAATAAAATATTTTTATTGTACATTTTTAAGCTATTTTTAATTTATTCTATATTTATAAATTTGTGCATTCAAATGGGGTCAAAAATAATCTTTAATAGTTTGTATGTAAAGTCGTATTTTTCAATGTCTGTGTTATCATAACGCAGGCTTATTTTCAGATTGATTCTGGAGAAGATGCTCAAGAAGAATTTGGATGGAAACTTGTACATGGAGATGTGTTTCGACCTCCTAGAAAGGGAATGCTCTTATCTGTATTACTGGGATCTGGTGTTCAAGTTTTCTTTATGACTCTTGTAACTTTAGGTATGTAAAAAATATCTTATTATTAGTCATATTATTTATTATTAATGAATAGTAAATTGGATTTCTATTTAATCTATTCTTCAGATAATTCTATTATTAATATAATTCTATTCCAATTATTCTTATAATATAGATTATATTTAATTTTTTTCATTATATACAAAATGAAAGTACACAGCAATAATTTTCTTATAATACAAACTACAATATATAAATTTTCAAACTAATATGAAAATGAATAAATTAAAATGTGATAATGCCGTTTAAATTATAAGATAATAAAAATAACATTAGTTTTTAAAATAATAATCATATCTTAATAAAATCACTACAAGTTATGATTATTAATTAATATCTTTATTTGAACAGTTTCATAATGAAAACAGTAGGATTATGAAATGAAAAGAGTGGCCTAAAGAGTGAAATTGACCGTTAACAATAGTATAAGTATTATCGAATGATTCCAGTATAAGATATTACTAAAATTTCTTGATAAGTAAATCCCATGTTAATCACTATCTGAATTTTTTGTTCAGCTATTTGTCCCGTCTAGTTAAATTACTATTTGATGGAAAGATGTTTCCCACGTGGAAAAATCTTTCTTAACGAAGAAGATAAATAACAAAATACGAACACTTGAGCATGTAAATATTGTTATTATTGCTCACAAAACTTAAGGGAAAAGTCAATAAAGCATAAAAACCCTTATATCCTTTATTATTTAATTACTCGTATGAACTTTATTAATTAAATTTTACGAGCCAGTGTTCAGTTGATTTTATGAGTCAGTGCCTGATTGATTAAACGAGCAAGTTAAAAAAGATTAATGCTATTGCATGTAATAAACCATAATAATCTGAATTTTTATCCTCTGTAAATATGTGAAATATAAGAAAAGCAATGAAACGTAAATTATATATATATATATATATATATATATATATATATATATATATATATATATATATTTCAATTTAAAAAATACGACTGCTTACGATGACGAATTTAAAGAGACTTCAATATGTTTTTAAAATGCAGCATAAATGTCGCTAAGCGACGATCGCCATTGCAATGTATAATATACATAAAATAATTATCATATCGCGCACAATTTTTTGATCGAATTAAATTTCGATCGAACAGTTACTTTTTAATAAAATAAATTAAAAGTTATGTACTAATTTTGCATACCAAAATAGGATAAATGTATCAACAAGAATGCCCTAATTACTATTATATGATATAGTTTAAAGTTTTATATTTATTATTAATATTTAATTCTTATTTTCTATTTATTAGGACAATAAAAATATAATAATTCATTCATGCATCTGATAGCCAAATTACTATACATTTATTTAATTCAGAATATCATTTTCTACAAGGGTTGCGCAAGAGTTTGAATTACGCACCGATTCGAAAAAAATGGCGAGATGTACAGTCTACGCCTTCTTACGCTCGAGTATGAAGGGTAGAGAGAAGTAAAGGGAAGGAGTGAAAACTCCGCTAAAATCGTGTCAAATTATACGGCAAGACTTCGGGACATAATTAGCCGCAAGGCGGCGACACCCTGTGAGATTGCTCGTTCAAATGCATGTATTTAAAAAAAAGAGAGTGGGGGTATGTAGTGAGCCTGGAGAGAGGGGAAAGTTAAATATCTGCTCCCCTACTTTTGCTTCTTTTCTTGTCTCTGCTGCATGCAGAACCATCGGCGAATTTCTAAGACAGCGACGTCTACCGGACTAATCTGATCTACCATCTCCGGCTAATTTTTGATAAGCTTTTCTAAGGTAAAGTGAGCGGAGTTTCCAGTCCTTTATACCCTTTATACGCTGGAGGATTCTCTATCACACGGTGGAATAATCGCAAAAGCCGAAACCAACGAAGATAGATATAGATACAAACGTAAAACCCATATAAAATGGGTCACAACCCCGAGGTAAGTTACTACCCCGACATACAAATAGTACAATTATTTCAAACCACGAAGGTAACATTTTTTCGCGCACTACCAGTCCCTGTTTGAACACTTCACATACCGACGAAAATTATAGTTTTTCTAAACTGTACTTCAGCAAGTAATACTGAAGCATATTTTCTGAAGAATTGCAGTTTTTTACCTACTGCAATTTAACAAGTAAATATATTACATGCTGAAGTGCATTTATTAAAAAACTGGAATTCCCGTCGGTATATGAAGCGGTAAAACAGGGAATGGTAGTGTGCAAAAAACTATTACCATCGTGGTTCGAAACGATTTTGCCAACTGTGTGTCGGGGTAATAACTCACTTCGGGTTTCTTTCCGCTTCTACTCATGTCTATCTTCGTTGCCGAAACTATCGAAACCTAACAATCAACCTAATGAAACCTATCGTGACCTAATATCAGATAATATGGCAAGGGTGTAAGTTGAATTTTACTGATTTTTTTTTTGTTTTTGTTTTTTTTTTAATCAAGACTGAAATTTCTTTAATTCAAAGTGCGAGGGTTGATTGATAAGTTTCCGGCCTGACCAAGAGATGTCGCCACTAGGTCTACCTTGCGGTGGTGTTCAACAGTACCATTCATAGATAGCTTGTACCTATAGTTTCAGTCCGATCGCCGATTCGATGTTAGTTTAGGTTTGAGAACACGCTGAACAAGACGCCTCTGTGTTTTTCGTAAAAATGGAATAGCTGGAAAATCGTACTGTCATTAAATACTTTTATTTGAAGGGGTTAACGCCGAAGGAAATTAAAGAACAGATGGACTCAACATTGGGGACATTCTCCCCATCATATTCAACCGTTAAGCAGTGGATTTCCGAGTTTAAAAAGGGTCGTGTGAGCACCTCTGATGAGCTTCGCTCAGGACGCCCCATTGAGATCACAACTCCAGATATGATCGAAAAGATCCATGAAATAGTGCTGAAAGGCCGCAGATTAATTAAAAGTGCATAAGATAGCTAAGACCTGTAGGATTTCATATGAACGTGTACAAAATACTTTGCACCAATATTTGTATATGGAAAAGCTCTGTGCAAGATAGGTACCGCGTTTGCTAACAGTCGACCAAAAACTGATTCGAAAGAATATTTCTACCGCCAATTTGGCGTTGTATAAGCGTAATCCAAGCGAATTTTTGCGTCGATTCGTAACCGTTAACGAATCTTGGGTCCACCACTACACTCCTGAAACCAAACAACAGTCTAAACAGTGGATTGGATCATGGAAACCAACTCCAAAGAAGGCAAAAACAATTTTATCGGCGAACAAGGTTATGGCTACAGTTTTTTGGGATACAAGAGGTATTATATACATTGATTAACTTGAAAAGGATAAAACTATAACTGGTCAATACTACGCAGACTTATTGCAACGTTTGAGCCACGAAGTGAAAATTAAACGACCTCATCTGGCGAAGAAAAAAAATCTTGTTTCATCACGATAACGCACCAGCGCATACGTCAATCGTTTCGATGGCTAAAATCAACAATCTTAAATTTGAATTGATGCCGCACCCTCCCTACTCTCCAGATCTAGCCCCGAGCTACTACTATCTGTTTTCTAACCTCAAAAAATGGCTTGGCGGTAAAAGATTTGCGGACAATGAAGAAGTAATCGAAGCTGTAAATGGATATTTTGAGGAGCTTGACGAATCAGTCTATAGAGATAGCATTACTAGACAAGAACACCGCTATGAAAAATGTATCAGCTTTGGAGGAGATTATGTTGAGATATTAAAACAAATTCTTAAAAACGTTGTTTTTCTTGATCAGGCCGGAAACTTGTCAATCCACCCTCGTATAGCCCATTAAATTTTTGCACAGTTAGCCCATCTTTCAGGTAAATGAAGGGTACTATCCTAAAGAAACATTTTATCTTTCAAGCCAGACCGTTCAATGAAATATTATTTGATCTCTTCAAAATTGGTGAAAAGCTGCTTTGCAATGATAGTCAATGAAGACGAGGTCTGAAGAGTATAGTGAATGCGATAACACTTTCTAATTAAATGTGTTCAATGTGTCTTTCATCGATTTAGCGGTATGAGACGATGCGTTGTTATTTTGGAAGATAACTTTATAGTTTTTTCGGGCCCATTCCAGCTGTTTTAATGTATTATGAAAATTGATAATTTGTTGTCGATAGGAGTCCTTATTCGCCGTTTCGCCAGATTTTAATAACTCGTAGTACACCATATCATAATGGTCCCACCAAACACAGAGCATCGTCTTACGGCCAAGGCGATTTCACCTTGCAGTTAATTCTCATTTCTTCATCCACATCTCTTCTTTAGGTTCTCAAAATCAATCCATTTTTCGCCTCCCGTGAAAATTCGATACAGCAAAAAGTTTCTTTGGAACCGTTGAAACAGCATTTCACAAACAACTTTTTAATTTTGCATTGGCCGGTCATTCAGTTGGTATGGTAACCATTTGCCATAAATCTGGATCATTTTCATAGTATTTAAAAGTTGGAAAATTGCTTTTCGGGTCACATAAAGTATTTGTGCAACTTTTTGTTGTTATTGGATTAAGTCTTTATTCAATAACACCTGCAATTCCTCGTTTTCGAACTTTTTACTGCACCAAGATGTTCATTGTCTGTCAAATCGAAATGACCACTTTTAAATTGACGAAACCACGTCTCTTATACTCTATTCACTAGAGAATGTTCACCATAAGTTTCTATCAGCGACCGATGCATTTCAGCTGTTTTTTTCTTTTGACGAAAGATGAAAAGCAACCAATACCAATGCAATTTACTTGAAACGAAACCCGAGATACTCACGCAGATAAACATCTATGACACTAGTCTTTGGTGGAATTTGACTTGTGTATTTTTGAAGTTTAATGTGAATAGAAAAAATTGACATGTATACCAAGTCATAGAAATGTATACATATTGCTTACGACATCTAACAATGAACGTGGAAACTTTCAACTTGCACTACTAGTTAATCTATAAGAGGTTGATTTCGAAACGTTACCTGTAAGTTGCCAATACATATATTTGGCAATGTTGCAAGACATTTTCGTATACTTTCCATAGAACCGTCATAAACAGTTTTGGAACTGCAAATTTTCGGCCGTTGATGTAATAATTTATCAAAAACAATTTCTGACTTACTGGCGACTTACTGCAGAATAATTCTGAACAGCAGACTACGTTGCCGTTAACACACCTATATTTCAAACAATGGCTCATGGTGTATTTCGTTCCAAGATTACTGGCTGGATTAATCGGTAAGGCATCATCGGTAATCTCTGCCTCCGATGCGATATATGATCTTTGGCTTATATCTTAACGGCAGATCTATTTAGACACTCACGAGTTAAGCCTAAGATCATATATAGCATAGACTTATTTATTAGACCGCGCGCTCTAGGAACACAGTTGAAGAAGCCTAAACCAGAGTGAGAGAGCAATACAGGGAGTCGTATTGTCTCTCTCTCTCTCTCTCTCTCTCTCTCTCTCTCTCTCTCTCTCTCTCTCTCTCTCTCTTTCTCTCTCTTTCTCTCTCTTTCTCTCTCTCTTACAAGCAAGGTAGTGGGAAGGAAAGGAAAGTAGGGGAACAGTAGCAGTAGAAATATATATTTCTCCTATACTCTATACCATTATTATTGTGGGACTGCCTCCCTACTCTTTATCCATAGCAAGAGAGAAAGCACGACTTCAGAGCGTCCGTTTAAGCGCGCTGTTTAATATATAAGTTTATGATAATACATTGAGACTGTCTTAAATAGCGGGCATGAAGGGTAGAAAGAAGGAGTAGAAACTCCGCTAAAAAACCATGTCAAATTACATGACAGGACTTCGGGACAAAATTGGCCGCAAGGTGGCGACACCATGTGAGATTGCTCGTTCAAATACATGTATTTGATGAAAAGCGAGTGGCGGCATGTAGTGAGAGTAGTGAGCGAGGAGGGAGGAGAAAGTTAAATGTCTGTGTCCCACACTTGCTTTTTTTCTTCTCCTCGCTCGCTTTGTTTTTTGATTTCTGTCTCTGTGAGACACAGAATTATCGAGGGATTTCTAAGAAAGCGACGTCTAACGAAAAGATCTCAACTACCATCTCTGACAAAATTTTAATAAGCTTTTCTCTATAAAGTGAGCGGGTTTTCTACTCTTTCTCTCTACCCTCCATGCATACAATTAAAACAGTCAAAAAAGGTGCGAGGGAGGGGTCCTATTGATGTTATTTTTTATATCTTTCGCATAATTATTATGATTGATTCAAAGTTTCTGGTTGATTTCGCTCACAAAGCGCAAGAAAATAAAGAAGAGGCCTATGATAGCTCGATGGCTAGAGCAAAGGACTAATAACTTGGTGATGCGAGTTCAAATCCCGGTCTCGGCCAAAATTTTCGAAATGAACTTGATAAACGTTTATAATTAATTCATTAAAATAATGCATAGAGTCAATGAATTTATATAAGAAAGCATAATAACGATATCAATTTTTTAGCTAGGTTATATGTTATACCTCGCTTAACCTTGTTTTAAGATAAAGTTTAGTCATTACCACACACACACACACAGGCACAGACACACACACACGCGCGCGCACGCACACGATATTCCATAACAAAAATATTAATTGCCCATTATCTAGGGAATAACTAGATGAAAAAGAATAAAAACAACCTATTTTCTATTTTTAAAAACAATTTCAGTTTCAATAGGTAAAACATACCTAGTTTGAAGGTAACTTTATTGGAAACGTAAAATATATTTACTCCAAACTAACTATTCTAGCTATTAAATAACTAAAAAAATAGCTTCAAAAATGTAACTATAAATCCGACGGAATGACCGTAAAAAACTTTACATGTTTTCCTGTTTACTACCGAACAAATATACCTTGTTACTAGGTATCATCATTTGAAAATACCTTGTTTATACCTTAAAAATAGAATGCATTTCTACCTGGACCCTGGTATTTTTAAGGTATAAACAAGGTATTTTCAAATGAAGATACCTAGTAACAAGATATATTTGTTCGGCAGTAAATAGGAAAACATGTAACGTTTTTGACGCTCATTCCGTCCGATTTATAGTTACATTTTTTCAAGCTATTTTTCGGTATTTAAGGCCTATAATAATTAGTTTTGTATCAATGTATTTTTAGTTATGACGAAACTTTATCTTAAAACAAGGTTAAGTGAGGTATAACATGTAACCTAGCTAAAAAATTGATATCGTTATTATGCTTTCTTATATAAATTCATTGACTTTACTTAATTTTCGAAATGAACTCGATAAACATTTATACATAATTAATTAAAATAATGATTAAAGTTCTACATATCTTATACATCTAAATACATATATAACGCATTGACAATAGCTTCCACATTCGTATACAATATATGTTATACTTATCTGAAGTCATAATCGAGTTTATATACAAACCAAGATAATGTTTTACCACTTGCGAGAATGGGAAATCAAATTTCAAATGATATTATTTATATTATAAATAAATAGGATAGAATTACTAATTAACGACCAATAATTGAAGCCGGTATAATACATCAAAGAATAGAATTTTTTAATTAATTGCTTCATGCGAAATTTTAGATGTTAAATAATAAAAGGAAAATATTTCCAAAACTAATTTATTACATATAATTTTTAAGATGACAAAATCGAAAAAAGCAGACTTCATTATTACTTTGTAATTTTTTAAAATTGTTAGTTTCCGTATCCTATAATTTTTCTTTTTTTAAATCCACAACGTAATGTTATAATATTATATAAGTATTAATTGTTAAATAAATTGCTCATTTACTAACCAGAAACAAGGTTCAAAACAACCTAGTTTCTACGTAGTTTTTAACTAGTTTCTCAACCTAGTTTCTACCTTTTTCTTAATTTTATTGACAACGTTTACATTTTGCATTCTAAAATTTACCTTGTTTCTAGACACAATGATTGATTCTATTTTTACTACCCAGTAATTACTTTCCAGCCTATTAAAAATTGTTAGATTTTTACCACTCTGGGATTTCAATTGCAGAATTTTCTGTATGCAATTTTTTGTTAAGTTTGAGTCAAAAACTTTAAGTTTATTTTTAATTGTAAATTTTACTTTTATCTCTGATTTTTCGACAAATGTAGAAATTTTACTTATGATTTCTATTACTTTTGCTAATTTGTTTTGATATATTACTTTTCTATGTTCAATTGAATTGTTAATATTCAGTTTGAATAGGTCAGAAAATTACGGAAGTGTTATAGAAAAGATGTTTGTCTTATCTTCAAAGAGAGCCAAAACTGGAAATAGAGATTTGTTGATACATTTAATTTGTTCTTCATCTGTTTTTAAAACACTTTTATACTATCTATCAACTGGATCGTTAAATATTTTGAACTTTTATGATGTGGGTACGTTAAAATATTTATTTGTCCAATTTATAAAATAAAATGAGTTCAATTCATAAGACTATTTTTAAGGCCCTTAATTAATACACATTGACACGTTAGTCTTATTAAGGGTACAAAATATACGTGACTGAAGCACGTCAAAAATGCTCCTTCAGATACTTTTGTAAATTTATTCGATCAAAAATAATCACGTTTTCATCGCTATAATATTAAAAATAAAATATCAAACAATGACGAAAATAAATTTTGTTAAATTAAAATTAATGATTTTTCAAAGCTTAAAATATGTGTATACATGCGCCGTAGAGCGTTATGAAAGCGTCCATCAAAAGAAATCTTAGAATAAAAATTGTCATGTTTTAATCGCTATAATAACCATAATAAGATATGCAAAAATGACGATGGTAAATTTTGTTATAGTAATGTTAAACCTTTTTGAAGATGTAAAGTATATACGCGTGACATGGAATGTTGTGAATGGCTACTTCAAATACCTGTATAGAATTTTACTCAATACTTTTCTTATTAAATATAGTCACGTTTCACTTGTCATATTCAGAAATTTGAAATGTGCAAAACACACGTGATGTTTTTTGTAAATAGGAAAAATTAATTGCAAAAACACATGTACTACTTATACATGCTATCGGAGACCATAAATATAGTAAGCCCTTCATTATTTTCGAAATGGGATAAAAAGTTTATTACAGTATTTTTAACTCATAAAGGTAGACACCAAAAAATATTTTTAAAAATAACATTGTTTTGTTCATTATGAACATTTTAAATTTCAAGCTTTTCGAAAGTATTTGTTTGTAGCTGTATTATTTTGCAATACAGTTAATCCTTAGAGTGCCGGAAGTTTAGATATTTTCAATGCATATTATTGTTTGTATGAAAAAGTGATCATAGCTTCCCAATTTTAACCCAAACTGAAACTAAATGTTTGCATGGCGGAGCATGACACGCATATGTGTGTCATGCCGGTCCGGGACGGTAATACCCATGTTAAATTTTTCATTATTGAAAAAAACTAGTCTATACGCATGGAAAAGTGTGTATATATATATATATATATATATATATATATATATATATATATATATATATATATATATATATATATATATGTATAAGGTTTTTTGAGTCGCTGATTACGATTCTGAAGACAAAATTGAAAAAGTCGAACTTTTTGATGAACAAAATATAATAATATAACTATGTATTTATGTATAATAATAATAATTAATTGTTTATAATAATAATTATTTATTGTTAATTATTATTAACACCTATCCATCATTCTTAATCATTATTCGGTACAAAATAGGTGTTTACAATGGTTTATATTCTGACACATATATGTGTCATACTGGTACTCTAAAGGGTTAAAAAAAATTTAAAATAATTACGTAGTAAGAGTGACATAGAAATATTCCATATATGAATTCATATTGACGTTTTATATTTAAAATAATTTGATTTGCTATTATTATGAGTGCTGTACCTGATTTACATAAAGTATTATTATCTATTTTTTAGTGTTTCTGTTTTTATAATATTTAGTATGTTAAATTATCATTAAACATCATTATTACTAATACAAGAATATTTGTGTTACTTGTTTAATTAATTTCTGCATTTTAATCATCAAAACGTAACATAAATTATTTATCTAGATTAATTTGTTTCATTTCTATTTTTTTTATGTTATAGCTTTTGCATGTCTTGGTTTCCTTTCACCAGCTAATAGAGGAGCTTTAATGACGTGTGCAATGGTTTTATACGTTTGCCTTGGTATCACAGCAGGCTATGCTTCTGCTCTAATATACAAAAGTTTTGGTGGAGAAAAATGGAAATCAAATGTTCTTCTTACATCAATGTTAAGTCCAGGGTAATTCAAAAGGAAATTTTCATAGAAAATATCCAAGTTTTTGTTTCTACATAACAAAGTAAAGTCTTTTTTCTTTTTAGATTAGTGTTCAGTTTATTTTTTATAATGAATTTAATATTTTGGGCCAAAGGAAGCTCAGCAGCTGTGCCGTTTAGTACACTTGTTGCCATATTAGCTTTATGGTTTGGTATATCGGTACCATTAACATTTATTGGAGCATATTTTGGTTTCAAAAAAAGGGTATGATAAATCTGATTTAAAATTAAGTATTACAAATTTAATAAATATTTGAAATTATAATTTCAGGCAATTGAACACCCAGTTCGCACAAATCAAATACCTCGTCAAATACCAGAACAAAGTTTTTATACGCAAGCAATTCCAGGTGTAATTATGGGAGGTGTTTTGCCCTTCGGATGTATATTTATTCAGTTATTCTTTATTCTTAATTCGCTTTGGTAAATATGTTTATTAATTATATTTATTTAATTGCACATAGCAATCAATATTTTAATCTATTTTTATTTTTTTTTTAAATGTGATTCTTATTATAAGATAGTATTGATTTTTTTTTTCATTAAAACCATTTGTTTTATTTATGGTATTTCATGTTTGGAACTTATTTACTTTTATCTTATAATTTATTGCATGTATTATAAATTCGATATTAACTTTTTATTTGTCTTTAAAGAATTCTTAGTTCAAAGCAAAATGTATAATCAAATAGACTCACTTAATCTTAAATGAATTAAATCGATCTTTTTCATAAGAACATTAATCCTATTTTACAATACCTGTTATCATGATTTTAATCTAACAAACGAAATTTTCTTTACTAGGTCAAATCAAATGTATTACATGTTTGGATTTTTATTCTTAGTATTTCTTATTCTTGTCATTACCTGTTCGGAAACAACAATTCTTCTATGTTACTTTCATCTTTGTGCTGAGGTAAATTTGAACTATTTATAATTATAAATATTACTACAATTTCATATAAATAATAAATACATAAATATTACTATATTTTACAAAAAATTTGTAAGAAACAAACATTTTTTAAAATGTAATTATTTATTGAAATATCTGAGTTACATAGTACGAATTATTTTATTTTTTTGAATTTTAAGTCAAAAATGTGTCCTATCCCGGAAAGTACTAATTGTGAAGCCTTACAGCATTGAAAAATCGATTCAGCGCATAAAAAAACAAAGTATCGAAAATGATCGAAAACATCTTAAATTTGCTAATGAACCCTTCCAATACGCCTGCACTAATATACCTTACAGCAAGAAGTCAACTGATAACAACTACTCTTGTGACTGACAAGATTATATTATTATTATTTGTATTATTACGCAGTTGAGCCTTCCGAAATCTGGACGCATGGGAACCCCTTCGCGTCCCTCTCTAAGACCAGCAGCCGCTATAATCGGCAGGCCTCCCGGAACAAAAGTATTCTGTTCGCCATGTCCTCCGCATCCAGGGATGTAGCCATTAAATACTGCCATCTCCTTCCAGATATGTTTGGACAGTGACACAGAATATGTTCAGGTGTTTCATCTTCTTTGTAACAGAAGCGACAGGAGGGGTCACTTGTGAGACCCATCCTGCACCTGTGAGCATTAAGTTTACCGTGACCCGTGAGGATCTCGATAAGTACCTTAACCCCTTTTCTACTGAGACCAGGTATAGCTTTGGTCCAGTCCTTAGCATTTTTAATGGTAATGAAGGCTTTTGTCTGCCTGCATTTCTCATTTTCCTCCCATTGTCGGCTGTTTTCCTCCGCTGCCCATCTCTCTATCTCCTTTTTGATGAGGGTATTGCAGAATCCTATAGCCGGCTCCGGGCCATTATAAGCAGCTCTAGCTCCCATTTTGGCTAGATCATCTGCCACCATGTTTCCCTTGATCCTTTGATGGCCCGGGACCTACAGTAGCGTGACCTTTACCTTCTCGGCCAACCTGTTCAGGACTAGAAAACAGTCTCTAACCAGTTTGAATCTTGTAGTGATTGACGAGATAGTTCTAGCAAAATTTAAAAAAAACAGACATCAGTTTCTTGATTAGACACTATTTTCGCGATAAAGATGGAACAGCGCGTTATGAAGAAATCTCCCAAGCATATAACATATTTAAGCAGAACAGCCACGTATAATGATTGTTTATAGTATATTTTCCTCAAACCAAAATTTATATTAGGCGCATGAATAGCCATTTTTATCTTTCTCACCATACATTACTAAAAAAGATTGAGCATATTATTCCAAAAATGTAAGGAAACTCATAAACTTTTAAATGCGAGAAGCATCACAAGTCAAGTGTTAATCAAAAAAGCAGACACTCGATAATCCCACAGTTTCACTAACTCACAACTTTTTCTCGACTTTAGATCAAACTATACCTCCAGTGTGTTCACAAACCACATATCCCTTTATTGCATTGGTGCTAATAGATTTATAAGAGCACAAATAATTCTCTGAATTTTGTCTATAAACATGCGCAATTATTTAATCATTTTGCAATTTTTCTAATATTTGAAAAATTTTAATGTCATTGAAGAAACTTTTTCATAAAAATATGAAAATATATTTAAACTTACATATATGTATAATTAAAAACATTAATATTTTACAGGACTACCATTGGTGGTGGCGTAGTTTTCTTACTTCAGGTTTTACAGCATTTTACTTATTAGTTTACTGTATACACTATTTCGTAACGAAATTAAGTATTGAAGACTCTGCTTCAACCTTCCTCTACTTCGGCTATACTGCGATAATGGTGTTTTTATTTTTCCTCTTAACAGGTAATTGTTAAATTCATAGAAAACCTTTTAAGTTTCTTTAATCATTTTTAATTTTCCTAATTCAATTAATAATTTATTTACTCTACAGGTTCCATTGGTTTCTTCGCATGCTTTTGGTTTGTCCGAAAAATTTATAGTGTAGTTAAAGTCGACTAAATTAATTATGTAAAAACAAATATGTTATTTTTTATTAAGTGTATCAAAACTAAAAAGATACCAAATTATAATAAGGAACTTTTTATAAAGGTTGACTTATTATGAAATAATCTTTACTACTTGGAAAAGAATTGGTTGAGTTCAACTAAAGGTTTTTACAATAAGTGCTTTCTCTATTATATTGCATGCTAAAAAGAACAAACGAAAATAAGGAATAAGAAGGACTTTTGAGAAATATAGAAGAGGTAATTTCGACAGTAAAATCTGTGATTATTTATCATAATTACTGATGGTATTTGAAACTATAGATTTTAGTTAGTCATACTAAAAATTAATTCCAAACAAAGTGACGTACAAAGTTTTTTCTTGCTTTCACAAAGAAACTAAAAATAAAAAAGATCTAGATGGAGAAAAATGAATTATTCAATTTAGGTTCAGTATTTTATATTTATTTGCTCATTCAATGTATTAATGTTTCTTTATGCATGAGCATTTCTAAAATTTATTAACATGAAAAAAAATGTTAAAAATATAATATTACAAAAAAATATTTAATTGATTTAAGCAAACATTTATTTTTATGGTTTTCGTTATTAGCTAAGAATAATAGTCTTCAATGTAAGGTTTTTTTCATTACTAGATCTATAAGAAAGTTCTGTTAATTTGTGTAGAGAAAACAAATGATGCAGTTATTAATACATTTAATGATATTTACTGTACCTAATTTATGTCCTTGCTTTTAACTTCTTGCCTAAATGCTGATAACAAAAATTTATGTGTATACAATATATTCAGGAAAAATCTGATAAAGTCAAATTTCAATCAAAATTATAGATTTGAACTTTCTGGTAGAACTAATAATTTATTATATTCTACAAAAATTAAGTATTTTACGTTGATCAATTTATGAACAAGTAAACATTTCAGCATTCGATTTGATTAGCAATAATGTAGTTTACACTTACTTTAATTGTTAGAGAATATAATATTTTAATATAATTATTATGTAGCTATGTTTCCTTTAATTAGAAAATAATCTTTCTTTGAATGTGTAAATAAAACTGTTGAAAATATGGAAAATAAATCTTTTCCATTGATTTTAATTCAGTAAATTTAAAGCATTTAGGATGGGCAATAGTTTTGAAATTCGCACACATTCATAAGTGCAAATACAAAACACACGCACACAAATTTTTTTATGGTCCGATAACATCACTCTGTATGGTATCTTGAAATAATGCAAAACTTCGAGTCAAATCTGGATATGCTATCACCACAATATAGAGTTACATTGAAAATTTTATTTAATTATGGTTTTCGAATAAAAAATAAGTAATCTCTGCCATCTGTATGCTTAGCTTTTGGATATTTTCTTCAACAAAACAAAAAGTGTTAAATGTTGAAAACTAAAACGTAATAATATGACATTAATATGTATATATACTAATTAAATATATGTTTTGAATAAAATTGTATAAAAAAATTTACTCTAAATCTTGAAAATCACATTTTAAATAGACTCTCCTATTTAATGTCAAAAATGTAATGCATACTTTATATTCATTTCATTATCAACATTTTACTGTTATAATAATTTAAAAATTAATTATAGACAATAATTCAAGTTTATCTCAGTAATCTGCTTTATAAAGCTTTAAAAATGTTTTTACTTAAATTTTATTTCAAAGAATGAAATAAGTTTAGTGAAGAATGAGAGAAATTGAAATATTTTTAAGCACATTTTAATACTTGACCGAAAGATTCACCGAAACGAGAACGATATATAGTTAATACATTCTTGTCAATTCTACTATATTATAGATATATTTTCGAACACGCCGTGTGTTAAGTGCGTATTTTAATATTAATTTTAATCCACTGTATTGTAACAGGTAGGCAGATGGTCAGGTAGTGTACTCAGTTTTTTACATCTAGGCATGTTAGTGATGCTAAACTCAGCCATAACCATCAAGTAATTCACTTTTTTCTTCTTTTGTATACCTGAAGGTATATATCCGTACATCTGTATGCCACTCTCATTTTCTTCGAGAGCACCTCGCGACTTCAAACAGTACTTACCTTTGTCCTCTTCACTTCCATGACAATATCCTTTATAATCTATTTTAACAGGGAATACAGTTCATTTTGATGCATGTAGCAAATTTTTTTTTAAGTCGTGAGATATTCAGTTTATTCTCTAATGAAGCGAAAGGATAGGAAACCTCAAGAATTAGAAACCATATAATAAATCAACGTAAAACTATAAATTTTATACGAAGGACTAGACGTTTTGTACCACGAGAGACTCAAAATTATATGGAACATGAAATCTGTGAATTTAAATGAAAATACTGTACAAAATTGAACGATCGACCTTTCGTGTTAAAAAATATCGTATGCCAGATATTCTTATGTTTTGGAAGTGACTTTTTCGAATCGTGTAGTTAGAATAATTAAATAATTGTTTAATCATTTTTTTTCCAACCGCAAATATTACGAATTTATTTTCGAATGAATTTTTTTTCCTTATTTCAGTAATATTATTGGAATTTTCATAAATTTTATAAATATTATTGCTAACATACAACCAAGACTTATATTTGAAGAATATCAAAATGATCAAAGTGGTCAAAATTACCAAGGTGGTTACATTTTAAGAATCAAATAACACTTCTCACACTCATGTTATGATAAAAGATTGAAAATGATAATTGTGAAAAATTAATAGTGACACAAGAAATTTGGAATTCGCTAATCACAATCTTGCTGTCATAATTATCAATTTCAAGGTGGTAAATATAATAGGCATCGAACCAAAATGAAATCGAATGTAATCAATGACTATTTGTTCATTGGAGAAAATTAGAACTGATACAAAGATTTTCAGCTGAGTTTTTGGAGTTTCGAATGTCAGAATCATAATCAACGACCACGAATATTCTTCTACCGTCACTGATTTTTTAAAATTAAAATTTAAAATATATTATTCTGAAACAAATCCGACTAAGCCATTGTGAATCATTTTGATCATGGAAAAGGATAAATAAGTATATTTGCATATGTAATTCTACATCTATAAGCCTCGCCTTGAGCTTCAGATTTGAAATGATTGTTTAATTATAATAAGAACTATATACTATAGATAATTTGTTCTAGTTATTGAAAAACAATGGTTGAACAAACTTTTTTTATTATGATGACTGAGGTATAACACTATTAAAAAAGTTAACCTTCACTATTTTCCAGTACTTTGTTTAATTTTCTGCTGTTTTTCTAGAATTTTTATGACTAAACAAAAAGGTATTTTATCAATGCATTTCATCATTACACAAGCAAAATAAATGATTATGATACAAAAAATGTTTCATATGGTGCCACCTACATTTTACTCACTATTTGTGTTCGATATATATTCATTCGATGGATGCATAATGCAATTTTCCACACTTACTTAAGAGAGAAAAATATTATATAAGGTATCAATAGAATAAAACACATATAATATTATATTGCCTAAATTCCAATTTTTATATACCCTAATTAGTGGAACAATAATGTGTTAGTTTGCTCACGAATAAAGTAATAAAAAAAAAGTTGTATATTCCTACTGAATGTGACAAAATACGTTTTTGTGAAAGTTTAAATAATTTATTTAAATAATTATTAATTCTTAAAATTGCCTAAAAATTTTACCTTTTTTAAATGAATATTACGTTCGTGAAGTCACGGGCAAAAATTATAGCAGAAATTGATATATGTAAAAAAAAACAGTGTGAGGTTTTTAGTCGAATTCACAAAAACACTTGAGCGTCCGCTACTTAAATTAACAACGAAACTACCTAAAAATGTATTACAATTCAGGGATATGTATACCAACATAATAAAAAAATGTTTGACATTCAGACTATCAATACCCGCAAAGACATGTACACTGTTCTGTTTTAAAGATACACGGTTCGTTAAATGCGACTAATTTGAAAATATTAGTGATCGAACGTATATAGCGTCGTTGTTTATAAAATGAATGGCGTTCTCATCGGTACTTTTTCATTATTGTCGTCTTCGCATTGCTTTTACGGGGTCTAACTGCCTCCGTGTATTCGATGAATACGGGGCTGTTCCGAATGAAAGTGAAACAGATATCAGAAATATTATATAAGGACTAAGGAGATGTCGGAGTAAACTCTGACCGTCAATGCCGGTTGGGATTACAGAATTAGATTTGGCGACGATTTTTTATATAAAAATTTCAATGGTAAAAAACGATTGTTTAGCGAGTTTATTTTTACGATTTACAATTATAATTTATCGAATTGTAATAGTTGTATATATAATTGTAAATCCGAAAATTGGGCTTGAGACGGTGGGCATCGAAAGACGTGCAGACGTGTACAGAATTATCATATGCTTTATTTTTGTATAGCCTTAAAGCCGAATTAGCTCGATAGTGAATGTCCTTTTCGTTAATGATGGGCTGATTACAAATATCGTAATAAATCTTGATGCAAATTAAATCGCCATCATAATCGTGAACGTCGTAAAAAATCCATCAAAAGCGAGCTTGTTTTAAAATTTATTTTAAACAAAAAACAAAAAAAATGCAGTTTATAGAAATTACATCTTTTTTTAAATAATATTTTTTTGTAAAAAATTTAATCTAAGTTTACGCCTGTCATATGTATAATATTACGAAGATTCCGGCGACTTGCCCGTCTAAGCTGTGTAAAAAAAATAAAATAAATTGTTTTGAGCATTCAGAAATAATCTTCCGGTTGATTAAAAGAAGAAAAAGCATCAGAGATTTAATTAAAAAAAAAAAAAACAAAACAAAAAATTGTCGTGTTTTACACGGGCCATCCCAAAATTTATACGAAATCATCATAGGAAAATTAATTTTTTACTCATATAATAATGATACTTCGAGTTATAAAAAAAAAACTTCCTATAGCGTTTTTCATTCAGATTACTTTAGTTATTTCACAAATTCCTTATGTCGATCAAGTCGAAGAAAATTAGAAAATAAGAAAAAAAAACAGCAAAGTCTGATAATTAGATTTCTGCAAAGTTCATAATCGTGTGCGCATCTATTCCAAATTGAGGGCTGGTCCTGTGTTTTGTTTGAATAATGCGGTCAGCTTCGCTTAACAATGGAGTGCAATGTTGTTGTATTATCGTGAGCGACCCATAAAACAATATAGTGTGAAAGGATACGAAGATAATAGTACATTTCAACGTGTGTACAAGAGTTGATTATTTGCATCGTAAAAAAGATTTATCCACGAGCGACGTGACAATTTTGGATTGTACTTTCCACCACTAGTTAAACAAACATGATATTCAAACAGCTCAATAATTTTTTCTCTATTTAACAATTTAAAATATTTTATAATCCAGTTGATATATTCAATATTAAAAAAAAAAACTTTTATATCACTATTCTGAAAATTTGCAACTTTCTCATGTTTGTTTGAGCAAAAAAAATGTATTTCAATGTGGTCTAGAACTTTGGTTTAAAATATTTATGAAAATTCTTAATATTTTTCAAGATAAATGAAAAGACAAAACAATATTTTTATTTGATTTTCATTTTTCATTATGAAAATCTGCTATTCGCCAATTTACACCATAATTTTCTAATTATGATTTCAAAATATTGACATTTTTAGTTAATCGTACCTCTTATTTGCGCCTATTTGAAGTACTAAAAAGTTTCAAACATGCATTTGCAGACGGTATGGAAATAATAACATGTTGAAATTTTTATATTCAAAAATTACAAATAACTTTTGACAATAATATGTTTCAACTTTGTTGTAATGCAAAATCAACGAATACAGCCGCTTAGTATTAGCTAGGCGTCTCATACGATAAGAGCCTGTATTACGTTATAATTGGTAGAATATTCGTAAATAAAAAGATGATTAACTAAAAGTTATACTGCAATTTAATTTTTACATTAATTAATATTATTGAACACGAGGCATGTTTTACTCAATCAATATCGAGCAGTCGAAATCCCCTAAATTATATCAAATAATATATTTTCGTTTTTTATTCGATCTGTAAAAGTTATTCGATAATACCTACGTATAAGCCGTGAATAATATAAATAGTTAAAAAATTGAAAGTTGTAGATCCTGTGCTTATGACCAAAAGTTGTAAAATATAAAACGAATATCTATAAATAAGTATCTAAAGATTGTATACAAAATCTTAACGACTTTTTAAATATATCCATTCAATTTTTCTAGAAATTAAAAGATTTTATAAAGCTTGAAATAATAACATAATTAAAAATGTAATGTATACTATTATTTATATATTTATATTAGTAAAATAATATAAAAAGTATTTCAAGGCAAAAAGTAGGTTAAAAATTATATAATAAATGGCATAAACCTTTAATAACTCACTATTTAATTTACGAACGTGTGTATACATACACATTAATACTTATTTTTATTGCGGTGCTGATTACGAATAACGTATAATAGCTTTTCGTGGGAATTTAATTTTCATGTCGAAAACCATAAAATTGGTGGATAATCGAATTTCTATCGGAAAAATTTACAAATTTTAATAAAATATATCAACCCAAAATATTGCAGATATGATTACAAAATACATCTTTTTTGCTCTATACAACAGGGACAAATTGCAGAAGTTGTGTAATAAATAGTTTCTGATTCGTTGGCAATTCGACCACACTGCGCCAATACTTTATCAAGGGATTAAATCTACAATTGTGTTTAAAATATTTTTTTAACATTTTCACATTTGCTGAGATAAATTTGAACAACCATTATTTTTATGGATTTTGTCATCGAAATTGAATTTCCGCCAAAAGCCCACTACGATATCCATAATAAGCACATCCAAAAACATAAGTATACAAATTTTAATCTAAATCAGGGATGTGCTTTTCGGAAATTTATTCGAATTACATTTGATGCTGGAAGTTAAACATGGATGGCAACGAATGTATAAAATTATTAAAAAACTATCCGTTGTATTTCAACAGATTTAAGCAAGTGCGCGCGCGCGCAACACACATAATTTTTACGACTAGAAATCGTGCTACAAATTGTATAAAAAAGATAAATATTTAAATGTATTTAAATTTATGCATTTATAGTTTTATACTATATTTCAAAGAATAATTAAAATAGTTTATATAATGGTGTGAAAATTAAAAATTGTATGATGTACAGATAAGCTGAAAAGTTAAATTTAATTCTTTCTTAATTATTAAGTACAATAAATAATGTTTTACTAAAATAATGTATTTCTTTTTACTCAATTCAAATGCACGCCTGCATTGGTTAAATTTGTAATTACAATAATAATTATTAAATATATTAACAATAATTGCTATAGTTACAAAATCTACTAAAATACAATTTTATGCACTATTGTATATATCAAATTATATGGATATGATGATAACTGCAGATAAGTGATTAATTTCTACAAGTGGTAAATTAAATTTATTGATCCTAGAACCATTTTTCTATGACTAATTATGAATTTTTCAACATTAACTATAAAATATATATAATAAAAAGAAAAAGGTTTTCATTTGTAAAATAACAACATTACAAACTTTTTTCATTCATTTATTAGTAATCACTAGAAACAGCTACAGATATACGTTAAAATAACGCATAAAATCTACAAATTAACAGAAATTTACTGTACTGAATTTTGTATGTAATTTTACAATTTTGTTTTAATTTTTATAAGATACGCTTATATACAGTTTATTCTTGAATACAAAAAACTTATATTTAATAGTGTATCTTTTATTATAACTTCCAGTTTATATCAATTTTTCGCAGTCATACATTTTCTTCATTACTGGTTTTTAATAATGAACTTGCAAAGTATAGTGAATACAACTCAAAAAAGATTTATCCATAGTTTGCATTCCGTAATAATTTTCATTGTGAGCTTGGCTCTTCTTTTTCTTATGTATTCAATTGTTTTACTTTGCGGAAAATAATACTATCCCAGGTTTGGTTACCACTGGAATATATTTATTATCTTGAAAATTCCCACGATGTGCACACTATACACGAAGACGAGATGAAACAAAATTTTTCTATAATCTTTATCATTCCATTGATGTAAGAAAAATCCTCTGCAGTGGCTGACTATTTTGAAGTTTTAGAAACTGCAGAATCATTTACGCCCCTGGTCGATTAGAATAGTATGTGAACCTGTAAGAAGCATGGCTTATATGATGAATATTAGGATCGGGAATAAAGGATAAAGGAGTATCCATGCAAGGTAATGTTCATTTGTATTTCTAAATATTTTGTTCTTTTTAATCAAAATTAATGTAAATAAAATTCATGAGTAAAAAAAATTCCTGCTATGATTTTTTCCAATAACAAAAACTAGAATAAAATTAATATTCTGCAACATAAAAATTATTAATTAATTCAGGACTATTTTTTTTAATAAAGAAATTGAATAATAAAGTATAGAAATCTATAAATGGCGTTAAGTATGAATTAAATAACACACTATTTGCATCGATCACAATAACGTGCCGAGGACTCGTCAAATTGTTCAAGTCAAAGGGAGGATGGGAAGTTTTTGTCCCTTGTAAAAATATTGTGATAAATTTTATTTTCTAGGACTACGACGCCGTCGCGTATCACGATTTCGTTCAGCTCGTCTCATTTCTTCTAGTCGACGTGCATGTTCAGCCATGTGTTGTCTCCTCATTTCTTCTTTTACAATGATCTACAAGACAAAATTATATAAAATTAATTAAAATATATTATATAAAACTGATTACATATTTTGTGAGAATGTTGAATTATTATATTCTTGTAAACCTATTCACATGTAGTATTAATTTCTTTAAGACTTATCCTTTTTACCAAAAATATAGATAGAAATCGATCCGTATCAACTTAATTTAAAAAGTAGCATTTATCACCTGTTCATTAGTTAATGGCAGCCAATATATGCAAGGAGAGACTTTTGTTTTTCTGAAAAGATCGTCTAACAATTTTGCTGTTGGAGGCTCTTCTTCTTTCTTCTTAAATTTCCGAGCTGGTGCTGGTAGATGAGCTTCTAATATTGGACTTCTACTTCTTTGTCTCTTTTTCTTTTCAAATTCTTTTCTTTCTCTCTCTTTTTCTTTAATATGCAGTTGACCATCCTCTTTTCCTAAATCCCATTCACGAATAACAGTGATCTGCAAAATATAAATTATATATTATTATACAAAAATTCTTTATTTAATAACATATACATTTTTCATTTTCTTTTATGATTTATTTAAAAACTACCTTATTTACTACAGCAGGTCTTTCATCTCGTGGCCAGTGATCCTGTTGCCACAAATCTGTTGAAAGTAAAGGTTCTGCTTTTCTTGTAATAGGTTGATCTTTTGATATTTCTCGAGCTATTTCCATATCTTCTTTGGAAGCATAATCTACAATAAGTTTTTTTGGATTTGATGGTGGCCAAGAAACTCCATGCAACGCCTGTCTTGTTTCAAAAGCCTGATCTTCATTAGCATACTAAAGAAACGGATAAAACAAATAAACCACATTCATAAATAATTTTAAAATACTACATCAAAATAATAATTTATAATACCTCTACAAAGCATTTGGATTTGATTCTATCCATCCAAAAGCCATTTTCCACAATTGTACCAGTACGAGATAAAAGCTCTTTGATTTGATTTAATGTAAAAGGACGAACTAAGTTTTTTATTAACAAAATATTCGTAGCTTGAGCTTCAGGTGGACTAGGTGATTTTGGACGAGGTGTTTCTTTAATTACTGTTATCTTTCTTCTTGATGCTAAAAATAAATTATATATATATATATTAATAATAAATACCGTTATTATATTATATTATGAAAAAATAATAAGAGTATTAAAAGAACATATTATTACTTATATGATTGTCGATTTTATTATCTCCTTTTTTAACATCATTTTTAGAATTTGCATCATTTTTTAATTTAATATCACCAATAATTTCATTTTTATTATTTTGATGATCTTTTTCATCATCTTCATCTTTAGTAAGCCGTACTTCATGTGCTGATAATGGTTTTGCTCCAGGTACTAAAGCCTATAATGAATGAAATTGTATTTTTATGATATATCAGGTATAAATATATTAATAATAATTATGTATTTTTTATATGTTACTAGATATTGATAATAAAAAAAAAAGAATACCTTTAAAGAATCCGTAGAAATCGAAAATGCTAGTGCAGCATCAGTCGATGATGTCATACCCCAACGTCGTCTCTTTGTAGCACTTTTTTGGTCAGGCTGCTCATTATCAGCATGATTTTCCTAAAGACCAATAAAATCATGTTATCGTTTAAAGCATTATAGAAGAGGGCAAGTTATTTTCTAAACCTACCTTATTTTGATTAGATTCATTAATAATTGGTTTATTGACATAATTTTCTTCCTTTTTCGTTTCAGAATCTGTTGATAGTCTAGTAGAACTGAAAAAATTAAATTTTATTTGTTATTACTATTCAATAATTTAAAATTAAATATACTTAGTAATCAGATACTTACAATGACCTCTTCAAGCTAACTTTTGCTGGTTTTGAAGAAGACAATGGTATATTTAAATCATCAGATTTTTCAATAATCTCAAGAATGTCTTCTTTTTCTACATTATTCTCAGAAAATTCAACTTGATTTTCTGCGTGTGCAGAAACGGAATTTTCATCTGTTTTTTTAGACTGGTTCTTCAAACTTTCATTTTTATTCTTTCTATTTTTTTTAATATTTTCTACATTAGAAGAATTTGTTTTTTTCTTTAAAGATTTTTTACTTTTTGTGGTATTATGTTCACTATCTGATTCATTTGAAGAAGAATCATGATTTTTAGTATGTTTCTTTTTTAATGAATATGACTCTGTTTTTGAAGACTGTATATTGCGATTATCATGTACATCTGATTTATCTTCTATATTTGATTCAGATTTAATGTTTGAATCTTCATTAATTTCTTCTCTAATTTCTCCTTCTTCTTCTTCATCATCATCTTCATTTTTACAAGTTTGTACAAAATCAGACTTCACAGATTCATTATTTACTGATACAATTTCTGTGTTTCCTTCTTTGAGATCTGAAGAGTCTTTTTCAGAAGTAATATTTTGTTTTGATGCCGTTTCCTCTATAACTTGATTTTTATTACATTTACTTTCCTCGTTGACTGTTTCATCTTCTTTATTTTGTATGCTTTCTTGTGTAGAAATAGTTTCATTAATATTTTCATTAGTCATATTCAAATTAGTCTCAATAGGCTGACAAGATTGCATAATATTTGAATTAGTTGATTGAATTGAATTTTGTTGAGCTTCTTTGTTTTGTTCACTACTAGATAAATCCTTGGAAGTACATTCTGCAACATCATCCCTGCAATCTGGTACATGATCCAAGGGCAAACTACCACCAGGTAAGTTTGTTGATGAATTTGAAAACTGTCTATCCTCACAGTTTGGTTCTGATAAATTTACTGATGTAGTTTCAGGCAGGTTCTCCCTTGAATCTGCTAGCTGATCTATGTTTTTTTTATCATCAGACAAGTGGGCCGAAGTAGTTTCAGGCAGGTTCTCCTTGTAATCACTTACCTCTTCGTTGGAGTCCTGACCTGGGTGCGAAGAGGAGGGATCATCAATCTGTTCGCTAATAGACATCTTCTGAGAAGATGTTATTTGCTCATCAGCTGAGTCAACCTCCTCCATGCCTCCTTCACCACTATCTTGCCACTTGTTTGATTTTTTTGTATTTAAAGAACTATCTGATGCTTCTGAAATATTTCGCTGTCTGCAGAGTTTAAGTTTCTGTATTTCTCCAGGCGATGCATCTGCTCTTGCTACTTTCCATACTGACCCATTATCCTGTTCATCTCCACCAAGTACAGATTTGATAAGTTCGCCGGAAGTAACACCCTTTTCGATTTCTTCATTATCCTTGCCATGTTCCTCATATTGAAGGCGTGATTCCTTGTCTTCATCTGAATATGGAGTATTTGATGCATTTTCATCAATATTTTCCAGCTCTGGTGAAGTTGATGGTGACGCTTTTCCTCTTCGACGAGTTGTTCTTCTTGTTGTTTTTTCTACTTTTTTCTCTGGAGAACCTTTGGCCTTATTCCTCTCACTTTTGCGCCTCATATCTATGATCAATAGAAGTAATATTTATTATAATTAAGTTCACTATGCTGAAAAATTTTACAATGAAAAAAAAAATTATCTAATCCATCAATACATTTGGATACTGGTCTATCAAAACCTAAAATAATTTTTAAATTCCGTAAATTATACTAATAATTATGTAATTATGAATTCATGTTACTGTTCTGTAATATAAAATATAACTGAATTGAGAGCGGACACTGTTCATTTGGTAGGTTAATTAAATCGCTCAATGTGTACTGAACACGATTTACATGGAGGCCAAAGCATTGTGGATGACGATAACGTCAATCGTAAGTTTAGTAAAATGTTTCAGCTTCAATAAAATAAAAATTTAACTTACTTATTAATAAAAATTCGTAAAAAGATACTGTTTATGATCCGATCCTTTACTCCAAGAAACTTCAATGATATTTTTTCATTAATTAATAGGCTGCCGAAACAGATCCAATGATGCAGCGACGCTATCAAATAGTTAGATAGGCTTATAGAGTGTAGCAGTATAGCCGTACATGTAGACCATTGTAGAGATACATGCGCAATAATCTCAATTTCTTTCTCATTTCCATTGGCTTATTTAAGATATAGCAAAGGCACTTTACTGCTATAGAAGTACCACAAAATCCAATGTGGCGACCTCTTATGTTAGAAATTTACAGCATAAACGATATCTATATATTTAAAATCTGCGTCAAAAAAACTGCATCAAAATAAAAATGGAAATTGCGAATTAAGATAGTACAGAGTATATATGGGTAAACTAGTTTTTTAATTGATGATAAGTATTTATAATTAAAATATTTCCTTAAATTTTGTACTATATTATATAAACCCATAGTATATTATAACATAAAATAAATGTTATATATTTGTTTTATAGAAATTTTAATTAAACACATAATGTAATAAAAAAGAAATTGAATAAAAATAATTTTTAAAATAGATTTATTTTTCTGAATATTTGTTATACATGTATAATTTTTAGAAACATTATTATCATTACAGCCGTAAATGACTATTTTCTGATCCAATTTAATTTTTATAATTTTGTACCACTCTTTATGATTGTTCGTCATTTCAATATTACGGAAAAAATTTTAGCAGCTTCTGATTCAGAGATACGATAAAAATTAACATTAGTATTAACATTTCTATAAAAAATGAAGTTCTTTATAGTAATCTCCGCTTGTCAAGCCATATTGGTAATGTAAAGAGAACTCCAAGATGCCTTTTTTACAGTCTTAACTCTGTACTATCCCCTTGATTACCATTATTATTAGTAAAATTTTGGAGTTCTTTATAAATTTTAAAAAGAAAAGAAAATTACCAAAATATATCAAAGTCAAGCATAATAAGTATTTTAGCAGAGTATGGAGGATAAAGAGAAGGTGTGGGAATTCCGCTAAAATCGTGTCAAATTATACGATAGGACTTCACGCCAGAATTGGCCGTAAGGCGGCGACACCCTGTGAGGTTGCTCGTTCAAATGCATGTATTTGAAAAAAAGAGAGTGGGGGTGTGCAGTGAGCGTGAAGAGAGATGAAAGTTAATTCTCTTCTCCCCCACTCTTGCTTCTTTTCTTCCTCTAACTCGCTCGGGTTTTTCCTTTCTCTGTCTCTGCTCTGCTCTCTCTCTCTCTCTCTCTCTCTCTCTCTCTCTCTCTCTCTCTCTCTCTCTCTCTGTTGCATGCAGAACTATCGACCTATTTCCAAGAAAGCAACGTTTATCGGATAAATAAACTACAATCTCCAGCTAATTTGATAAGCTAAATTTTCCCACGTAAAGCGAGCGCAGTTTCCAGTCCTTCTCTCTGCTCTCCATATAGTCCGGGAGCCAGTGACATGTTTTAGTGACCAATTTATCCTTAGCCGAAAATTAGTTTAAATGATTTCTTTGAATGTACTGAAGAGTTGAGCGATCGTCCGCTGCGGCACCTAATCTGGATGTGGCAACGCCAGGCACCCAAACTTTGTGAAAATGTTAAAAAATTGATAAAAACCAAGTTTTATGAAATAATTTTGAGTTTAGAAAAAAATTGTTCAAACAAAAGTTGTAGATCCTATTGAAATAAATTTTTTATGTTCTGTGTGTGCTACATCTGCAATTTTACACATCAGTTGCCATTTATCCTCGCAAAATTCGTTTTCCATCTTGTCCTACAATACATGTAAGTTCATTTATATTGCTTTTCATGATTGCAACAATGTGGAATGCGTGTCCCCTGAAGTAATGAAAAATGTGTTCCCTATAACAGAAACATCAGTAAAGAGTACTCGATAACGCGTGTTTCAACTGCAGTTTTACCCATCAGTCGCCATTGATCCTCGTAAAATTCTTTTTTTATCTTCTTCTGCAATACATATAAATTTATTTACAATAATTTTTAGGACTGTAACAATTTGGAATTGAAGCCGCAAGTTTTAAACTGTAGTTCAAGCATGCGTTTTCGGGCGCACTTTACTCATGTTTCTGTTATAGGGAACGTACTATTCATTGCTTCAGCGGATATACATTCCAGATTGTTGCAATCCTGAAAATTATTATAAATGAATTTAAATGTATTGTAGAACAAGATGGAAATAATATTCGCTTCGCTCGGGCGGCAAACATACCTTCGTCGGAAAACGCCTATTTTGCTCCCTTGTGTCACATACTGTTTTCCCATACGAGGGCGCTTTTTCTTTCTCAAAGAAATGCACAAAAAATTGAACGGCAAACTCACAGAATTAAAGAATGTCAACCCCCCCTCCATTTGTTAGCTATGCTTAGATAGAGCAAGCAGGTATAAAATCTAAAGGTCCAAATGATACTCGCTCTGAAATAAGTTGCCCTAACATAAAATGTAATTCGTTCGGTTGAAAAAAAAAAATAATATTATCAGTTTTCTCTTAAGGTTATACGTGAAATTTACTTGAATTGAATAAAATAAAATAAATTAATTTCCTGTTATTTGGAAATTAATATAGTATAATAAATAGAATTTTAAATGAAAACTAATTAAAAAAAAGATATAGATAATTTTTAATATTTACAAAACATAAAAATTTTTATTATAAATTTTAGATAGAATAAAAATCTTATTTCATTCTAAATTTGAATACCTAACTCGAAGTGCAAGAAAAAGGTCGAACCCACGGTCCACTGGTGCATATACTCGTAAGTCTAAACATTGTAAATGCCAGATGTTACGTAGGCACGGAAAACTGAGAATCCTACCGGATTACACGGCTCCGTTCATTCGCTTTTCCTCCCAAGGGAGGAAAAGTAAAATTCTGCTTTCTGATTGGTCGGGAATCGGCCATAAACACTTTTCCTCCCTAGGGAGGAAAAGTAGTCTTTTGTTCCCTCTAGACAGCTGCAGAAAATCGTATTTTGTGCCCCGAGTGCGGGAAAAAGAATTTTACGAGGATAAATGGTAACTGATAGGTAAAACTGCAGTTGAAATACGCGTAATCAGTACTCTTTACGCACGTTTTTGTTATTGAAACGAATCATTTAAACTAATTTTTGGCCGAGGATAAATATATGATATAAAAATGTCGCTGGCTCCCGGACTAATAGTTTCAATCGAGAAAGAGAGGAAACTTCAAAGACGACTATGAGGGTTAGCGAGTAGAGAAAATAGAGAGGGTAAACAGAGGGGAAAATGAAATGTATTAAATGACTGTGTGAGCGGAGGCACAACATACTAGTTTCAAGCATCGTTATATGCAAGGCACTATGGTGGGTAGAGACAAAGAGTGGAAACTCCGCACGCTTTACATCGGAAAAGCTTATCAAGAATTAGTTGAACATGGTAGTTCAGATCTGTCCAGTAGACGTCGCTGTCTTGGAAATCCCTCAATAGTTCTATGTGACAGAAATTTTCCTTTTTCCTCGCTCCGTGTTACTACCATAAAGCTTATATACATGAAGCCTACCTATTGAATAGCGACATTGAGAAAATGTGCGAGCAGAGATTAGGGGGAGATGCGCAATCCCCGAGCACGCCTTTGACGCGCTCGCTTGGCTCTGAGCTCCCAAAAAGGTCAAATGTCAGATGTTGGCTTTTTGAGATCGAAATACTAGTTCGGCTACACAGTTGATATTGAAATACTGTCCGCGCACCGAACGCCCGTGCTCCAAACTGCTAGACTTCTGTTCAGTTTTATTACCCTTACCCCGTGTGCAATATCGTAGTTTCTTCTGCCGTACTTTTTGTTCTTATTTTCACTCTTTCCTCAGTTTGCCCGTCGGTTTTATTTCACTACGACAAAAAAATTGAAAATGTTGCTTTTCTAAAAGTATACAATCAACCATCAGTAACTTCTTTAGAAAAGCTCTGTATATCTTGTAATACACCGTCCAGGCTGTTTCATTAATTACGTTATACATTTCCAATTTTTAATAATTTTTTTACTATTAATTTATCTATTTGCAACAAAATTTTTTTAATCAAACCGAATAATGTATTATTATAAAATTGCCTTGACTGAAAAAAATAAAATGAAATGTTTTCTTAGTTAAAACAATTACAAGTTTTTTAATAATTTGTCTATAATTTCGAATAGAAAACTCAGCGCATAATTATTCATACAAACTAAATTATTAAGTATTTCGAAAATTCATAAAAGAGTATAAATAATTGCTCTATTTAATTTTTTTCGGATTTCATTAACTATTGCTATTTTACATTAATTAAAAATTAGCAATGATAAGTATTAATTTGTTAATAAATTAAAATCGCCATAATTGTAACACATCAAGTACAGAAGTTATAGAACTCTTGTTCTATTCATATAGAATCATATATATATATATATATATATATATATATCCCGGCTGGAATTCTATACGTATTACAAATTTTCAGATATGGTAGATGAATACGAGGTGTGTTCAAATAATAAAGCGACTTTGTAAATATCGAAGTCTACAATCGTTCATTATCGATTTTTTAAAAATTTTCTGTTGGTACAGGTGTATCAAACATATATTCACGGCCTTAACGCTATAGCATTAGTTGTTTGTGTATGACTAAGTAGACAAAGATATCTGTTTCGTGTACTCGACGATTTTCTTTTACCAAAATAATGGAGCAAAGAGTTTGCATTAAATTTTATGTCACAAAAGGAATTCATTCCTTTAAAACTCTTGAAACGTTGAGAGTTTCATACGGTGAGTCTACTTTGAGAAAAATAATGTGTATATGTGGTACAAGCTGTTCCAAGAAGGCTTAGAGGATATCGAAGACGAACCTCACCCTGGACGTTCTATCACGTCAAAAATAAATGAAAACGTTCCAGCAATGAAAGATATTGTATTAAAAAATCGTCGAATCACTAGTCGAGTCGCATATTTGATGTACTGGTGGCTTTCGGATGTGTAATAAGAAGTCGTCTTTATTCATTTATTTTTTAAAACTTTGTATCTATTCCAAGCAAATTTGCTGCTAGTACGAGATCAATTTTTTCCTGCGTAGCTTTGGAAGCTTTCTTTTCTTTTTCCATCTAAATATTTTTTTTGCCGTAGCTACGTTTTTTTATATTCTATGAAATCTGAAATATGTTTATAAAAAATCCATTTTTTAAATGACGACGTTCTGATTCTTTTGTACTTATCGCATTCTCATTCCCACCAGGGTACTGGATTTCTATGCACATTATAATTAACCTTTTTACGAACAGGAGTACTCAATGTAATTGCATCTTTCACTATACTTACACAATTATTATATTTGGATGCCGGAGACATTATTTCAAATGGTTCATATAGAAAAAAATTATATTTGTAATCCATAGACTTAAAAAATTTGGTCCAATCGGTTCGAACTGAATTAAAAGAAAATGATTTTTTTTATGTGTACATGTTTTTTTACATTCATTTCGATTTCAAGAGGAAAATGATCTGAGCCACAGGTGTCCTTTTGAGGTTTTCTATTAATTTTTTCGGAAATATTGTGAGAAGAAAAGACAAGATTTAGGTTTCCGCTCAAGCCAAAATATGCTTGAATATAAGTAATGGTATTATAATTGTGTTATATAAAATTTGAGTTACTTAAGGTTTCTAAGAGTCTTTCGCCTTTTTTATCGTTTTCTGGGGCAATCTCAGGATCTATGATGAGCGTTAAAGTCTCCGACAAAAATACAGTTAGCATTTTCGTGTATTTTCAAGTATTTTTTTCCATTTAGTTTGGCTTAAAAGAACGCCCGCAGCATTTTTGGTTAACAGGACCATTGTCGATAGTTCAGTTGTACTACGTTATTAGGTTTATAAGACTAAATGCTGAGCCCGGGGTCCCAAGCATATACTATAAGCTTTGATAACAAATGGAGCACTCGGTTGACATTTCTTTATATGATACAAGATCGACTGAAACTGAGCAAAAAAATCGTGTTTTTTGTTTGACGATCTGATTGTTTATTGTAAAATTATTTAAACAAATTGCCAAAAATAATTTTTTCTCAATAAACAAATACCGCCATTCCATTCTAGGAAAAAACAAGAAAAAAGCTTCATAAAATTTTTTGGTACGACCCTTATATTTTGCAATAAATCATTATAACGAATTAGATCGATCGAATAGCGTTCTGTCTTAAATGCATGCTATTGCAAATAGGTTCAAACTAACTACGCCATCCTTGATTTAGCAAAAAATAAATTACTCGTGTTTTTCTGTTTATTTCAAAATTATTTAAACAAATTAACAAAAAGTTGTCAATTTGCAAATTTATTAACACCAATCGAGTCTACGGAAAAAATAAGATACTGCTCAGCAGTAGTTTTTAAATGCTCGTTTGCATGTTCTGAAGACAAGTATTTTACGTATCTAATAATATTGAGATAATAATTTTAATTTTAATTTTAATTTCTAATAATTTTACGTATCTAATAATCTATATAATATTGAGAAAGTTCTTATATGACAATTTTATTTATTTTTTCTTCTCGATATAATTTGTAGTACATTTCTGTTGCATATGACAATCGAAGCTTGAATCAATCAAACAAGCAAACATCAAATCAATTTTTTTTATCTTATCGTAGGTTGTAAAGAATTGCAGTTTTGGTCATGGACATCGACTCCTCCCATATAATTATTATACTTGGAAAAAGTTGGAGGAAATAAAATTGTTTTCTTAGCCTGATCATGCCACCTGAAGCTTTTTTTCTTGCTTTTTCCCGTAGAATCGAATGGCCATATTTGTTTATTGAGAAAAAATTATTTTTGGTAATTTGTTTAAATAATTTTGCAATAAACAATCAGATCAAACTATGTTCTGCTAGCCATGCGTCTTAATGGTTTAGTGAGTTTCGTTTAAAATATTTTTTGAAGCTAAACCTTAGAAGCTATTTTTACTTAAAATGGACTAAAATTTAGTATAAAATTTGTTCAGTATCAAATTCGTACATAAGTGTGTGTATGAGTGTCTGTATCGAAATTAAACTTTCAATTAAAACAGTCTAAAAAATTGATAGAAAATGGCTAATGTAATGCAAAATCAAAACAATCGATTGTTATTCCCTGATTAGCATATATAAATTAAGTATTTATTCGCCATTATAAATCGTTTTAGATTTATAGATTGTAAGTATGTATGGATGCAAATTAGCAAGTAAATAATTATAATCAATCAAATATCCTTTGAAATATTAAAAATATTGAAGTAATATAAATGTCAATTTTTTCATACTTTAGAGGATATTGTATTCATTAGAATTAAGATTTTATTGAAAGAAATAAATGTAATTTCCTTGAATGTGTGTATATATATATACATGGTGTCCTAAATATAAATGCTCATATTAGCGGCATGGTATGGGCATGGAAAAGTTATGTGTAAATATTAATTTTCATGTAGGTCCATTTTTTATAGTTTTCACAGTACGGGCCCATGTGTGTAAGCCAATCAGGGCTCAGGGAAGTGGGTCATCGCCTGCGAGCAAGAAAAAGGAGGTCGAATGAAGGGAAATGAGGCGAAATCCAGCGAACACGATAAAGACCATTAGTTGTTATTTTTCCTGGTCATTGTCAATGCTGGCGTAACTGCTTGGTATACGGACGCATTGACAAAGCGAGGTTCACGCGTCTAAAATATAGATTATGTTTATTCGTGTAAACGGTCCCTACCAATATTTTTTGCCCAGCTACCCTTTTTTATAAAAGCCCGCTCCACTGCATGGAGGATAATGAAGAAAAGGCGGATGTTTCGCTGTCGCGGACGTATTTTATAAAAACAAATGTCCAATAGAATTTTCAAAATGTTACAAAGATTGCAAAATAGATATTTGATAATCGCATTCAAAACTGTCAAAAATACTGATTGCAAGGAACTTTGAATGGTAAAAATCCGATGGTTTGGGCTCGAGTTATGTATAAAATTGTATAATATCATTATGAAGGTATTGCATAAGCCCTATCAGATCATTTTATCCGATTTTATTTATCAAATTTCTTTGTAATCAGTATTTTTGCCAGTTTTGAATGTGATTATCAAATATCTATTTCTCAATCTTTGCAATATTTCGGCAATTCCATTTTTTTTTTTTGTAAAACACGTGCATGCACTCTCGGCCAGTTAGTGAATGCCGGCGCGCAGCCGCTACGTTCCCCACCGCCTTATTCAACCAGCCGATTATGGTTTGTGAGCCGGTCGAGTAAAGAGCGCACGTGCCTAATTATCTATCGTGGCTATCTGTCAGGTACTCGTGTCGGGTCGTTGATTTCGGGGGTTGTCTGCGATCAGCCGGGTTAGCCTCTCCCGGGTGTTAGGCAGCACCGTCAGTCGGAGACATGCATCGGCTGGTGGCGACGGCGGGTGTACGAGATCGGTCGGGCTGACGGGAATTGAAGCAAGGTATACAGCTGGACTAGCGAGAATTTAGCTGTTAAGATAGTTGTTCAGATGATCAGGTTCCGTCTAAAGTTGGGAATTCGGTGGGGCTTTGCGCACATGTCGAGATAGTTAGACGGGATCTAAGATGCTGCCCAGACGGTCTTTCTGCAGCGGAGCTTTGGGGATCTGGTCGGTCGGCGGGGTTGGACGCATCTCCCCGATCGTTAGCGGGTGTCTCAGGCGCACTTAGGTTTTAGGCTTATTTTATAGTAGTCCGATTAAGGTTACAGTGAAACACAGAGCTCAGGCTTCATCGGAGAGCTTCTGGACTTTCATGGATAAGGTCCAGATAGTAGACACCGCGGTATCAAAAAAGGGGTTATCTTTTGGTTATCTTATGCTTAACTTTTGATTATCTTTTGGGCATCTCTGTGAGGAATCTACTGGTTGTCTGAGGGTTATCTGCGTGAGGAAATCTAGGGAATAAGCGGTAGTTATCTTTCCTTATTTTTGGTTATCTTTGAATATCTTTGGTTATCTTATGATTGTCTACGGCTGTCTTTTGGTTGTTTAAATGTCTTTAAATAAGTAAACTAAGCATAGTAGGATTTGAGGAATCGGGCTCGCTCAAGAGTGCCCTTCCGACCCACTCCCTTTCCTGTCTACGACGGTACGGCTGAGCTACCCGAGGGCAGACGCTCAGGACACTGCGAAACCATACCGGAAAGGCGTATAGACCCCGACGCATAACGTCTAGCACCTGGGTATTTTACGTGAATCTCTTTCGCGGATGTCCTGGAGCCTTTATAGCGGCAGATTTACCGGGGTTGGCCACTCGGAAGAAAAACCCGTTAGCAGATATAATTTTATAATTTCCTAATTTGTATTCGTTGCAAAAAGGTTAAAAAAAAATAACTTAGTTACTACGTGATGAAGTACATATAGCTAAAATTGTTAATACATTATGAAAAAATTTCTATTATTTCAAAAATTTTAATATTTCAAAAGATATTTTATTCATTATAATTATTTGTTTGTTAAATTGTATACATACATACCACGTCTTTAAATCGAAAGCCATTTACAATGCCGCATAAATAATTAATTTATATATGATAATAATTCATTTTTGGTTTTGCATTTCATTAGCCATTTTCTAGCAATTTTCAATTATTTCCTCACTAGAAAAATATCAAATTTATGGTTTTAGAGTAGCTTTTATGATGATTCCATATAATGCTAAAATGTTATCGGAAAAATCGTTTTATCACAGACTAAGAAATAGACAATAGTCACGACTATAAATTATTATTAAATTTTAAAAAATTAATTATTATTACTATTAATAAATTGTAAATAATAATTTATTTCTTATGTAAATATAATAATAATATATAATATGTAGATAGAAGGATATTGTTAAGTCACTTTTTCGTACAAAATAATCTTTCTGCAGTTACGGAATATAGAATTAAAAATATTTATTTTGACCAATTTTGTATAGAATATTTAAAAAATTTTAAATAATATCATATTTTATGAAAGGCATTTAAATAATCTTTATTTGTATGGGATTTTTACAGTTTTTGTCATAAAAATTTAATTTTCATAAAAAGTTAATACGATATCCATAATCAGCACATCTTAATGTGTGTGTGTGTGTGTGTGGTTTGATAAGTCCGTGTCTTTTAAATCAAAAAACAAATTTATTTAAACAATTTTTTCTTATTTGTCAATATAGTCCCCTCCCAACTCGATGCATTTATTCCAGCGGTATTCAATCTTTTTTAAGCCTTTCAACAAGTAACTTTTGTCGAGTTCCTCAAAATAATCATTTGTGGCAGTCATAATCTCTTCATTCGATGGAAATCTTTTACAACCAAGCCAAGTTTTCATGTTTGAAAATAGAAAATTATCGGTCGGTGTTAAATCTGGAGAATAAGGTGGGTGAGGTAGTCATTCGTAATATAATTCTACTAATTTGACTGTTGCTATAACACTCGTGTAAGCTGGTGCGTTGTCGTGGTGGAAGAGTAATATTTCCTTCACCAGATGGGGTGGCTTTTCCTTGAGTATGGCTTCAAATCTATCCAATAATGAAGCATAATACTGTCCTGTAATTGTTTTTCCCTTCTGTAGGTAATCGATTAGTATTATACCCCGTGAGTCCCAAAAAACTGTGGCCATGACCTTACCGGCTGATGGAACGGTTTTTGCTTTTTTCGGAGCAGGTTTTCCATGTTTAGTCCAGATTTTTGACTGCCGTTACGTTTCTGGCCTATAGTAATGAATCTATGTTTCATTAACAGTAACATAACGGCACAAAAATTCGGTTGGATTACTTTGAAACATGTCCAAACATTATTTAGATGCAACAATGCGTAAACGTTTATTGTCGACTGTGAGCAAACGCAGCACCCATCTTGCAGATAGTTTTCTCATATTCAAAATTGCATGCAAAATATGAAATACGCGTTCAGTCGAAATTCCTAGTGTTACTAATCTCATGTATCTTTAATCGATTGGCCATATCTTGATTAGTCATTTCTTTTGGGTGGCCAGAACGCTCAGGATCATTTATATTCATTCTAACACAACGAAATTCAGTACACCACTTGTGAACCATTCTATGTGATCGAGTAGAGTCTTTATAGTATTTTTTTTTTTTTTTTTTTTTATGTTATTTAACGTCGCTATATTTCTGCTTCGACATATCGGTGCTAATCAACGACGGAGGTCTACGATGTGTTTGTAAATAAAGCACATGTAAATTATTACAACGGTGCTTGTGTCAATCGACCGAGACCGGGATATGAACTCGGATCACCAAGTTAGTAGTCCTTCGCTCTAGCGATCGAGCCATCGTTGGCCTCAAATATAATATATAATATGTTCTTAAGCTTTTCTTTCCACGCAGAAAGTAATGTTTAATAACCACTCGAAATTCGTTTTTTTTGTGCTTTTGTAAAAACAATGAATCACTAAATTCAAAAGACTATCAAAAATTTTCTAACCAACGTATTGACTTGAAACTGTGTATATCTACTTATATGAGGTGATAGTCTCTTAGAGGAGTAAAATATTTACGATAACACGCCACTTTTCGAGAATTTACGGACTTATCAAACCACCCTCGTATATATATCGGAAGTTTCTTCGGAGGCTTTAAATAAACAACAAGTTTTATGTATAATTCATTTCAGAAAACTGTATTTTGCATTTTCCTAATGCTTTGTATATACGAAAGAAAACAAAAAATCGAAATATCGAATAGACTGACAGAGAGAGAGAGAGAGAGAGAGAGAGAGAAGAGAGACAGAGAGAGAGGAGAGAGAGAGGAGAGGAGAGCGGAGAGAGAGAACAGAGAGAGGAGAGAGAGAGAGAGAGAGAAAGAGAGAGAGAGAGAGAGAGAGAGAGAGAGAGCAGTTAGCGCAGATCCACAGTAATAAGGCACTCTATTCAGTATAAAGGTATAAAACAGATATAGGCAGAGTATAAGCCTGTACAAATTTCCTTCGCTCGACAATACGACTCATTGTATTGATCTCTCACTCTGGTTTAGGTAGGGAAAGTAGAGAGAAGAAGTGGTAACTCCGCTAAAATCGTGTCAAATTACACTGCAGAACTTGGGACAGAATTGGCCGCAAGGCGGCGACATCATGCCAGGTTGCTCATTCAACTGTAGGTATTTCACGAAAAGAAAGTGAAGGTTTGTAGCGACAGGTAGCGATAGCAGCGAGCATAGAAAGAGGAGAAAGCTAAATCTGTTCTCCTACTTCTGCTTCCTTTCTTCCCCTAAGCTATTTTCATGTAAAGCCAGAGGAGTGACCACTCCTTCTCTCTACTTTCCCTAGGTTTAGGCTTCAACTCTGTTCCTAAAGCGCGCGGTCTAATATATAAGTCTATGCACTTTCCATAAGGATTACACATCTCCCCTTGGATCTCTGTCCATAGTGGGTGGATTTAACCAGGAACTTTCAAGCAATCATAGTAAGTTATAAGCGTCAAAAGGTGTCGCCGACTTGCGGCCAATTATGGCGTGAACTCTTGCCATGTAATTGACAGTACCATTTGAGAGGAATTTCCATTTAATTTCCACTTCTCTCTACCCTTCATATTTGATATGATCCGCGGTATTTCAAACGGCTACCAAACAGCATCTGTGTTTTACTGACACTTCCGTACTCTATACCTAATATGTCTATGGTGTACATCATGTGTACACACGTGATATGCCAAACCACGTGTGTATATCACGTGTGCGTGCACACACACATAACATACGCTCATGCACAAACACACATGCACACAGGCACAGGCAGAGGTTAGTTTTTACTACAGGTATTCAAAATATAAAAACAAATCACAACTCTATAAATTGAATCATCTAGATTTAACAACAATAAACGATTTAACAGTATAGTAGAGAAGTTAATTTTTATAATTATTATCTACACTGTTTTGTTATGACGACAAGTATAGTATTGATAAAGAAGTCATTGAAGTTGAGATATTACCAATTAAGAACAATCAAAAATTCTACGAAACAAACACCTGCTGAATATTGCTTAGACTTAGTGAGGTAAAATAATTAAAAAGCATTATTAAAAAATTTTAATTATACTATCGTCTTTCCTTCAGGAAACATGATTATGAGAATTTTTTATGCACATTACTTTTACCCAGCGATATAAGATCTTCAGCATTTGCAATTCGTGCCTTCAATAGTGAAATTGCTTTAATTGAAGATCAAATTCGTGATAATAATATTGGATTAATGAGAATAAAATTTTGGGAAGAAACATTAAATGATATTTATAACAATAATCCTCCAAATAATCCAACCTCACAGGAATTGCACAGAGTTAGTTCATATAAAAATATTTCAATCAAGAATAAGATTTTCTATAAATATTATATATTTCTAGATATTGCAAAAAAAGAAACTATCTAAACAGTATTTTAAGCGTTTAATAGAAGCTCGTAGTAAGCAATTAAGTACATCAACATTTATAGATTTGGAATCAATGGAAAAATATGCAGAAAATACAGTTTCTTCGATTTATTATCTACTTTTGGAAGCACAAGGAATAAAAGATATAAATACTGATCATTTTGCTAGTCATTTAGGTAAATCACATGGTATAGTTAATTTAATACGCTCTGTACAACATAATGCAAAAAACCGAAAAATTGTATTACCTCAAGACTTGCTCATGAAACATAAAATATCTTCTGAATCTATAATTCAAAAAAAATTTAATAAAAATTTACAAGAAGTAATATTTCATATTGCATCTAGAGCTAATCAACATTTGGAGAAGGTTAGTGTTTGGTTTAGAAAAAGTTTACATATTAAAACTAATTCTTTTTTTTTAGGCTTTGTCGCTAAAAAAGCAAATTAAAAAGGAAGCCAGCATAATTTTTTTATCTTATATGATTATTGAAAATTATCTTGAAAAGTTACAAGAAGCAAATTTTGATATATATGATCCTAAACTACAACAACAAAATTCATTACTTCCTTTAAAGTTATATTGGAAAAAATTATTTATTTAAATAAATGAAATCCATTTTATAAAATATATTATCATATATAATCAACGTACCAAATTATATTTTCATTTAAATAAATTGTTAATATGTTTAAAAATATAAAATATACATTGTAAACGTATAAGGTTAGAGCTATTAACCGAGATGAACAAGGGTTGAACGCGATTATAATAATCCATTCTACAGTGTGGTAAGTTCGTGCTCTAAAGATTCAGCTAAGTGATCTACATATACACATGCACCAGATACCAATGTATCTATATCTATACAAATCAACATAACCTTTTTATAAAAGTATTAAATGTAAGAAAGTAGACAATATATTTTTAAAAATGTGTATAAATGTCACAAAATCACAATTTTTTAATACTAATAAGCCTTTAAACTTTTTTATATAGATTTAGTTAAGTGAAAAATATTTAAGAACAAATTTCAGTCTAATCTTTCGTATTCTTATAAAAACGGATTCACCGTCTGTTTGGAAAAGTATATTTGTCATCCATTTGGACCATTTCTGCAGTTACCGTTATGGCGGAGTCTCGTTTATACAACTCGGCAATTTGTCGTTTGTGCGCGGAAAACAACGATAATGGGGAAATTCTATTTACCAATAACTCTGAAGAAACAGAGTTGAGCTTAATGGTTAATCGATATTTGCCACTTAAGGTATGAAGGTGGGAACTCGATAATTCGAATATCTTCCTAAATGAAATCTTCAACTTGACTACCCACTCTAGCATGGAAGCTGTACTGATTTTAGTCAAATGATATAGTAGTCTAAATACTATAAAAACCTACTGCCTTGATCAAATCATTTTTAACATTTTTCTTTTTTAACTAATTGCAAACAATGTACACGTATTTATTTTCAACAAAAGAAATTCGATTACATCTTTGATTATAGTCTTCTATATTATTGTTTTTTTTTGTTTTGTTTTTTCATTTATAATATAATGTATAATTAAAATTATTTACTAAATTAAATAAAATATTATATCAAGACTATTTAAATATAAGTATTAAATAAATTTATTAGAATCTAAATTTATTTTATTATTACAATTTTATTCTTTATATTTTTTACTTTATTCAATAAAAATAATTTTATTTTTTAAATAAAAATAACTTACAGATTCATGATGATGGAAAATTGCCTCGTACAATTTGCCCTGGATGTAATATTCAATTGGAAGCAACGGTACAATTTTTTAATTTACTTATTACTGGTCAGCGTAAAATTAGAGAAATGTGGAAACAGCAAATAGAACTTGAACATAAAACTGAAGACTGTATTGAACAGAATAGTTTTAGCTTAAACTTGGAAAATTCTGAACTTATTAATCCAGAGGAAGAAATTTCAACTGCTGAGCCAAATGAACATAATATTATCATTAATGGTAAAACTATTGTAAAAAAATTAATTATAAATAATTAATTAAAATTTTTACTTTATGTTTAGTTTTATCAGATGGATCTGTGTATGCTACTGATCATGATATGAGCTTACAAATGCAAGGCTTAGACAAACCTCGACGAAAACGAGGTCGTCCACCTAAAGGATTTTTTGAAGAAGAATTAAAAGTAAATTATTTATAATTTATTTTTCAAAAATTGTTTAATCTTTTTTTCTTATTAATTTATAATTTATATTAATATTTTCAGAAAGTAGAAAAAGATGGATGTATTGATTCACTAAGTCAAGAAGAAGGAGAAGGAGAAGAAGAAGAAGAAGAAGAAGAAGATGAAGGAGAAGAAGAAGACAAACATGAGGAAGAAGAAATTGATGGAGAAGGAAGACAAAGAAGAAAACGAAAAGTTCCGAAAAGGTAATATTGATCGTGGAAATTTACTTAATATCAATTCAGTTTATTTAATTATATTCATTTTAAGCTATAAAAAATTGCATGATCTATTAATTTTGAATTATATATACATAGATACATGGAAACAGTTCAAGGAAAAGAATTAGAAAAAATATTGAAAGAGGAAGGTGTTATCGATGAAGATGAACTTCAAGTAAAATATGAATTTGAAAATTATCAAAATGATTCTACTCAAGATAGTAGTAACAGTGACACAGGTTACTATTATTATATTTATAATAAAAAACTTTGTTACTTGATGCACATTTGCTGTTTTCTCATAAATATTTGTTTACTTATATTGAGTGTTATTTTTTTAGAAATTATTGGTCATTTAGAAACTATTGAAGGAAAAAATTTAGGTGAGTTAGTTGTAGTTAATAAAAATAAAATCCGAACAAAATCAAAAATCCAAAAAACCAAAATGAAAAAAAAACACAAGTTTTATTGTTCCTATTGTGGTAAAGGTTTTCTACAAAGAAGCAAATATATTGTTCATAAAAGTTTTCATAAAGTTGAAAAATTTGAATGTAATGAATGTCAACATTGCTTCTCTAATAAAGAAAATCTAGTCATTCATCAAAACACTGTAGGTCATCTTGGAGAAAAAGTAATTGAGATAAACGATAGAGAAAGTCATACAAAAGTCAGTCAAGAATTAAATCATAATATTAAATTGGAAAATAATAATCAAAATTCAAAAAATACATCTATTGATTTAGTTGATATACCTGATGAGAATCAATCTTTAAGTTCTATACAAAACAATGATTTAAAAGACATACAGGTTGAAAATGATCCAAATACATTAAAAGATGAGTCAGTTGAAGAGTTCACATATGAAACTAATAATACATTTAAATGTGACAGATGTAACAAACATTTTCAGACCAAAAATAATTTAGAAGCACATATAAAAGTAGTGCATCAAGGAGAAAAACCTTTCATGTGTGATATTTGTAATAAAGCTTTTGCCTATCAATCAAGTTTAAAAGGTCATAAGGAAATTGTACATCAGGTTAGCAATTTATTATGCTCTTTTGTTTTAATTAAATTTTCTTTAATAACATTTACTGTTAAAGTGCAATTTAAAGAAAATGATTATCTTAAACTAAAAAATTTAGTATTAGGTAATTTTTGCTTTTTTAGTTAGATCATTATTGATGTCAATCAAATAATGCTTTATACAAATTTTTTTAAACTTGTGTGTAAATACAACATAGGTATTTTTATTATTTCTGTTTGCTAAGGTTACATTACATTTTCATATAAGTTTTCGCTTATTAGAGTAAAATTGTTAAACAACTATATTATCCTTTATATAACGAAAAATTCATTAATAATTGTTTAAAAAATTTGTATGTAGGCTTATACCTGTGTTTCAATATCAAATGATAACTGAATATTTGTAAAATATTTTACAATTACAATCTCTTTTTAATTAAATAATATATCGAAATTTTATTTTAATGTATTAGTTCATTAATATACCTTTTTAGAATAATAAACCTGATAAGGGCTTTCCTTGCGATATATGCGGAAAAATTCTAAACCATCCAAGTTCAATAATGTATCACAAATTAACTGAACATAATAACGGTCGTCGTTTTGTTTGCAATAAATGTGAAAAAAGCTTTAAACATAAACAGCTTTTACAGCGTCATCAACTTGTTCATTCAGAAGATAGGCCTTATCCATGTAAATCTTGCAATGCATCTTTTAAAACAAAAGCCAATTTATTGAATCATCAGTCAACTCATACGGGCGAAAAGAAACATTTTTGTGAACTTTGTGATCACAAATTTGCTCATAAAACTAGTCTTACTTTACATTACAGGTTTGTTTTTAATATTTCATTTAGTAATTCTGATTTTTTTAAGTTCTTCATAGACTAATATTTTAATTATAGGACTCATACTGGTCAAAAACCGTATAAATGCGAGGTATGCTCAAAAAGCTTTTCTCAAAATGGCAATTTACAAGAACATATGCGAATTCATACAGGAGAAAAACCTTATTGCTGTGATCACTGTGGTCGGAAATTTACAACATCTTCACAGTTTAAATTGCATGTTAAACGACATACAGGTGAACGTCCTTGGAAATGTGAATTTTGTGCAAAATCTTTTTTGCATAAAGATACATGGAAATGTCACGTTCGTAGACATACAGGAGAACGGCCTTTTCAGTGTGCATATTGTAATCGCGGCTTTACAGAACAATGGGCGTTAAAAAAGCATTTGAGACTTCATACAGGTACAATTGTGATCAATTTATATAATTGTAAATTATTAAATATAATCTAAATGTATTTTTAGGAGAAAAACCATATAGTTGTGAAATTTGTGGAAAAGCGTTTGCAGATTGTTCAAATCTTACTAAACATAAAAAAGTATGTCATGTTTATTAAAGAAAAACAATTAATATTTTTAAATAATCGTATTTTTAAATAATCGTATTTTCAAATCTTATAAGGTTCATAAAAATCAACCAATATTGGATTCTGAAGAATTAACAGAAGGATCTAGAATTGGAGAAGTATGGCAAATCTTACCAAATTCAGAAGATAAAACTACGACTACTCTTAATAATTTGACACAAATCATAACAACGGACCAAGTTTCTGAAGAAGGCTGTATGCCACAAATTATTTATGTTGCTTATCAAGATCCAGAACAATCAAATGAATCATCACTTCAATTTAGTAAATATAATTGTTACATGTCAAATTAAATTATTCTAATTTACAACTTATTTAATTAATTATATCGTAGATAAACAAAATATATCAGAACATGAAGCATTAAATGTGCCTGTAACAGGAAACAATGACGATCCAATTAATGTAGATCTTGCAACAAACTCTGATTTACAACTTCAAGTAAGTTTTGTGAAAATAATAACAATATAATTTTTAACAAATAATACAGTATAAAAATAGTTAAAAAAATTTTTTTTTTGGAAACTGGTATATTGTATTAGATAATGGACGAAGAAGGCAATGCTATTCCATTATCTATACAAGAAGCAAGGCAATTACTCTCCGAAGGTCAATTTGTTAGTCAATTAAATGGAGGACAAACGATTAGTGTACAAGGTTTATCAGCACCTTTAGCAATAAGTTCAGATAATCATATTTCTTCAAAGGGAAATATTGTTTCTAAAATCGTTCCCTCAACTATTCAAACAGATGCTGAAGCTATAGTAAAAGTTCTAGAAGTTAGTTAACAAATGTTATAAGTAAAAAAAAAATATTATAAATAATGATGTCAAACTTTTGTTTTAGGATGAAGATACTGATGCAACTGCTGTTGCAACTATTAATCAAATGAATTCAGATGATCGATTAGAATTGACTGATGGCCAACAAGCTATAGAGTTTATTACTCAAGATGGACAAAAAGTACGATTAGTAACTTCTCTTAATATAGATCCATTACAATTAGCCTCAGAGTACCTGACTATTGTTTAAGTAAATTTATAGTAGAACTGTACTATAGTTTTTTAGATTGTGATAAGTCTGAATGATTTTATTTAACTAAGTTTATTATTAGTTACATATAAATATGTAGATTTGATATCAGTTTCTAAACATATATTACATTAAAAAAATGTTTATAGTGCGATTTGTATTTTGTGAAATTAAGAAATTGGATATGAGCTCATCCTTTTTCTTTTTGAAAGTCATAGAACTACGAAAATAGGTTCATAAAAAATTGAACATATTTTTAATTTAATAAGTATAAAAATTGTAAATACATATTCTGCACTTTGTATATATTCACAGTAAAATTTATTTTGGAAATACTAGTTAGTCTTACTTTAGAATATGTGCTATTCTAGTAATAAAATATTTATACAATTGGTATCAAAATTTCATTTATCAAAATATATGAAAAGAAATTATTTTAAATCATAAATAAGAACAATTATTGACATTGTTATATTATTATTTGAATATTTTTAAAACAATAAATTTTAAAATTTATTTAATACCAAACAATAATCTTTAGATTTAATTTATAACATGTGTAACCTTTTATTTAACTTTTTGTGCATTTTTGCAAAATCAATTGCAAAAAATAAGTTTATGACAAATAAACTTGAAAATAAGATTAGATAAAAATAAGTTAAATGAATCTCATGATTATCAATGAACACAATAGTGATGGTATGGATTTAATGAAGAAAACAAATTGTAATATTATTTTATAAATATATTACAACCACTTGTTATGTAATTTTTTTTCTTCAAAAAATAACAAAATTGACTTTATGACGATTTTATAGTAAAAATTTATGATCTTTTGCCAGCTGTAATGCAAAAAATATTAGTTGAAAAATAATACAAAATTTTAAATTTTGGAATAAAAATATTTACATCTTGCTAAAATGATATTTTTATATTTCAATAAATTATTTTTTATATAAATATTCGACTTGTTCACAGATAATTTTTGGAGTTTTTTCACAGTAATTTTTTTATATTAATTTATGTATAAAAATTAAGATGGTTTAAGTAATAAATTTAAGTTGTGCATTATTTTTCAATATTTGTTAAATAATTTGTTTAGATATTAGAAAATGATTGTAAGCTTTTATCATAAAATAATAGAAATATTGATTTTGTTATTTTTTATAAATAAAATATAATTATAGATAGTAAGGAGATTGTTGCTTCCACAATATTCATACTAAAATAAACATTTAAATTCATTAAAATTAAAAAAAGTGCTTAAAAATACTGCTTAAAATATAAGAATCCTTATACAATAATAATGTACATAAAGTTTTAGGCAATTTCACAGATATGGTATCACCATTACCCATATAATTCATAGGTTCTATGCAATATTTTTATGAAGTTTGCAACAGAATTTTGTCAATATTTCAATTATTTACTAAAGAAAACTTTACAGAATCTTCTACTTCACAAATTATATTAATTACATATAATTTATTTGTGTACTAACTAAAATTACTTACTAAATGTGTAAATAAATATAAATTTTACAAAACTAGAGTACAATTAACAAATTCATTTACAAAATTCATGTATTAACAACATGATATGAAGTTATTTTAAATTAGACATTAATTCTCATAACATTTAACTTGAACTAGTTAGTGTTACATTTTGAGTATAATCGTACTCAATAGTTGGTATAACAGATTGCACAAACTTTAAAAATATAATAAGATACATATGAACTCCTAATTCTCTACCTCCTTCCATTACAGACTCTATTATTTTTTTCATTACTTCAGCATGTCTGAAATATAATAATTAAATTCATTAAATTAATTTGAAAATACTATAGATCGTAATTTTACCTGCAAGGATGGACGGATGCCATAGGTGGTCCAGGCATGTGAGGATGAGTTTCCATTGTAACAGTTTTTTTTGCATGATCTTGACTTACATCTTCATACATTTCTTCAACAGTTAAAGGCTTTCGATTCTAAATATATAATAATAACACAATTTATTAAATCTTTACATTTATTCAATTTAAAATATTTATTGATACTAACTTCATCATATCCGAACAGCCATAATCTGGGTGTTTGGTAATATTTATCATAAGTGATATGCAAATCATAGGTACGCGTTCTGATTATTTCACCTTCAAGGAGCGATTCTTGACTTTCTTTGGTTTGTTTTTTTGAAGTATCTGTTGTGTACTAGAAAGAAGTTTTAACTATAAATTATTATATAATAAAAAACATTTATATAAACTTGGACTTACTTTATCTTGTTCATCAAGCATACCACTAACTTCAAAAGCTTCCATATCAACTGCTTCTTCATCATCATCATCATCATCGGCAGTAGCATCTACAACTGAATTCACAGAAATGGGTTTAACTTCTTCTAATGTCATTTCAGAAACTTTTTCTTCTGTGCCTCCAAGATTTATGTCATAATGATGAGTATCAACCCATCCACCTTCAGGGTCATCTGCTTCTATAATTTGTTCTTGTTCATCACAATATTCTATCTATAAATATTTATTTCTTAATAGCATAATTTTATTTATTATAATATATAGTAAATAAGCAAAGTTCATTTATTTTACTTGTTTACATCTACGTGAACAAGGAACATTTCGTGTAAGTAAAAATTGTTTATCTTTCGGAAGATATGGTTTAGCTCTATCGATGTCTCCAACAGCCCATTGCCAAGTTGGACAATGGTGTACAAGGTGCTCTCCAGCAGCTACGAACTCTTCTGGTGTTAATACTCCAGTTTCTCTAAATTTACTTTCCTAAATAATTCATTGCTTCTTTATAAATAAAGTTCTTACAAAAAGTCGTTAATAAATAAAGAATTAGTAACTACTATTCAGATACAAAACTATACTACAATAAAAAGATTCGAATAAATTTAAATTTTACCTTTAAAACGGGAGTTAGATATTCAGCAACACTGAGAGCAGTGCCCTTCACTGAATTTATCACACTTTGCATTATAAATAAATGCTGAAATTGAGTCAATTTATAAATCAATCTTACGTTTTACAATAAGAATTTCATGCGCAATTAATGTAAAATTTTTTTTACTTGTACATCGATGTACTTATAGATTAGAACATTACAGATATTAATTATTAATTTAGAATATAGTAGATTAACGATACTAGTGATGAAGTAGTCTCATTGTAGTGTCGTACCAAAGAAGATAGACGCTTATAGAATAGTTTTGTACAAATCGTTGGATCCAGTCTTTGGGTAACTTTTCATAGTTGTGTTATCCAACCAACAGAAAGCGCCACTATCACCACCAAATATATATATATATATATATATATATACATATATATACACAAGCAGTGTATTTCATGTAAACCTTGTTCAAGTATATCTATATACTACTGTGTATACATATGAGTAAGAGTTTTCAATTCAAACTTACCGGGCTTATAGATTCAGACCAATTTTTTTTTTAAGTTGGTAGTACTATAAGAGTTATCTGTGCTAAATTTCACGCAATTATCTTCATTTGTCCTATAGCTACGCTTGTGTTTTGTGAACAAAAAAATTGTCTCTTCGGTTTTTATAAATTGTTCAAAGAAGGTTGAGAACGTGTTGAAGATGAACCATATCAAAGACGACCAAGAACATCTACTGATGGACTACGCGTCGGCAAAATTAAAGAATTGCTTCTGTAAAATCGTCGATTGGCTACTAAAGCGCTTGCTGATATTGTTGAAATTTCAAATGGGTTAGTCAACACCATTTTCAAAAACATTTTGTGTCTGAAAAGAGTGAAATCTCGATTGGTGCCGAAAACACTCAATTTTTTTCAAAAACAGCGTCGCATGGAGATCTGTGAAACGATGCTTTCAGATTATCAGGACAAGATGGATTGCATAATAACTGGAGAGGAAATTTGGTTCTACGCTTACGATCCAGAAACAACAGATGAATCAAGCGAATATCGTGCCAACGTAGAGCGGACATCGAAAAAATCACGCCAAAGTCCTTCAAAAATCAAGGTTATGCTTACTATTTTCTTCGATTATCGTGGTGTAGTGCATTTTGATTTTTTCAACGAGCCAAACCGTTAACAAGGAATATTATTTGAGTGTTATGCGTTGTTTGCCTGAAGCTATTAGTATCCAAAGGCCTGATTTATGGAAAGACAAGTCTTGATTTTTGCATCACGATAATGTACCAGCTTCACACTACATTGATTTTACGTGAACATTTCGCCAAAAATCAATCACTATCATCCGCAACTATCGTACTCGCCTGATTTAGCACCCTGTGACTTCTGGCTGTTCAGCAAACTCAAAACACCACTTCGGGGACACGGTTTTGATTCAATTGAAGTAATAAAAGCCGAATCGAAGAAGAAGCTGATGGCCATTCTGGAATACGAGTATAAAAAATGTTTTGAAAATTGAAAAAACGTTGGCATAGTTGCATTGCAACCAGGGGTGATTATTTTGAGGGGGATGAATCAGATTTAGAAGAATAAATAAAGATTTCAAAAGTTATAAATAAAGTCTTGTTCATATTTGTACACAGTAGTATATTAGTTTTCCAAAATAAGATTCTTTTTTAACTATTTTTTTTTAATAATTCATAATAAACCAAAATAGCATTAAATAAATGGCCATTTAACAATATATAGACATATGGGACATTTGCATAATTTTAAAATCTCAATAGTCTCATGTACAGGTCGAGAAACTCCGATTGTAAGAATCGGCCTCTTCTTATTTGCAAAGGTTGTAATTATGGAGGGTGAAACAGGTAGAAAGGAGTGGAAACATCATTAGAATCGTGTCAAATTACGCGACAGAACTTTGGGACAAAATTGACGGCAAGTCGGCGACATCCTGTGAGGTTGCTCGTTCAAATGCGTGTATTTGAAGAAAATAGAATGGAGATATGCAGTGAATGTTGAGAGAGGGTAAAGAAAGTTAAATCTTTTCTCCTCTACTTTTGTTCATTTCTTCCCCTTATTTTATTTGGCTTTTGTTTTCTCTCTCTGTTACACGTAGATCCATCGAGAGATTTCTAAGATAGCGACGTCTACCGGACAAATCTGAACTACCGTCTCCAGATAATTTTTGATAAGCTTTTCTTATGTAAAGCGAGCGGAGTTTCCACTTCTCTCTTCTCTCCATACTCTTCATGCTCACTTCATACCCCCACCTGCCCCCACTCTCTTTTCTTCAAATACATGCATTTGAACGAGCAATCTCGCAGGGTGTTGCCGCCTTGCGGCTAATTCTGTCTCGAAATCCTGACGTGTAATTTGACACGATTGTAGCGGAGTTGCTACTCCTTCTCTCCTGCTTCTCTCTACCAGTCTCTACTCTCCCTAATTACGACTTAAGAGGACTCCTCATCTCTCTTTCTCTGAGACTGTGACTAATTTCAAAGCTCCCAAAACCATGGAATACGGTATATGTGACTTATGCATAAATGAATGCGAGAATGAACAAAAATTAAAAGAACTTTTATATCATTTATTAAATGGTGAATATTATATTTTTAAAAACTGAAGTATTCATATAATTTATCATTATTCCTTTTACTAAATAGTTGGGTATAATACAGTTGCAATAAATCAAAATGTAGATGAAACAGTATTCGATAACCAAAAAAAGAAAAAGTTGAAATCTGATGATGTTGCTTGTGGAGCTTCTGCAGTACCTGATCCTATTAACGTAGATTATTTACGAGAAGAATTTAAAGGAAAACTTAATATATTAAATAGAATTACTTTTTCTTTCTCAGATCCAGTAAAAACACATTCTTTGGTTTGAAAATAATTGATTTATATTAATTGCATTTTCTAGTAGTACTACTACTGAAAAATATATCTTTTATTTAACATTTTTTAGAATCAATTGCCTATTCTTAAGAAATATAATTTATATGCAGTTATTCCAAAAACTCAGGCTGCATTTCAAGTGAGTATGGCTTTATTACTGATAAAGTTAAAATTATATTACAAATATGCTTTTAGTATGCTTGTTCTCAACTAAATGCAGATATAATTTCAATAAATTCAACATGTGTTGGCTTAAAATTGAATAGAAAGTTATATTTACAAGCAACAGAGAGAAAAACATATTTTGAAATTCAGTATTCTAATCTTATTCAAAATACAACTCGAAAATTAGCGATTCATTTTGCACATTTATTTTACACATTTGGTAAAAGCAAGGTATATTAAATATAATTAATATTCATAAGTCAGTTTTTGTTTTGAAATAATTTTGTAATAATTATGACTGTTTTTCTTTTCAAGAATGTAATTATATCAAGTGGTGCAAATAATATATTATTGATTAGAAATCCATATGACATAGTTAATTTGTATCCTTTTAAAATATTTATATAAATCTAGAGAAAAGTTTATACAACTTAATTTTCTTATATCTTAATAATTAGAGCTAGATTATTAGGTTTAAATGAAATGAAAGCCAAAGTGTCTATAGTTCAAGAAGCTCATAATCTAATATTAAAAGCAGGTTTGTAACTAAAATTGAAATAAATATTTTCTTAAAAATATATATATTAAATTGTAATTTTTTAATTTTCAGAAGGACGGTGTTTTGGAAAAGCATTTTTTAATATTCGGCATAATGAGAATAACAGCTGAAATAGATAATTGATATGTTATAAGAATGTAAAATATTAAATCATAAATAGGAACATAATTTTTTATAAATAAAATTATAAATATATATACATGTTTATCTATCAAGTTAATAAAAATAAAGAAATTATTTGTAGCTGTAATTGACCTATTGAATATTTTTATACTTGAAATAGATAAATTTGAATTGAATAGTAGAAAGGAAAAATTAACAAAACAATATAAATACAAAGTTAAATAATGTATTTTACAAAATCTACTAACGTATAACAAGTAAATAATTTTGGTATCATATTTTTATTGTTAAATTGGATGGAATCTAGTTAAATTACAAGTTAAATCTTTAACAAAAGCCAAAAAAATTTATAATGTATTTGAGATCTCATAAGTTTAAGTCACTATAAATTGTATTATGCATCTTATATAAAATATTTATAAAATACTTTGATGTATATTGATAAAAAATATTCTTCATTTCCACGTCATTTATACATTTAGAATAAATGGTATACCAATCTGACTTTTCTAAAAGAATTAGGAATAAAAATAGTAAGTAAATGGTATCTTAGATTTAAGCATATGGAAGAAGGGTATAAGTATTTAAATATCACATAAAGACAGATATCACATAAAATTATAATAATTAGATCAGAAACTAAATATGAAGCTTCAATCTTTACCAAAAAACAAAGTTGGAATTAATTGTATTGCGCTTGATACAGAAATATATTATTGCTTATAGCGAATCAGAGAACCCACCCGTATAACGCATTGCGTATTCACATAGGGATGCGAGTAGAGACCGTCCAGTATACAGAGCATGAGGGTTGAAAGAACGTGCAGTGTAACAAAGGTATAACACGTGAAATGCATTAATTATATATAAAATATGAATACTGATACGAAGGTCATTAATTTTATTTATTTTTATATAAAATATTTGTAATATATAATAAATTAAATATCTATAACCCCCTGCTACCCCCTACCCTTGTAACATGTCACGTGATCATGCTCAATGCTCCAACCATGGTGTCAGAATCAAGAGCAACTGAAGGGATTGAAACCTGCTTAAACCAGACTTAACAGATAATGAGCAGCCTTCAGGTTTCAGACAGCTTCAGCTCATGTGCTACTTTGTTATTACCTATGTAGCAGAGAATATGTACTGACTGGTACTGATAATCTGATATTATGTTTCATTAGGTGTTATTACCATGTTAAATCCTACATAGCTTTTTAAACTAGTAAAGTTCCGAAAACTAAGACAACGTTTTTGCAACAGCATTTTGCCTTTTTTTCATTATTCAACTATCTAATAGTATTAAACTTTTTAGATTTCTTATGTACAATATTGTTGAAATTAAGAAAAACTTTTGCATAAATTATATTGATAGTAATAAATACTGATACTAAGATAGGACTATAGAATGATTATATGGATAGATACTTCTTTGTTAAGCAGTGTTAAATATCACATATACCGCAATGAGAATTTCAATACATAGCTTTAATCATAATTTTAAAACATCTGTGATAAGTAAAATCGTGCTTAAATATAGAGACTCAAAAAATTCAAATATGTTATGATGATTACTCAATCTTCGTTGCAATTGACACTTGCGATACTTAAACCACATGTTGTGAAATCTCCGTTTGCATTGCAGGTATTTTTCTAACCTTTTTATTTAATTTTGTACTAAAATTAATTTGTTTTTAATTATCAAATTAAATAAATATTTTTGTTATAAATTGAATAGTTTTAATTACATGCTGTATGTATAACAATGTATTAATTTATTCCGTTTTATAAATCTATTATTCATATCATTGTTTGTATTTTCAGAAAATCAGAGAAATAATACTAATTAATGATTTCAAAGTTGTAAGGTCAGTTAGAACTATAATTAACAATGTGGAAGCTGAAGATTTTTATAAAGAACATAAAGAAAAATTTTTTTATAATAGACTTATAACATTTATGTGTAGTGGACCTTCTGATATACATATTTTAGCTAATCAGAATGGTATAATTAAATGGCGACAGCTACTAGGTCCTACAAAAGTTTACCAAGCTCAATATTCAGCTCCAAATTCCATAAGAGGTCTCTTTGGACTATCAGACACCAGAAATGCAGCTCATGGATCTGGTACAAATTTTATTTGTAAGAAATTTCAGTTGTAAAAAATAATTAAAGAAATATTGTATTTATAATTTTTTAGATTCTGAAGAGTCAGCAAGAAAAGAAATAGCTGTCTTTTTTAAAAATTTTAATATATCAAATTGGTATCAAAATGAAGAAAAGTTTTTTCAATCAGGACAAATTCAATTTGACCCCATCTTATTTGTACATAAAGTAGATACAAATATTTTAAATGCAAAAGAAAATCATAAGCTATAAATTTAACTATTCTTATTGTTAATATAAGGCTATTAACTATGTATTATATATGTATGTATGTGTATATATATATATATATATATATATATATATATATATATATATATAAAGAATAAATAACTATATTTTAGAAAAATACTTTTATTTCTTTTTTGTACTTAATATGTCATTGTTATTATCATTCAAATAAAAATTACAATACATAATTTAATTATAAGTAGATGAAAATATTATTTACATTTTTTCAAAAAAGAATGTTAACAATAGAAATTGGACTCATTAATGATATTAATTAGTATAAATAACATATTACGAATTGAATTTTACAAAATATCAAGTTAATTACGACTCAACTTTAACAAAAACTTTTGGTCTAGAAAAAACTTTAATTGCTTCTTCTAATTGTGTCAATTGCTTTTCTATTTCCATTTTTCTTTTCTGAGATTTTAGAGTATCTGTTTTTATAGGCAAATTATTTAATTCATTCACATACTCTTGATAATCTATAAGAAAAATATTTTTGTATAAAAATTATTATATAAAAATTATTCTTACGAACTTACTTTTTTTTAACATGTTAAGGGTTTCTTTACGTTCATTATCTGGAAGTGGAACATGTCCACTAGGGCAATCTGTTTGTTTAGCTGCCGTTTTAGCTAATTTTTCTTTTTGTAACGCTTCCTTTCTTTCTGTGATATACCTATTTTTATAAAAAAAATTTTTAACAAAAAATTATTAATAATAAATAATAATATTTAATTTAAATATAAATCGCCAATATTTTGATAAACCATGCTATGAAATTAAATTTAGCAAAGATATTTTTTGAATTTTATATTAGAATATAATTAAATATTTAGTTATTAAAGAAACATTTAGATTATGAAAAGCATTTAACTTTTCAATATTGTTTCATAATAAATAGATATCCAAATAAACTTAATTAGTTGAGATAAATAGTTAAAAATATAAAACTATTCATAAGAAGAATATAATTAATATTAAAAATTATAATTATGTCGACTGTTTTGAATTATACTAATAAATATTTTTATCGGTCTTACAATCTTTATAATATAATATATTAACTAAAATAATGACAGTCAGAATATCCTTGTTTATTATCACCCCCGAAGAATCTAAAATAAAACTTATTACTAAAAATAAATTAAATTAAAAATTAAAAATAATAAAATAAAATAAAATAAAAATAATAAACTATATTCTATGTTAGTGGAGGACAACCTGACTACCTCCACTTTATTTTAGTTTAGTAAGTTCAGTTATCATTATTCATTCATCTTCAGTTTAGTTCCTCAAGATGAACCGTAGTGGTTCGAAGCGTCGGAAACCAAAGGAGAAAAGGTGGTGGAGGCAGTCAGGTTGTCCTTTACTAACATAGAATGTAGTTCATTATTTTTATTATTTGTATTTTATTTTATTATTATTTTATTTTATTATTTTTAATTTTTAATCTAATTTATTTTTAGTAATGAGTTTTATTTCAGATTCTTCGGGGTAAAAATATACGAGGACAGTCTGTCATTATTTTAGTTAATATATTATATTAGAAAAACTGTAAGACCGATAAAAATATTTATTCATTTAATACAATTAATTACATACTTTGGGACCACTCCTATACGATAACTTGGTGGTGGTTCACTATTATTAAGTTGCGATACCAATTTACTTGCTAAAGGAACCCGCTCCTTATTTGGTTTAGTACAATTCAGAGTATCATTAAATGAGCGTTCAGAAAAATGCTTAGTTTCTGTTTCATTAGAATCTGAAATTTGTGTCGTATCCCCTCTATCTGAAAGTTTGTATTTTTGCATCTCCTTATTTCCTTTAGAGGGATATCTAGAAACAAATAATTTCATAAGGTGAATCTTAATTATTCTGAAAAATTAATATAAATTGTATAATATACCTAATAATGCCTTCTGAATATAAAGTATTAATGTCATTTGTATCTATAGTCTGTACACTTTGATTCTTACATTTTATATTATTCTCATCTTTATTCATATGTTTATTTATTTTTTCATGCAGCATATTTCTATTTGAATGCGTTTTTAATGTTGTATAGTTATTATTTTTAGATTCAATACTTTCAGAAAAGTTATCATGTTTTTTTATATTTCCATTTACAGATGATCTAGATAATTTATTCGAAGTTGATTTTTTTGTTGAAATTATAGGAGCACTCTTTTTTCTGTTATCTAAATTTTTATGTAATGATTCTGGTATTAATAATTTTGCTATTCCATTTTCAAGAGTTTCTTCTGATTTTAAATATTGTCTATCGTTTTTATTAATAATTTCATTACTATCTCGCTTAGCATTTTGTATTTGTTTCAAAACTGGTAATTTTAAATCCTTGGCATTTTTATTATTAGTGTGGAAGTGTTCAATTTTACGTAAATTTTTTACATTCTCTTTAATAAAATTTTTACGACTTGGAGGTTCTAAAAAGAAAGAATCATATTTAATTTTATTTAAATAGTAGAAATTATAAACAGGCACTTACTTGGATCTGGAAAAAGTCCTTTTAATGTTCTTGTTTCGCGCATCATTATCGAATTATAAAAATTTAAAAGAAGATTTACACAATTCTACCAAAATTTGATAATTATTCTGATAATTCGATTTTATATAGGTGCTATAATTATATGTTTTGTTATTTCTTTCATTATAAATTTGATTTTTTTAGTATTTAAGAAAATTTAACATGAAGACAGATACCTACATGACTTTAATTTTGTACTAGTAGTAGTTTATCTTCGTTACATTCGTTACCACACGCACGATGTCCTATATCTCAAACACTTTTGTTTACAAATTGAAGCATGGCTGCCACCGCCGCTATTTCACCCTGCTCTACTTAACGGCATTTACCCTCAAATTTTAATTGACTGAGAAATCTGAATTTTTATATAAATCATTTTATTAGGTTTATAGTAAGCTATTCACATCAATTTAAAAAATAGATTAATCTTATAAATAATTAAAATTAGAAAATTGATGTTCTATTTTTGATATATATATATATATATATATATATATATATATATATATATATATATATATATATATATACTGATAACATCGTGTAATAGTTGATATTACATATATTACAAATTGTAGTTTATATATGGTACGTAACTACATTACATACCGTAGCCTGCCGTAGCTGACCGTAGTCCTTAACTGACTGCTCAATAGTTACTGCTCTAGTAGTCAGTACCCAGTAGCTGTCCCTCCTTCAGTAGTCAATTATAGTTATTTTTACTATATATATATATATATGTAGATATGTCAGCCTCAGTCAGCCATCGGCCTATCAATCATCCATCAAACCATCGTATATCATATCAATAAGATCGTAGCAGACCATAACACAGCTAGAGCAGTAGCTTATAGCTGATCATTGTGTTTATAGAACCAAAAGTAGAACGTACAATACGGAACCAACGGAACTAAACGGCCTACTACGGGAGCGGGAGCCGAAGCCGGAGCACAGATGTGACGTGCGGTTACTCAAGCTTAACCTCAAGCCTGTTCAACCTCAACAGCCTTGTTTTCAATCAGCACATGCGCACATACGCACCTGTTGGTATGTGGACTCTGGTATAAGCATGATAACATTGGTAACATCAGGTAACATAGTGGCATCATATTGATCAGAGATGAGTACTCATCTTATTTCTGATATGGCAATGGTGCCCAGAGATAATAAACTACAAGCATTGTCGGTACCTGTTTCTATAGGTACACGGTGGCCGATGCTAGTACATGATTTGTATAGGTTTGTAACACGGTTTTTGTACGAAGAAGGTACTGGCAGGTACTGGCAGACTGGTATGGTCTGGTAGTACAAACAGGTATAAGGACGGCCAATACGGACTTACGGAGTTACGGCTTACGGACATACCACTTAATTTCTATTTCTATCCCATAGCGATGACTCGTGAAAAACCCATAACCATCAGTATACTGGGATATAGAATTAGGCTTGAAATTATACCGATAGCATCTCCCGATAGTTAGTTATAGGCATTTTTCACTTACTTTGATAAATATTTTCACTGCGAAGCCCCAACTCCGAAGTACGCTCCGAAAGTCCGAAACTCCGAATAATAGGTATGTCAAGATTTTGCCAAGGCTCAAGGGTACGGTATGGAGATGGAATGGCCGGTGTATCTGTTACAGCTTACAGTACATATATGCTTTCCACGATTTATAGGAAAATATAAGTGTTTACATTATTAAAATATGTTTTGATAAACATGATTATAATTTTAATAATACTAATAATTTTTTATTCCCCGTTTATTTTAGAATATTCTAAACTGTTTAAATTTAATTTATATCATACTTCCGGTAGTTAAAGTTTTAAATTAGATGCAATATTCATAATTTTTCATATACATACTGTGCAGGTCCATTAAAAACAATTTAGTTTGTTTATTTTTGTATAAAAAACGGTGAATATAATATAAAAAAAATTTGAAGACTTAAATGATCCAAATAATCGCAAGCAAACTTCAGCACATATTTGAAATGCTGACATAATGGAGGCTTGCAAAATGGAGGTTACTGAATTATAATTGACAGGCATATAAATATACTTACAGAAGACGTACAGCTGTGCATTAGGAAAGTGGAAAGAAAAAAATACAATCAACCAAATTTTAATAGTTGTCAAGGAAACTAACAATAACAAGTTTTGCTTATTTAAGTATACTGAATTAATTTAATTTACAGTAATTTATTTAAATAAGCTGTAAAATGGTTCTTTTGGGAGACATTTTCCCAAATTTTATTGCAGACACAAACATTGGTGAAATTGATTTCCACAAGTGGTTAGGGAACTCGTAAGAAAAAAAAATTATTATAAATTTAAAATAATTATCTCTTAGATATTAATTTAAATTCTTTTTTTGTAGTTGGGGAATCTTATTTTCTCATCCTAATGATTTTACTCCAGTATGTACTACTGAATTAGCTCGTGCTGTTAAACTAATGCCTGAATTTCAAAGATTAAAAATAAAAGTTATTGCAATTTCCTGTAATTCTGTTGATTCTCATCGACGATGGATTGAGGTACTTAATAATAGATATCATTCAAATTTTTGAAATGATTAAATAAAATCTTATATATTTATGGAAATTCTAAATAATAATTGTAAATTTTATTTTAAAGATAAAATTATTATTTACAAAGTTATTGGAAAATAGTAATTTATTTTTAGGATATTAAGTCATATGGAGAAGTTTCAGAAAAAGAATTTCCATATCCTATTATAGCAGATGAATCTAGAGATATAGCTATGAATTTAGGAATGTTAGATCCTGCAGAATTAAATTCTCAAGGCTTACCAGTGTCTGCAAGAGCAGTATTTATAATTGATCCTAATAAAAAAATGCGCCTTTCAATTTTATATCCAGCTACTACAGGAAGAAATTTTGAGTGAGAACAATATTTTATTTTTTAAAGACTATATAGCAACTTTTTAAAATATTTTCATTAATTTATTTTATAAATCAGTGAAATATTAAGAGTAATTGAATCTCTCCAACTAACTGACAAGTTTAATGTAGCAACACCAGTTGATTGGAAGGTAAATTTAAAATACAATATTAAATTATATTACCTATTTTAATTTAATGTTTTAAAAAATAATTTTATAGAAAGGTGAACCGGTAATGGTTGCACCAACTGTATCTGAAGAGGAAGCAAAACAAAATTATGGCAACAATATCAAGATTTTGTCTTTACCTTCAGGTAAACCATATTTTCGTATAGTTCCACAGCCAACTAGTGTTTAATAATGATTTGGAAGTTAAGACAAAGAAATAAAGTACAAGTAATTACATTTAACAGGATTTAATGTAACTTTTTATACAGAGACGATTTTGAAGAGTTACTCTTATACTGTTTCAAATAAATTTTTGATTTAATAAACATTGATTCGTTGATTCAAGTGAAATTCATATCTGCAAACAACAAAAGAAGCCGTTTATTATTTCACCTAATATATAATTAAAAGTACACTGCATTATATACATTTTTCCAAGTACACGTTTTCACTTACAATATCTAGGCGAATTGTATAGTATTTACAGGTTCGTTTAACAAGTTATTACTAGTTTACGTTTGACATACTATGATTACACTATTATGCGTATAGATTTAATGTATGTAGCAGCAGTTATACAAAACAGTCCCTGGTGAAAACCAATAGGATCAAAGAAGGATAATAAATTTAACAAAATTATATCTCGTCATTATAACGTTATGTAATTAAGATTAATTACCACACAAAGGATTACATCACAAAATACTATTGCCCGCCCTTGAATGTGGTTTATCACGCGTTTGTTTCACTCTGTATTTTCTGTTTTTCACGTATATATTTTTTTTTTAAATAATCAATTTCACTATATTAGTTATAGTTTGTCTCTAGCCAAATATTAAGAATCACTTCTACGCGCGCTTTTTTTTTTCTTAAAAGTCTTATCGTCTTTTCGGTGGATCACTTTTAATATCTAGTACTAATCATATCTTATGTCAGACTAAAAAGTTCCGATTAAAACACTCGATCCACTAGGTCACATTTATTCCGATGAACCATGACCTTCTTGTTGATTATCAGCTTGGTGCTCTCCTTCAATTAAGCTCCTTGCTTGCCTTTCTGCAGCTGCTCTGGCTTGTCTGCCTGCGCTTGAACGTAGATTCTTTCTTTCTACAGGAGGTTCAGGATTCAAACGCTTGGCACTCCTGGATTTCTTGTTTTTTGCACCTTTTGCATCTTCTGACTCTGATTCATTTGTGCTAAGGGGCTTTGCAGCATTATCAGTAGATTTAGTACTAATAGTGCTACTGTTACCTTGAGTTGGAGAAGAATGAGAGTCTTCGACAATTGGCTGACAAATAATGGATTCGTTTGTCTCCTTATTGCTATTATTTGACGTGTTGAGCGAGAGTCCAGGTTCAGGAGTTGATTGTTTAACCGACATCGAAGGTGTCGCTGGTGAAGACGTTGGCGATGTTATAGGTTGGATCAATGTCGTGGTCGGTATTGTTGGCATTGTTATCGCAGAGATAACAGACGGCGAAACAGGTGTTGGAACAGTCGGTGGTGTTGGCGGTGGCCTAACTATCATTTCAATCGCCTCAACTACAGGCTCAATAGTAGCAGCAATTTTGTGTGTAGGAGATTGCGATGGATAGATAGATGGATTATTGGCTTCACGATGGGAAGAGGGAGGGCGAGAAGGAGGTCGAGAAGGGGGACGGGAAGGAGGGCGGGGCAGAGGCGGCGGGAGAGGATTATTTTCTCGACTAATTGTCGAGAGAATAGAGCTATTGCTCTCCGAATGCTCTCTGTGTTCTTTAAGATCTATGCGTGGTTTTTTCATTATGGGTTCAAGTGTTACTTCAAGGGAAGGAGGCATGTGTTGTTCTACGATATGTCGATCCGGAGTGCGAAGTCTTTTAGCAGTAACTTGATGCAAGCTCTCAAAATTTCTCGTTAACAATTCTGCATTGGTTTTACTTAGTTGTTCAATAGCATCCTTCATTTCTTGTTCTTTAGCTTTTCGTTCAATACGAGCAGACAAATCAGCAATGTCACCTAATTCAATAGTTTCTGTCACGATTTTCTTTTCCGATTCCATTCGTTCTGTTGCGGCAGCACGTCGTCGTTCCTCAGATGCAGCAGCAGCAGCTGCAGCATGGAGAGCTGCGTCTGTATACTGTTGAAGGCTTAGAGATGGATCTAAAGAGTATCTGGATTTCTTTTCTGACTCCTTACGTTTCATAGCATCGGCAACTTCTCTAGAATGCCTGGAAGGTGCTGAAGTAGATGCCGAAGTCGATTTACGCGAGGAGGAAGTTGAGGTAGCGCTTGAAGTTGGTGGATTGAGTAAGCCACATTGTGCGAGACTCTCATATGCAGAGGATACGCCACCTGGTTGCATGGAGAATGGATTCAGACCACCAAGACCTAATGGCGTATAAAGCAGTCCTGGATTTGGAAAGAAGAAGGGAAACGGCGTCGTTGTAGGTATAGATGATGACGTTGAGGTGGATGGTGCCGAAGACTTGCTTGTTGGAGGTTCCATTTTCGTGCGCGACTTGCCTGTACTGCTACTGCTAGTTGAGTTAGTATTTCTGGTATTCGCTGAGCTAACGACATTCGTTTCTGCTTGGCTGGTTGCTGTCGCGCCGAGTGCTTCCATACCAGCCAACGAAGGCAATCCAAGTCCAGCCAGATTTGCAAACAACGAATTTGTTAAATTCATGTTACCAAGATTACCCAGATTACCAAGTCCACCGAGAGCTCCGAGATTTGGCAGGCCACCAAAAGGCATTAATAAAGGATTGTTCTTTGGGTCGAAATTGCCCAACGAAAGACCAGATAGAAGGGAATTGTTAAGATTGCCCAATGCAGGAAAATTAAGACCGGATGCCATTGATGTAGCGACGAGGTTTGCCTGATTTACGGATTGTTGACTATTTGGACTTGTCATCATCGGCGGTCTTCCAGGAGTCTTACCCTTATCCCTCCCCCTTTCTTGTCCCGGCAATCTCTTCTGCAAATCATGTGGCAAATTCCCACGTTCTTTTACAAGCTCCGCCCATTTAGGATCTACATCAAACATGGGATTTTCTATTAACCATTGTCCTAGTCGTTTCAATTGTGGAGCTTTACTTCCAGTAACCTAGAAATTTAAAACAAAAAATAATTTAATGGTTTTTTAATGTTTTTATTATAAATGTTTTAAATTTAGTATTTATTTTTGAGTTAATATTTTTTTAATACTATGTACAAATTGTATTATTAATTATACGGGAACATGTGATCAGAAAATTGAATTATTTGTATTAAATAGAAATGAAATCTTCTTACCTTTTTACCAGTTATTCTATTAATAACAGCTACATTTTCATCGCCGGTGAGCTTTTTCCAGTCTAACAAAGAAGGATCAACACGCGGTCTTCTTCTTCTTGGTGCATTAAGATATTCCGCGCTTAATTGTTCTGAGAGAGCTGTTTGTTCTGCTAACCATTTATTAACTTTAGCTTCGTGTGAATAAGCACCAATTTTCGAAGAATACTCAGCTACTTTATTTATTTCTGCAAACATGGATTCGTAGCTCTTTCGGTGGCTAGAAGATGAAGCATGAGCCGCATTAAATGCTGCTTGCTGTTGTTGTTGCTGTTGTTGCTGCTGTTGCTGTTGTTGTTGCTGCTGCTGTTGATGTTGATGTTGTTGTTTTTTAACAAGCTCACGATTTTGCTGTTCGGCTTGAGCAAGCAAGGCTGAAAAGCTATCTTTGTGCGAGTGTAATGAAGGTGGCGGTAATTGGTTTGATGAAGAGCTACCTGAAGCTCTTGAAGACGGAATAGATGTTACGGTAATAGAAAATGGTTTTTGTGAAGGTGGAGGTGGGTTTGGCAAACCAATTGGTGCTGAAGTAGGAGTGACAGTTACGTTAGGAGTAATTGTGCTTTTTTTAGTGTGCTCAGGATAGTGAGTGTTTTGCTGTTCTTTCTCTCTTTGTAAACCTTGTACAATCTCATCAAGTTTTCTTCGTTTTTTCTCTTTACCCATAACTGGTTCTTCTATGGCCTAATTTATTAAATAAATTTTATTTCAATTACTGAAGAATATATAAAATTAAAAGTATGCAAGAATACTCACAATATTTTTTCTTTTTACAAATTTATCTAACATACTATCTAGTTTTCCTTTATTACTATTAAGTTGTTTTGTTTTATTTGGCATAGAAAAATCTTGAACTTCGTTCATCATGTCTTTGTTACTAGTCTCTATAGGTGTTGGTTTAGATGAGTACCTAAAATCACAAAATAAGAAAAGCATAAAAATATTTATTATATTTACTATTATTTAGTATTATGTATCTTTATAGAAATTTACCCAGCTGACAAATCAATAGGCGTTAAAGTACTAGAAGTGCCTGGTATAATTGTTGGTTTACCAGGTACAGTATATTTTAGATCGAAAGGAATAGTTGGCGTCCTTGTTTGCTGATGAGCTGGTGGTGGTTGAGCTGTAGATGATCGTCTCGTTTCTTCAGACTGTGAATCATCATTAATTTCCCAAGTAGTACTACTTGATAAAACTGGCTTGCTTAATTGCGGTGGTGGTGCTTGAGTTGTCAAATGAGTACTATTTAATAACGCATGAAGTTTAGCTAAAACAAAATAACAACAAAAACAATATACCAATAGTTTGACAATGTTTTATTTATATATTGAAGATTTTTTAATTTACCCCGTTCAGTTTCTACATCAATTGCAATATGCCTTTTGCGCTTCTTCAAAGCAGATGGATTACTACTGTTATTACTAACATTACTAATGGTGATATTATTACTTATAGTGGTAGTAGTTGTGTTGTGCCCACTACTGATATTGATGTTAATATTAGTATTATTGGTATTACTTATACTAGTAGGAATAGTTCGTGGTATTCCATGGTCTGTTGTAATAGTGATAACTTCAGATTGATCTTTTTCAATTACAGACTCAATTTCATCTCCAGCAGTAAAGTTAACCGAAACAGGCCATTCTTTATGCTCAATAGCATGAACAATGTGCATCAAACGGGCTTCAATAGCATGTTCCTAAAATACACGCATCATTTTAATAAGTTGTCGGTTTACTCATTAATATAACATTTTCTTAAACAAAGCTCTTTGTTATTTAAATATTTCTATTTAAATTATAGACATAATCTAAATTTAATTGAAAAGTTATATGACATTTGAATATCCATGTAAAATGAACTATTTAAAATATAAAAACTTTTTAATAACATTTTACATAAATACTATGAAAGTAAATATTTATATTATAGACATTTAATTATGTCTATAATTTAATTTAAATTATAGACATAATCTAAATTTAATTGAAAAGTTATGACATTTGAATATCCATGTAAAATGAACTATTTAAAATATAAAAACTTTTTAATAACATTTTACATAAATACTATGAAAGTAAATATTTATATTTCAAAGACTTGAATCCTAATACAAAAAAAGGAAAAGTATTTCTTACAAATCTTGAAATATTAAATTTATACAATATTTTAAACTACTGAAAGGAAAGAAAATTTGAGATTAATTTTAAATTTACGTTATGACGATTACGCATTTTTTGACATTTTATGAAACACTGCATACGTAGTAAATAAACAAACCTTAGGCCATTTTACAGAAGAGTGATAACTATGCGACAAAAGCTGTGCTACTGTAGGTTCATTATAATCCACACCTTTGTCTCTTAACACAAATGTATCAATTTGTGTCAATCGTGACAATGGCTGGATAACTTCTAGGTCTGGAAACATTGCTTTTAGTTCAGCAGCTTGCATACTACATTTATCTTCAATTTTAGAAATTGATAATTTTTCCTTAGTTTGTTCATTTACTTTTTCTTTCTCTATTTCTTTTTCTTTATCCTCTTCTTTCTCTATTTTATTATCGCTTTCCTTTTTGTTTTCATCTTCGATTTTATCATCTGTAACTGTATCTACTTTGTTAATTTCAATACTTTTATTCTCAACTTCTTGTTCTACTGTCTGTTCATCTTCTTTTGTGCTTTTAGATTTGCACTCCTCTTTATTTTCATTTTCTTTATCGTTTTTAATAGTTTCAGTGTTTGTGGTTTCTGAAGAATTAATTTTCTCATCAATTTTGTCTAATTCTTCAGAAATTTCATTTTTGCTTTCATCAATGTTTTCTAATTTTTTAAGATCTTTCTTCAATTCATCTTTATTGTCATTTTGTTCTTGTTCTATATTTTCATCAGTTGTAGAATCAGATTTTTTACACACTTGATTTTCTTTTTCTTTCTTATGAGTTTCAAGTTGTTCTATTTCTTCTATTTCTTCTATTTCTTTCTCAGCCTTTGAAATGTTAGTTGTATTGGTATTTAACTCGCTTTGTTCAGATTTTTCTTCCAATTTTTCTTCTGTTGGGTTTTCTTTTTTCACATCAATAATTTTTAATTCTTCTTGAATCTCCATTTTAACTGATTCTACTTCTTTTTCTGGAGTAATAGCTTTAGTAATAGTAGTGATAGTTAATCCACCCGCAGTAATCTGCTTTTCTTCAACTTTATTTTCTGCTTTAACAATTGTTAACTCTACTTGACTTTTTCCAGTATCAGATTTTTTTTCTACTAATTGAGCAGGATCTTTTTTAATGCCTACTTTTTCAATTTTAAGAGTACCCTCTCCTTTCTCTAATTTAACCAATATTTCGTCTTTGTCAAATTTCAGGATATCCTCACGATTTTCAATTTTTATTGCCTTTTCTGACTTATCTAAAAGTTTGTTAACTTGGCTTTCTCTATGTATACTTTTACCCAACATTTTGTGGAATGAAAAATCGAGATCATTTAAAATAGTAATGTCCGTTCGACCAAGTCCATGTTTAGCTGCCCCAAGCAAAAGTTCCTTATCATGCCTGCCTGGCTGCCACCAATCAGGAGTGTCTCCTGATGGTTGGCATAAACACAGTCGTTCTTCTAAGTGCGGATGTGACAGTATCTCTTCCCGAATTTTACTCAATAAATCTACACGATCCAAAATTTGTTTAGCTTTACTAGAACTAAGAAGTTCGACTGGAATATCTGCAGAACCTAATTAGAAAAAAAAAACAATATAATTGAATGTTTCATACATCTATTAATAGAAACAGTGATGTTGAGATAAATATTTTAAGACTACCTTCTTCTTCACTAATTTTAACACTACATGCTTTTTTGCACATTGCTCTGAATGACATGTAATACTCAGTAAGATCATTATCACTTTTCTTATCAAATCTTGCGATGCTCTTAAATTTCGTCCAGTCATATTGAGCTTTCTTTCTATCATAGTTTACTCCATATGTTGATACAACTCGAAGAAACTCGCTTTCTTCACGTTTTGTCCATTTAGCTTTTTGTTCTTCAATACGTGATCTTTCACGTTCTTTAACCATATGTTCCATTTTTTCTTTTCTTTCCATTTTCTAAAAAGAAATTATAAATAAATAAATAAATTAATATATATTTTTTTATCAAAATAAAAAAAATATTTCAATCTATATGAATTTCAAAAAATTTATTTACCAAAAGATACATAGCTAATTTTTGTAGATCCCAACTTTGCATGTTCATAGGTGGTTCCATAGTTGGAGTATTTTGATGATTTCCAACCTTCATTTCTTGACCAACTTTTCCATTATTAGGTAATGTTGCTGACTTAACATCTTCTTTTTTGTTGACATTTCGCTGATAAGAAGTAATTACTCGCCTTAAACGAGTATTAAGATCAACAACTGATGGCCAGGTTTTTTCATCTTCAGCAATAATTTCCAAACCCTCATGACTACTGCTAGCTCCAGCTTCAGAAGTAGATGTATCACCTTTATTAGATACCGATGGTGAATCTGATGGTGCTATGCTTAATTTTTCAGAGTCTTTACCAACTCCTGATGATTCTCCTTCCTCAACTTCATTAATTTCCGTACCAGGTTCTTCCCTGAATTTTTAACAAATATAATTTATATTAAAAAATACATTACTAAATTTCTAATTGAAAATTCATTCTTAAACCACACGTCCAACTATTTTTATTCGCAGTAGATATCAAATATAATAATTATTATTATTAATATATCTAGTATTAATACTAAAATACAATATTAATATTATTATAGAGACTGAAAAAATAGAATTTGTATAAGAATCCTTGAAAAACCATAAATTGGAGGTAATGTGAACAGCTTTCGTAAGGCCTACAATTTGAATTGAAGATGCTTTCTTTTATTATAAACACTATTTCCAATTACAACTAAATAAACCATGTATAAAATATGTGAAACACAAAGAGCAATCGTGGCTAAGCATTTTACTTTCACTGGCTCTGTTTGCAAGTGTGTATGTAACCCATAATTTTAGCTCAATATTATTAATGAGTACAATTAATAGTACCAGCGAAAATAAAGCAGATATGTGTAATGTGTATTTAGCATGCGATTAGCACTATGTTAAGATAGCAGAAGAGCACGCGTAGAGAGAAAGAAAATGATAAAATCAATAAAGAAAAAATTTACTCACTTTTGTTTGTCGATCGGGGAGGGGAGAGGACAGCTTGTAATGAAAGAAAGCGTGAGGTCGCTCCTCATCTGGTCGAAATTCTCATAGCCGTGTTTGTAGCAGCCCACAATTAAGGATTTGTCAGCTGTAGAATCCCACCACTTCACTGGCTTCTCGGGTAATTGTGGAAGGTTTATCCGCAACGCACTGTAGGGCGGTTTCATTTACAATTTGCCAATTTGTATAATCCAATTGATCTTTTTGTTTTATAAAAAGAACTTAGATTTTGAAGCTTAAATTTGCTTCTTAAATTTTGATAAAAATACGCTTGATAACATCAGAATTATTTTCTGAATTATTTTAATATATTTATACAGATATAATTCAAATTATTATAAATAATATTTACATCAATAATTATTAAATACTGATATTGTCAAACGAAAAGAAAAATTATAAAACCCTTGCCCTCTGACACAGTGCACTGCTTGGTTTTCCTTCTTACCGTGTCACGCTGACAGCGCCGACCCATTTTGGTCCCGACATGGAGTCTTACTTAAATTCTTATATTTGAGTATAAAATAAATGTCTATATGGATATGATAAAGGATGAACTAAATTTATTAGTAGCCAGTAAATCAGCGGCGTTTTTGCAGCTATGAAGGTAAACATGGGTTTTTTGTTTTTGTTTTTTTTTTTTTTTTTTTTTGTTTTTTTTTTTTTTTTTTTTTTTTTTTTTTTTTTATGAACATTCCTTGTACAGAAAAAGTCCCAGGGTGAACAAATACATTGCACATGCAACTGTATAAGCGCTGTGTAAGCACATATGTGAGTGCATGATGTTTCGCGAAAAATTAATTAAATTTTTGTCAATTACGTATAAAATAAGTTTTACTAACCTGACATGAACACCATCATTGATATGCTGTACCAAGTCTCCAATAATTTCATGTTTTATGTAATACAACATGCGGACTCGTAGTAAAACTCTAAAAATTAACACAATCAATTAGTAATCAGAATAAAATTTTCAAGATTAACACAATTTGAATAACGTACTTATTAGCATGTCTACTTAAATGTTTTTTATAATTACTCTCTAGAAAAATATCGCCATCATATTTTTCAGCATTACTCCAATGATTTGGATCACTTAGACCATTATTATTAACAGTTGCTGATCCCCGCGTTTCTCGAACTCTACTCTTCTTTTTTTGTCTACTATTCCTGTTATTATTCCCTGGTTGACTTACGGTTATTGTCTTAACTTTTTCTCCATTTTCTAAAGGAGTAATCAGATCCCATATGAAATTTCGTATTTTTTCATCCCCTCTGTAATAACGTAAGCAATACAAGAGTATAACACGAGCGCAATCTTCAATATCTACTTCACGCCATCCTTTTCTAAATTGACTGTGTTTTAAAACTTCTTCCCAACGACCCCATCCAAAAGTTAAAAGCCCTCGTTCAACTTTAAAACATTCACTTCTGGCCCAATTTCCATATACAACTTCTCCTTCACGAGGTACATATTCATCATAGAATTTACGCGATTTCTTATTAAATTTGTCTCTATTTCGTTTTTTCCCTATAAAATAAAAGAAACAATATATTAATATTATTACAGCAATTCTATATTATAAGTGCATGGTTTTGAATAAAACCGTAATTAAGAAATGATAAAATTAAACAACAAAAAGGGGTAATACAGGCGTATGTAAGGGACATACCTCTACCTGTTAAACTACCGCCCGTTTCATCATCACTATCATCAGAGCTGTCAAGTTCAGACATATCAACTACTGATTCATCATGGCCATATCGTTTGATTTGAGTTCTTCTCCTTGGTTCTGATATAACTAAATCTTCTTCTTCTTTTTTCTCAGTAGTATCGATTTCAGCTTTCTTTGCCCACTTTTTCCAAAAATCTGGATCATCAATATTGATGTCTGTACGATTGGATGAACATGCAAAGCTAGCTTTTGAAAAAGTTGATCCTTTTTCTGCTTCGATTGTAATAATCTTAACACATAAAATTTAAAGAAATAAGTTACTTTTTTATGTTTAGTGGACTGAAAATTAAAACCTGTTAAACGTATTTAATATACCTGCGTTCTTCTTGCTAGAATTAAATCAATGTCTTCTTCACAAAACTTATCACCTGCATTATCGTCATCCATAATTGCCCCATAAGCACCTTTTTTTAATAAATCTTCGATTTCTTTTTTAGTCAATTGTTTATTGTTTGGATCTTTACCACCTTGACTTGTATTCATTGATTGTAAAATTGCTTTATCTAATCCAAGCTTTAATGAAGCTTTATCGAACATTTCTCTTTCATACGTATTTCGACACAATAACCGATAAACTTTGACCATCTTTTGCTGACCTATTCTGTGACATCGAGCTTGAGCCTGTTAAAAAAAAAAAAGAAAACAAACAAACAAAAAACAACAAAATTATAAAACAAATATTTTAGATAAGAATCTAATGTAAATAATATCTAATATACCTGTAAATCATTCTGAGGGTTCCAATCACTATCATAAATGATTACAGTATCAGCTGCTGTTAGATTTATTCCAAGACCACCTGCTTTTGTACATAGAAGAAATACAAAACGATCAGAATCTGGTTTGCTGTATCTATCTATAGCTGCTTGTCTTAAATTTCCCCTAATTCTTCCGTCTATTCGTTCATAAGGATACCTACAACAGAAGTAAAGTATGATTTAAAAGAGATCAAGTAAAAATGATAGATAAAAAATTTCGAAATTTACTTTCTATAAACCAAATAATCTTCTAGAAGATCTAAACATCTGACCATTTGACTAAAGATCAAAACCCTATGTCCACTAGCTTTTAATTTTGGCAAGAGTTTATCAATGAGTACCATTTTACCGGAACTATTAACCAATGCTTGATAATAAGCATCAGAATCTTCCTTTTCGTGTTTATAATCAAGCTGAATTTGATCTTCTGCTCCATTAAGTAAAAATGGATGAATACAGCATTTTCTTAACTCCATCATAGTATTCATTAAATTAGGAATATTAGCAGAAGTAGTTCCCTTAGCAAGAAAAGAGAAATTTCTCTCTAAAATACCACGATAATATTTTTTTTGTATATTTGTTAATTCAACTTCAACAACAGTTTCTTGTTTTGGTGCTAAGGATTTTTCAACATCTTCCTTTAGCCTCCGCAACATCATTGGTTTTAATAATATTTGTAATTTGTGCACTTCATCTTCACTACTCAGATTACCAAATTCTTTCAAAAATGCTTCACTGCTAGCAAACTGATTAGGTTCAAGAAAGTTTAACAATGAAAATAATTCATTAACATTATTTTGCAATGGTGTGCCAGATAAAAGAACTCTATGTTCTAAATTTAATTGACGAAGACCTTCGAGTAATTTACAATTTCTATTTTTCAGTCTATGAGCTTCATCTATAACACATAATCTCCAATTATAACCTTTGAGCTCATTAAAATCAGTAATAATAATTTCAAAAGTTGTAATAAGAACATTAAACTTTATAAGATCTTTTATTTGTTGACTTTTTTCATTTTTATAATAAACTTCGTATTCAGATATCATTGTTCGACTTGCAGCACTAAAAAATAAGATGTTAGAATATAACTATATATTTATACATAAATTAAAAAAAAATCAGTGTAAATAATAAAACATACGATCCATGATATACAATAACATTCATATCAGTCCAGCCTTCAAACTCTCTTTGCCAGTTTGGAATAGTTGATAATGGTGCAATAATTAAAAATGGTCCACGGATTCCATATTTATATACTTCATTTACAAACGTTAAAGACTGAATGGTTTTACCCAAACCCATTTCATCTGCTAATATACAATTGTGCCCATTATACCATGAAAATAGAAGCCAATTTAAGCCTTCCAGTTGATAAGGTCTTAAACTGTTTCCACTTTTATAAACAGGAGATTCGTCTAATTTCATCCACTGACCTCCTACTGGTTTCTTTTTTGGCTAAAACAATTATAAAAATGAATATATGCTCTACAAAAATGATTAGTGAACAATAAGTAAAGAATTTTTCTATAATACCTTCCACTGATCTTTTGGTGGAACCTTATTAAACTTATGAAATTGAGCTATTTTTTCAGGATCAACATCTTCTTCTAATTCCCATGTTGAATCTTCATACTGTAAAGATCGCCATTTTACTAAAAAATGTCTTACGGTTTCACCAGTAGTAGGATCAGTATGAGTAGCTTCATCAAGGACTCTATCTACTTCTACGAAATCTGGATTAAATGGGTCGTCTTCCGTCTAGAAAAAAATAAATAGATTATTTTTATAATTTAATTAAGTGCAGAGTATTAAACAAACTATAAAGTTAAGATTGTATTAAAAAAAATAAGTTTTTTATTATTTAAACATACGTTTTCAAATATATTCATATTTTGCTGCATTTTCTGTTTAAATCTTTTTAATTTTGCTTGTATTCTCTTATCACCTTTGTACAACTCTTCTTCTGTTCTCCATTCACAATGTAAATATGAAAAATTTCTATATTTAACAAAATACTCTTCTACTTCAACCAATTGTGGTTTTGCATCTGAAACAAGTGTTGATTCAACTTGTGAATTTTCATTGTTATCTTTTTCCTCAGAAGATGCAGAATCTACTTTTTCTTCCTTTTCGTCACTTTTCTCCATAGTCTCTTCATGTTTTTCAGAATGTTCTTCAGACTGATCAAGGACGTTTGGAACTGTTTCACAATTTTCAATTTCTTTGTTAGTCTCAGATTTTATTTCTTCTGGTAATTCTTGGTTTTGATTATCTTTTACTTCTTGACTTTCATTCTCTTTAACTTCTTGATTCTCATTATCTTTAACTTCTTGATTTTCATCATCTTTTACTTCTTCGATTTCATTATCTTTGACTTCTTCAATTTGGGTATCTTCAACTTCTTTTATGGATTCATCTTTAATTTCATCACTTTTATTCTTTATTTCTGCTTCATCTTCATCAGAATTTTTTTGCTTTACCGATTCTACTTCAGTATCGGAAGCAGAATCTTTTTTAGCATTTTCTGTTAAGTTTTCATCTATTTCTTTGTCTTTTATATCAGTTTGTTCTTCCTCGACTTTGTTTTCTTCAGTCTTCTCTTCAGTAGATGCTTCAGATTTAATTTCTAGTGCTGGAGGCTCAGGTTTAACTTCTCTTTTTCCCATACGAGAACATAAAATATGCTGAACGACCATTGAGTCTTCATCAGTAGTATTCTATAAGAAAGAAAAGACTATTGTACAAAACTATATAGGAGTCTATTAAATAAAAATTTTAATTTACTCAAACATACAATATATACAAAATTAGGTTTATTTGGACCAATGTCGCCTCCTTCGTTTGCCTTTTTATCAGACGAAGTTTTTGAAGTACCGTTACCATCAGACTTTTTCCCTTGGGAGTCTTGATTTGGTAATTCATCGTCAGAAAAACGAAGCATTACATCATCAACATACTTCTTACGATGAGTGTTCCTAGCAGATCGTCTCTTGTTATCATCAGCTTCAGGTGATGGGGGTGGAGTTGCTGCCAATTCTTCGCCATCTGAATCTGGAGCTATGCGACTTTTTCGTTTTCTAAAAAAAATAAGAACAAAAAAGTTATGTAATATATTAAATTATTTAAATACAATGTTCCAGATTGAATACTAACTTTGAACTTCTAGGTGATTTGGAAGAAGAACCTTTGCTAGGCCTCTTACGACTAGGGGCTTTCTTTTTTGCAGGAGTAGGAGTTTCTGTTACTTGACTGTCCTGTTCATCTTTTTTCTCTTCGTCACCAGTGGCCTTGTCTGATTCTTGTTTTTCATCGTTTTCTTGTTTTGACTCTGATACGATAGGTTCAGTTGTTGATGAATCTACTTGTTCATTATCATCTTCCGTAGATACATTGCTTGGTTTAGCCTCAAAGTCTCCAACAGTCGTCGAATCGGAAACTGCAACTTCTTCACTTTCACACTTGCTTTCTTCATCTCCTGATTCTGACTTGATTTTCCTGTAATTGCAGAATATTAATTTGTTAAATTTAAAAGATTATACATATAAAACTGTTTATTTTGACTCTATCCGATATAACTTACTTTCTATTACGTTTAGGCGTTGTTTCCTTGCCTTCCTTCTTTTTCTTTGGCTTAGATTCTTTCGGAACTTTCGGTTCCTTTGGCGCTTTAGGTTCTTTCTCCTTTTTAGGTTTTGGCTCTTTCGGCTCTTTCGGTTCTTTAGGTTTACGAGGTTTTCGAGGCGGTCTTGCTTTCTTATTTTTAGTAGGCCACTCCTCCTCAATATCACCACCAGAAGAAGGTTTCATGTCTTCAATTGAATCCGCAGCGCTATCGACAATATTACTACTGTCTCCAGGAGTGACTAGATTATCTGATACTGGTTGTTCTGGTTGTATTGTCGGTTGTGAAACAATTGGTGCCGCAGCTTCTTTATCTGCCTTTTTTCTGCTCTTTTTGGCTCTAGATGTACCTTTACTTCGACCTCTTCCAGTAGTACTTGATACTTGAGGACTATCTACAACAGCAGGTGCATTAAATAATGGTGTTTGTAAAATGCATTGAGGACCTCCATTACATTGTTCTGTTGTTTCATGTTGTTGAAGAGCTTGAAGTTTCTCTTGCAAATTAACAATTTTTTCTTGTATTTCCGGCGTTGGTGGAATACAATATAGTTCTTGCAATTGTTGTTGTAGAGCCGCTTTTTCCTGGTGATGAGTGATTGGTGCTAATGGATTCGTGAATCCTGGTGTTAGAGATGATGGCGTGCTAGTCGGAGAAATATAATTTATGTTTGTTATTCCCGTACTATTAATTACGGAATTAGTATCATTTGGCGGATGATACGGTTGAGGCGTTGTTTGTTGAGAGACAGCGTTCATTTCATTTGGATACACATTATTTGATTTTGGAATATTTGTGTAGTCATTAAAAGATGCTTGCCCTGAAGAAATATTCGATTGATTAATTGATCCACTGACAGGTAAGTTTGAATTATGAACTGGTGTAACAGGCGTTTGCCCAACAGAAGATACTTGATCAGGGGGTTGAATAAGTTGATTTGCTGTAGCTATTGAAGTTGGCGTAGCGCTGCTTTCTGGAGTCTGCACTTGTGTCTGATTTTGTAACTGATTCGATACTTGACTTTGCGTCGATTGATTAGGAATTTGATTTTGAATTTGTGTCGACTGATCCGGAATTTGAGTTTGTATAGGCGTTGATTGATTGGGTACCTGATTCGGTTGAATTTGCATTAATTGATTGGACATCTCGTTAGATGATTGAACCTGCGGAGATTGGTTTGGAGCTTGAATTTGTAATTGTGACGATTGATTCGGAACTTGAGCTTGTATTTGTGACGATGAATTGGAAATTATATTTGACGGTTGAATTTGTGTTGATTGATCTGGAATTTGAGCCGGCGATTGATGTTGTACTGGAGGGGTAATAGCTGTGTTGCTTTGCGACAGTACATTGACCTGAGGTGTGAGAGATTGTGGCTGGGGTTGTGCTTGAGGCTGCAATGTGGGTTGTGGCGATTGCCCTAATACTGGTGTCTGGAGCTGTGTTACTTGAGACTGACTAGCAGGCTGAGAATGTTGTGGAGGCACTTGTACTTGTGCCTGTGGTGAATTATTCATCGATAGTGGTGGTGCAGATATAGCTTGCTGTGAAATAGACTGGGAAATTGGACCGGGAGCAGTCTGATTAACTTGAGGTTGACTTGTTTGAGACTGGCAAACGCTTATTTGTGGTATCGGCGATGGAGAACATGACAATGATTGTGCTTGACTTATTAGTGGTTGTTGAGTAAGAGGTGGCGTATGACAAATTGGCTGCTGTTGTACAGAACTAATTTCGGAAGTCTGTTCATTTGCTTGTGTATCGGTTATTTTAGTTTCCAAATTGGATATCGAACTTTCAACAGGTTGTTGTTGCAATAGCGGTGACGAATTACTACATTCGACATTATTACTAGTGCTAGTGACAGGTAATGATTGCAAGGGTTCAACACGAACCGTATTAACAGGCGTTGGCTCTAGTGGCGTACTGATTTGAGGACTACTGTGTATAGGGCTTTGTCGTTGTTGTTGACTTAATATGTCCTGATTATTAATCATTTGACTTTGATGATTCGTTTGTTGTGGATGTGAATGCAGAATTTGCTGCTGCTGCGGAAGTTGTTGATGCTGTTGATGAACGATCGACTGATCAGCTATATCAGTTTCTGGAATAGACGCTTGATGCGAAATAGAATGAACAGAACTTTGGACCATATCCGACGCTTCCCTTGATGTTGTTTCAACTACATTGTGAATATTTTCACTTCCATTCATCGGGTATAACGTATTGCCCTGCTCAGGCACAGTTGATGGGATTGGAGGCTGTTGCTGCTGCTGATGAGGCTCCATCATGCTTCGCCCATCATTTAGGTTTAACGATGGCCTAATTTGCGGTGGTTGAGCTTGGGGCTGTTGCGGTTGGGACTGAGGTTGCGGTTGTACTTGAGGCGGTGGCTGAGGCTGATGCTGCGAAGTTGGCCATTGCGAAGGTATTGGCATACGAGGACCTGTGACCACGGAACCCATGGAATTTTGTGTATTCTGTTGAGGTAAAGTATTTGATGTATGAGACATTGGTGGTCGAGATGCATATTGTCCGTAGTCTTGAGACGGGACGATTGGGTTTGATACCGAGACGCCAGGTATCACCATTTGTTCGAGGGCTTGAAGTGTTGTTTGTTGTGTTGAAGCAGCAGAATTCATTGGTATCGATGTCGGCGGGCAAGGAGAGACAGATACAGGTTGAGGTTGTTGCTGCTGTTGTTGTTGATGAGGAAGCTGTACATGGGGATGAGGCGACAACGTACTTGGTTTTGCGGGGGACATTATAGGTCTGAAAATGATGTTAAAATAAATAAATTTTTTTTTACTTATTCTTCTTATATATACTATATATACGCATACTTGGACGTAAGTATAAATAAAGTGTTCTGCAAAACTTTTACTACATACAAGAAATATGTATGAAGATTTAATAAATTTTCGTCAGTATAGAGCACAGTAATTCAATTAACAATATAAAGTTTGAATATCGATTGTATAAATTGGGGATGATCATAAAAAGAATAATTTGACTGTTATAATTCTATTATACATTTTATAAATACTTAAGTTGATAAACATATTTGCTAGAACGGTATGCATTAGTTTACACTTCTCAGATTTTGATTTATAGCGGTATCTTTACAACAACAAAAAAACACGCGCACGTGCACGCACACATAGAAAACCTGTTTCTAGATCTTATGTATAAAAATAAGTGTAAATTAATTATTATTAATATTTAGAAATTCCATGGTATTATTATTGTTTTTGTTATAGCATATTTTGTATTTATTAATATATTAATGCATATTAATTAACAATAATGAATTAAGAATTTCCACGCGGCCCAAGTTTTCAAATATGGACTGCTAACCTTTATATATACATGTACATTTACACTCAAGTGCGCGCAAATAAATTTATTTGGACGATTATCATATAATAAAGTAATTAATATAATGAAAAATAATCAAAAATATAAAATAAATACAAGTGATAAAAATGGAACAAAAACAAAAAAGGAAATTGTGAAGAAGCAATAAAAACAGAGCGTTAGATTGCTTTGAATTGATTTTATTGTTTTAGAATCTCTCTGCGGTTTTAATTTTTAATATGAACCAGAAAGCAATATAAATTTATAAACAAAGTGTAGTACCCTACGAAGGGTAGTTTCAATTTTTGAAAACCAAAAATATTTTACAATTTTACTTTATAACTTTTTAAGCGTTCATAATAGCTTGGTTGAAATTGATAATAGTGAAAAATAAATAAAAAAAAGTAAAAATATTTAAATAGCTGGGGACCGTTGGGCCCCGATTGGTATAGTCAAAGTTGTACTTCTTTGACTGGACTATTCCAGAAAATATCTATAGTAAAAACTCACAAGATATACTTTTTGAGTACATAAAAAATCGGCCGCATACAGATTAATCATAGATTGTTCTAGTAATGTAACTGTAAATATTCCATGTCGTACTATACTAAATATGAAAATATTACAGTAAATAATTAAAAATGTTAAATACTTATAAGGAAGAGACTAACAGATATGGGTCGCGAATTTGATTGCATTTCGGCCAGGTAACTATAATTACCTCCAAAATAACTCTTGTAAGGTGTTAAGACCAAACGCATTCCCATCCCCAAGATATTGTATATTCTTACTTACAATTATATGACATTTCTTTAATTAAATGGGATATGTTTTACCGTAAGAAAGATGTTTTTGATAAGAACCACTATTTTTAGCATCGAATTTCAAAAAGGATAACATTTCAATATAAACAGATATTTGAAAATGTATATAGCCTTTCAATTATTAGCAGATAATAATTGTCTTTTTATATACTATCGTGCGGAAAATTCAATTAGCAATCACTATGAATCTATGGATTTCTAAATACAGTTTTATGAGAAATTTTTTGGCCTGTCTTCTAATTTGTTTCGAAAAACAGTGCTCGCCATAAAATCCCTGTCTTATTGTATAGTAGTTCTTATTTAATTAAAGGATAGTACTGAAATCGCGAGAAAAAAAAATTCAATATCTTGAAAATGGGAGAACATGCCCTAAAACTTTACAGGACTTATTGTAACGAAAAACCTGGCTCCAGTCTCTACCAAATTAGTCACCCATACCTGATAGTCTGCTCTTGTTAGAAAAATTTACTTTTCTATGGATAAATAATGAAGAAATTTTTCTTATTTTAAAGATAAATATTTTTGTGCTTTTAAAGTTAGATCCATTGCAATACAGTTATTTAATATGTATATTAATAAGAAATTTACCTAGGAGACATTTGTTGCTGTACTGCCGGTGGTCTAGGAGACATTTGAGGTCTGGGAGACATTTGAGGAGATAATTGAGGAAACGATGCTCTATATTGAGGACTGGTTGCATGTTTTGTAGGACCATACTGAGGTGCAGGACCAGGATGTTGTGGTTGATTAAACATTTGCGAAGAATGATGTGGATACTGTGGATCCATGGGTTGTTGTTGTGGCTGCTGTGCCACAGTGTGTTGAGTGTGCTGCTGTGTATGCTGACCCTGAAAATACTTTTCATTAATATGCGGTCTTGATAGTCGTTTTGCTAACTAGACATACGCATATAATGAGCCCAATTTATGCGAAAACTCGTCAGATACTATTTGTAAAGAGTCTCAGAAAAAAATCGCTATGACGTAAATTGAACTTACCCCATCAAGCAACCTTTATTTAGCCACTAAAGTCTAGCATTTAATACGGTAATAATGTATTTATGGTGCTATATATATATATATATATATATATATATATATATATATATATATATATCAAAAATTTTTAAACTAAGATTATAAAAGTGTAAAAATATATTCTTTCCGTTCTCATTTGTCCATATTTTGTAAGAAACGCAAAATTTCCGATAATAAATATAAAATCAATTTTTCATTGATTATTGCCGAAAATCAACATTTTGTTGGTACTATAACAACTATAGTACGAATTAATATCTCAAATAAAGTCAGAATAAAATTGTTTTTCATGATTCAAGATGTACACATTTAGCAAGTTGATTCAAAAACTTTTTAGAAGTTAATATGTGCAACATTACTAATTTTAGATTAAATGAAAAATTACTTTGATAAAGAATAGCTCGTGAACTAAACGAAACAAATGTCTTCTCTACGTCAAATTCTCACCAAAGGTGGATATTGTTGGTGCGAAGGGTGAGTCTGATGTGTCGTATGGGACGGATGATGATGCGGCATTCGTTGAGGCTGTTGCTGCGGTGGCTGGGGCTGCTGGTGCATCGACGGCCCAAAACCGAGGTAGCTCGAAGAGCTCCCATAGAGAGTAGCCGCACTGTTCTGCTGATAGTGCTGCTGCTGGCCCACCATATGCTGGTAGGCGCTACTGCTCGTGCTTGTCTGCATTGGCTGGTGCGGTACACCCATTCCGCCCATCATGCTTTGCTGAGCAGAAAAGTGTTGTTGCTGCTGCTGTTGCTGCTGCTGCTGCTGCTGCTGCTGCTGCTGCTGTTGTATTTTCTGATTCATAGTTGGCTGTTCCTGCTGGTGGCCGTACTGAGGCATATGCTGCCGGTAGCTCGAGGGCTGAGCCATCACATGGTTATAGTGCCTTTGCATTTGTGGGTACGCGTTGTTCTGGTTTTGCCAGGCTTGCATTCCCGGATCCATAGTTAGGTTTGCGCGCGCCATCGGGTGCTGCTGCTCCATTGAATACATGCTGTCCGAGTAGCCCGGGTACTGGGTCGCCTGCCCCGGGTGCGGTCCCTGGGGTGGACCACGCTGCTGCGGTCCCGGTCCGGGAGGACCTATACTCCTGCCCTGACCTTGGAAGGTGGCGGGCCCCGGGCCCGGTCCTGGCACCATGCCGCGTTGGGGTACACCGCCACCCCCGGCGCCAGGTCCGGTCTCGAAGCTGCCCAAATTCTGATTAAACATGCTGCGCTGTTGCGCCGCCGGGCTCTGTAAGGGATTAGCACTGCCGAATTCAGATCCACCGAAAGACGTTAATTTCTGTAAAGGAGATTCCTGGTTAATTCCATACGACTGGTTAATGTAGCTCCCTCCTCCGTTGGGGCCAGGATTTGGACCATCTCTCGACACTACAACAGAGTTGCTAGCTGCTGTCGGGTCAAAGTGATCATTCCCCCCGAGATCAGGAAGAGCATCGAGCATCGATCCACTGACATCTTCGCCGAATAGATCGTACGAGTCCATGTCTTTACGCTGCACGACTCTGCTCCTCCTTGTCGGGCTTGTGGGAGTATCGAACAGTTTTCTTTAATACTGCTAGCGTTCCCATCATTGGTTCTCTGTGTCTTCTGAAACAAAATAAAATTTGGAATTAATCACGTCACCCATGTGACAAAATTATATTAGAGTAACATAATTAAATCTGTATTATTTCAAGTGCTCTTCTAGATGTAGTTATATAAAACAAACACTAAAGGGGAAAAGCTATACGCTTATGGCTGTATTTTTCATAATCGCTACAACTTTCCCCCTCAAGTATTTGCCGAATTTCTGCACTCGCTGAATCAGGGGGATGTCAATCTTGAATGCCTGGGAAAGAATGTATTTTTGCAATAAACAGAATTTTTATATGATTTTTAAACCTATAATTATCAGGACTCGCGTAATTTTAATTAAATCGCAGTGATCCCATCACCGATTTAATCCTTGTTAGTTGATCATGCACATAAAATATTATAATATTGTATATTGAGAACGAGTACTGCTGATTTAGCTTTCGTTAAATTTAGAGAGCAAAAATCATGCCAGCTGACGAAGCATTATTTATGTTTGTTCAGCAAATAATTTGTTTGAAAAAAAACTCCAACGCTTTTACTCGTATTTTATTAATAATAAAAACTTCACTTTTATTACAACATATCGGATTTAACTTTATTGAACTCTAATGCTATTGTACGTATTGTAATACTAATTAAATGACCACAATGATGGTTTTATATTATAAGTCTTAAAATAACGTAAACGAAGAATATCTTTTCATCTAAAGCATATAGGATATTTGCATCGAGGAGAATAATTATGGAAAGTATCGAGAATAACTTTAGTTTGTTTAAAGTTGCAAGAACCTTTTTTGTCTGCAAAATTGCACAGCATAATAAATTCATATATATTTTTGAAAGCCTCATAAAGAACATTACACTGTAATTATTAAATGAACTTTTTAAAGTAAGAAATTCTAATTAATATTCGGTAACATACGAGAACGATACCAAGCACAATCTACATCTTTGCTCATAATACGCGAGAGTATCAAAAATTTAATGAATAAATAATTCATTTGCGACTTCCGATAATGACCTGCGGTTACTGCCTGTGCATATGAGAAAATTGACAGAAGAAAAGTAACAGAAGTAATAGGAGTAGCAGCAGCCGCATTAGCAGCGTTTGAAAAATCGATCCAGGGCTTCCGCAGCGTGTCTCCAAGGTGCATATACACAAGGGGCATGCCGGATGAACCGAAGGAATGACAAAAATCCATCGAGCGCGTAGGTCTGTCTCTCTCTTCCTCTGATGGCATCCGCGCGGGCCGCGACGCGAGAGGCCAGAGACGGAACGCGAAGGAGAACGGCGATAGAAAGGAAAAGAAAGGGGTAAAGAAGCGTCGGGAGACATCAGGCGGAGCAGCACACTCCTGACGTAATCACGAATAAAACTATAATATCGCCGAGATTTCTCTCGCGTCGGATGAAACCTCTTCCCGAAGCTGCACTTTCATGCGCACGGGGAACGGCACTTTGCGGAACAAGTATACACACACCCACACACACACACACACACACACACACATATATGTATAAAGAAGGCACGCACATATACGCCTGCGGTCACAAATACACCCATCCCCGTATCAAGGAATAAACGTATGGGGCCTTTTCAAAGGAAGGCTCGCACTTATATTATGTACATGTAAGCTTACGGTTTTTCGTTCAATCGCAATCCCCTGGTGCACTCGTTCATAACACACGTCGCACAGCCGATATTTTCCTGGCGTGACGGCTCTCCCGCGAGCTGCTCTTCGGTCGTCCCTGCGCACAGTCGGCGCAGAGTAAACGGCAGCTCGGCGGCAGCATATATATATATATATATATATATATATATATATATATATATATATATATATATTGTATATATACACAACCGCTCACACGTAGCCGGCTCGCGTCGCGCGGTTGTTGGAGTATATAGCAGGACGAGTATATACGGCTCTATGGTATATACGGTGATCAAGAGCAGCGACTCTGTTTTGTATGTGTGTGTATATATGTACACACACGCACACACACACACACATATATATATATATATATAGGGAGAGGGAGAAAGAGAGAGAAGGGTGGCGGGAGAAGGAGATGGGGGGAGAGAAGGAAGAACGGAGAGAAGGACGGCGAACGAGACACACACTCGTCGACAGCGGCGTTCCACGCGCGGCGGCTGCCCTACGCCATATTATCGCGCCTCCGCTGGTTGTGCGCTACAGAACTCGCGGGAGAGAAAGACGGGACGAGGAAAGGAGCGCGGGCGAGCGCGCACGACCGCTTGATGGGCGCAACGCTCGGGGCTCGAGAGTCGGGGGCCGGAGCGCGCGCGCCGCCGCCGGGGCGCATCCAGCGGCGAGCGAGGATCTCTCGAGCACCGAACGCGCACGCGTATATTATATTATATATGTATATATATATATATATATATATATATATATATATATATATATATATATACTGACAATCCTATATACATATATAATACAACAGACATCAGAGTGGTCCCGTACGCGCGTACATATAATAATACACCACAAAGCGCAGCGTTCGATACTCGTCAACTCTCCCTCCTTCCCTCCCTCCCACCCTTCTCTCTCTCTCTCTCTCTCTCTCTCTCTCTCTCTCTCTCTCTCTCCCTCCAAAGCTGTACACGCGTACGAGCGCGGGCAGCGTTTGCGCGACGGACAACTGTCCGCGAGCGCGTATCATATTATGGTGGCGTCGTTCTTGGCGACTCGCGGATTCGCGAAGATTCCCCTACGATATGACAGGGTTGTCCCTAGCGAAACCCAATGAGGGCCCTGCTGGCATGGAAAACGCCAACTATAACACGAGGTTATATTACTCGTAAGGACTGCCGGTTCGAGAGTCCCGATGCTCGCGTCTTCAAACGCCCCGAGATGGCTGAAGTCGCTCCAACAACTTTTCCCGTGCGGCGCGCGGACATCAACTTTGCCCGCATATATATATATATATATATATATATATATATATATATATATATATATTTGCGGAGGGGCGAAGGGAAGCGCGAGTGTGAGGAAACATCGCGAGCGGATAGTATCTGGTATAATATGTAAGTGGCGGCATCAGAGGCGAGGTGCGAGCGTGGCCCGAATCATTCGAGGCGTCTCTCTTTCTCGCTCCCGGGCGCCGATCGCGCTCCCCCCGCGTGCGCCCCAGGTTCCGAGGTTTACATGGCGCTCTCTTCCTCGTCTTCCTATACAGCTGATGATACTTCTCTCTTTTCCCTTTCTATGCCTATAATACGTATGCGAACACCCCCCCCCTCCCATCAATATATCGCCACTGATATATGTATAACTGGATTGGAGCGCAAGCAAGGAACGTATATACATTATATATATATATATATATATATATATATATATATATATATATATATATATGCGCGCGCGCGCCCGTGTGCATGTGTAGTACATACATGTATATATAAGATAGCCCCGTCCTTTTCCCACGCTCTCTGTCTCCGTTTCCACACTGTGGCCTGGTGTGGCTTTCTCCTTTCGCGCTTCTCTCTCCCTCTTCTGGCCCTGCTCCGAAACGCGCGTGTGAGTCTCTCTCGGAGGTCTCTCTCCTTTGCTCGTTTATTCTCTTCTCCGTTTTTTTAAACTCGTGTATATAAGGTTGATATGGGGAGTTGGATTGGGAGGCGAGCCATCGCCGCCCCACCACACTGGTCGCTGCTCATGCGCGCGCACACATACATGCGCCTATATATAGTTATATATACACATACATGCATACATACCATCAGGAACGACCACGCGCGCACACACCCATACAAAGACGGCGCTCCGCCCGCTGCCACCGCGCTCGCGCTCGCCTCGTGCGGCGGCAGTCGGCACACGCGACCAGCAGATATATATATATATATATATATATATATATATATATATATATATATATACACACACACACACATATACGCTTATACGTGATGAGCATACAATGTAGAAGCGGGCTCAGATAAGAGTGTGGAAGTGCCCCTCGCCGCCGCGCGCGTGCGCTCGTAGAGTCCGGCCGAAGTGAGAGAGAGAGAGAGAGAGAGAGAGAGAGATGGGGGAGGGGAACACGCAAAGAAGTCCTTCTCTTGAAGTTCGAAGTAGCTGTTCGGTTGCTCGGGAGATTCGTATGTGTATGTGTATATATACAGCTGCGTCGAGATGAGCAGATATATATATAAGACTGAGCACCTCGCCGAGCTCGAAATACGCGGCATACCTCTCCTCGCAGCTCCTCACCTTCGAGAGGGCTCAACGAACAGATTCATTTTTCCATGCTCGTTTGTATATATTATAATACACCTTGTACGGGTTATCGCCCCCCCCCCAACCCCCCGCTCATTCTCTGAGAAAGCATATGCGCGTACTATATACTCTCTGCACGCAGGATTTGAGCATCAGGAGCACCACGAACTGCGAAATATGGGGAACGATATTTCTATATACTTTATAATATACGGCTCCTGCCAAGGTTGTTTAGGATTTGTCGAATAAAAAGTACTCGGTGTACGGACGTGGACGACTGGAAGTATCTTTATGTCTAGGAGAAAAGCACGAAAGCGAGAAAAAGACGCGAAACATGTCGTGATGAGCCGCGGTTGATACTCTTTCGCTCCACGCATATGCATTATGAATATATAGATAGCTTAATAATACACACACGCGCGCGCGCCTGACTTTCCGATGCCATATTCGCGACAGTACGAAAAGCAGGGTATAATCCGGATTTAATATATACATATATAATATATATGTATTTGTGTACGGAACAGACGCCATGATCGCGAACCTATACAGGATGAGAGGGACGCGGGTCTCTTACGCATCCGAATACGTGTTCGGGTGTATATATAGTATTATTTCGACTTTTCGCTATGTATCATTGTATCAATGTATTTCGCCTCTGTCTTATTATGGTGGTCTATTGGTGTTGTATCTGATGGTCTCGCATGTATATGTGTTTATATATATATATATATATATATATATATATATATATATATTATATATATGCGTGCCGCACGCGCTACGACCACGCCACCCCGCTTGCGTATAAAATGTATACGCTGGGCCGTCGTGCCGCCCGCCGCGAGAGTTTTCACGCAGGCGCACACATGCACATATTGAAGCGCGTGAAATTGCTGATATGCCAGCGAACCCCGGACTCCCTATATACGTCTATGCTAGTGCTCTCTCTCTCTCTCTCTCTCTCGACCTCTATCATCTTCTGTGCACCTCGCTATCTGAACCTCCCTCAATGCAGCTCACTCTGGACAAGAGCATTAGCGTTTCGTGTTTATATATTTACTATCCAATTATTACTACTTTTCTTTTTTTTCGAGCTACACGTATACGATATTGGTTGTCTCGAGTGCGGCATATTAAGAAAGAATCTGAATTTTCCAGTCAAAAATCTGCAGCTAGACCAAAAATGTTTTAAATTTGATAAAATCTTGCTTACAATTTTGTGCCCTGGTTTATTTGCAAAGCGATAACTACGAGTTTTATTGTTGTAAGATTGTCAGAAATCCGAGAAAGGATATCTACCAGGACGAGTCGAAAAAGGAAAAAGAATTTCTAATGTTCTATGGATGTTTATGTATTCTGATTCGCGAATATGATATTGAAGATAAGCACAGATTTCATTATCGCGTTGAACGACAGAAAAGCCCAATCGAAATCATGCTTAGTGCATATACGTTAATAAAGATTTAAAATATTAAAAACTTTAGTTCAGGTCAAAATATATCTTTTCAAAATACATTTCCTCTCGACAAGTCATATTTTCTAAGAAAAATCAATTTTCTTGCTAAAAGTCCATGTTTGTATTAACATATAAAAGTTCGTATTTTTTGAGTTATATTTTTTCTTGTTTAGTTTATATAGGTTGATCTATAGCAAGATGTTGAAGTATAAGATTATAGCGAAACCCGCAGGCAATGTAATTGCAAATAATATCTTATGAAAATAAATCAATTGTGGGCTGGCGGAAGATTTTTGACTGCAAAATTAAAGTTTTTTCCTCCGTGCAGCGACGGCTTGAATCGATGCTATTTTCGAGCATCCCCAGAGCATTCGCAAAATTATAAATATTTGCCCTGCTCTTCAGGCACCGAGAGTTCGTGTTATTTTCAATTTTATACCCGCGCTTATAGTATCTATAGAAAGTTCATCTCAAATTTTCATTAACTATGAACAATGTATTTCTATCTTTCACATTGTACGTGATTCCAGTTTAATTGATCGAATTGAATTTAAATTTATATTCGATAGAGCGCTAATTTTTTTACCTTAAGTGACTAGAGTTTTTAATGTATTTTTTTTTAAAACATGAATAAAGTAATGGATATAATATCAAACCAACGATTGAAAATATTCATTTTCATCGAGATATTGGCAAGCTTCCATTTAGAAATACTCACTGCAAAGGTACATACAAAGTATTTTACAGATAGACAAGTTCGATAAAAACTATATTACTAAATTAATGGAACTCCATTGCATTTACCAATATATTTATAGATAACGGAAAATGGAATGTGCCATGTAATGTATCGAAGAAAAGACAAGTTTGATTTAGAAAAGCACGAAAAGAGGGGGGGGGGCTCGAAAAGAATGGATTAGGGTTCCATTTTTTCTCCCGATGAAACGAAATGTAAAGCACCTGGCATCCAAGCCGCCCTATGAAGGAGCCAAAGAAGTAAAAAGAACGTTCTAGAATACCGTATAGTAAAGGCGCAGGCATCATCGACTGACCTTCCATCTCTCTCTCTCTCTCTCTCTCTCTCTCTCTCTCTCTCTCTCGGATCTTTATAGTACACCGCACTAACTGTACATATATGTGCACCACGTAGTTATACAAAATATGGACATCAGGCTGGAATAATGCCTCTAATCGAAATGAAACAAAAGATGACATAATTTCGCACACGGTACTAATGCGTAAGCGAATCGGAGCGAATTAAGATCATGATGTGGCTACTTATTGCCGCCGCTGCTGATAATGCTATTTAGATTTAAAGGAATAAATAGAATGACACCGAGACGGCACTGGAGCGAAGAACTCGAAAAACTTGGACGAACATATTTTACACGCTTTGTCAAGTTAAATTTTACGGAATAATATCGAATAATTCAGTCGGCATTTACGGGAATCAAAGATCTTTTGACATTCTACCAATTTGTTCGTGACATTGATGATATGAAAAAATGCGTTGATCTATAATGAGTCTCGTTCCAAAAACGATGACAAAACGTTCTTTGCATCAATTAATTATTATCTGTTTATTGTCCATATATTATTAATCCTTATTTACAGAAACGATGTGCATTTTTTTGTTACTTTATTCAAAATAAAAAATTTTTGACAATACGCCGATAAAGTCTATTAATTCATTAATAAGTATCGATAAAAGAATCACCTATATTTCACTTCTATATATATATATATATATATATATAATCTAAATTTTTTCCTTACAATAATAAGTGAAAGAGGATTTTTTTGTTACGCTACTGCTCCTCATTATACACGTGAAAGTGATACTTGTGAAAAACGATTTTCTGTGCAGAGCTTTCTAAAATTTTTGGAACACCGACTAGACAATATGTTCGACGCAAAATTTTGTTATTGGAAATAACACAGAATATTTGACTTTCCAAAAGTTTTTTTAAACAAGTTGTAACAAATTCATAATTATAAGATGATTTAAGAAATCGATCATGAAATAATGTACAATGCAGATGATACAAAAAAATTGTCCTATATACTAGTGTTATTAAAATATCTGCATGAGCGCAGTATTGAGAAAATAAAATACTTTTTTAATATGCACAACACAAAATGAGTATACACTTTCACAGGCGTATACTATAAAAATAAAATAATGCGTTTCGTTTTTTCTTCTTCGTTTTTCAATAATACTGATTACAGATATGAGTTGTAGTATATATAAATTCATTTCAAATCTTATTTTAAACATATCTTGGTAAACATATTATAATCCAACGTAAATGAATAATAAATTCAAATATATCTAAATTATATTCAGGCTTAGGAAGGTAAGCTTTAAATTATGAATTTATTTTAGCCAGTTTCTTTCTATTTCATTTCACCAAACTAACAAACATTTCTAATATTTAAAAATTTTTTAAATAAAAGTAAATTAATTTTTTTAGAAATGTTTATTGACATATTGCAAATAAAATATAAACAATAATATAGTTTGTTTTGAAAATTAGAATTACAAATAATAAATGTATGTTGTATAATCGCAGATGCTAAGTATTTCTGTATATTTAAATTATGGTAATAGAGGTACATAAAATAGAATGTATATGTATATAATAAATTTCGATAGTACATTATAATAACATAGTTGTCCCTTTAATTTTTTTGTTTACAACTCTAATTTTCAATTGTTTTATCAATGTAAATAAATAAAGGGGGGAAAACAAAACAAACTCCGGTAATGGCACGTCATGCAAGAACATAATAAAAACAAAACAATTCCATGATATTTAAATGTATGCCAAACACCGTAAGGATACATTGACCTAGAAAAGAATCAACAAAAGGTCAATCTGTGACTTGAATGAAAAATCCAACTCAACTCGGTATAAGTAAATGTGGTTCCTAGAATAATACGATTTTGAACAGGATACGGCACTGAGTACGCACACACAGATGCATAGGCATCAGGCGATCCAAGAAAGAGAAGCGGAGGAGAAAAGACCGGCAAGTGCGTGGCAGTGTGTGAGTAGTGAGTACACGCGACACGGCACACACCGAAAATTCTGGCCGCGGGCATTCACGTCGAGCGCCGAGTACTTACGTCGTGCACACACGTACGTGCATTCACTCTTATGAAGTATTAGATGTAGATTCGCGAGCATAAAGACGGATCAAGCAATTGGCAGTAGCGAAGCGAAGCCGAAATTACACCAGAAAAGAGAACCAATCAGATTTTACCTTATAGAGCCGCATCGAGTTGCAGGATACTTGATTAACCAATCGCGTCCTGTGATACTTACAGTAGAAAAAGAGACAAAGAGAGAGAGAGAGAGAGAGAGAGAGAGAGAGAGAGAGAGAGAGAGAGAGAGAGAGAGAGAGAGAAGGCAAGGAGGAAGAGAGAGGCCCCTTGCACTTGGTGTATGGGATATTTATGTGAGGGTTGCGAATGTAAGGTGTATACGTGTTTCACGTGCATAAAAAATATAAACATTTTTCTTGTGTTCAACATAAAGTGGGAACTTTTTCAACAAGTTCACTTTTTTCTCTTTCACTAAACTTTTTGGAGTTCAGACGAATCCTTTATATATTATATAGCCCGCAATGTACGAAAGGAAATTCAATTAATTAATAAATAGATTATATTTATTAGAGCACCAATAAACTAAACATTACTCAAACTTACTTTATATGAGAATGTTTTTATTTTATTTATTCATAAGCGATTAATTCTATCGATTTGCTCGATTAATTAAATAAGAAAACACGACTAAGAATTGCGATTGCAAAGACTTTAGTGATTATATTTCAAAACCAAAATGTAAGTATAATTTTACAAGTGTTTTCAAGTATGCAGATGTGAACGTACGATCAGTTCAAGATTTAAATTACTTATATAATTAACGAGCAATTGTAACATTGCACAATCATTTGTTATATTAATGAAGTCTATTAATTTTACAAGCACGCATGCATATACGCGTATGCACACGCATACGCGCGAACAAATTTACTCGATAGTTGTACTAATCACGCACTTTTTGAATTCATTGATTTCTTATTTTCTTAACTACTATTTGGGATGTTGCATCGAATCACCTACTGGACAATCATTAATCATTCAGAATGCTATTTAAAACAATTACAATCTACTATGTGAAGTACAATTATTCGTCATTTACCAGAATAAAACACAGTCATAATTTCACAATGCAAACGTTGGTTGTTTGCAAGATAGTAGGTTACTTTCCAAAGACCACTCCGAAAAGTCGAACTACCTATCTCGGCTAGCCCGAGAACGCGGAAGCTGCTCCGAAAAAAAGGAACGGTTTCACCCATCAAGAAAGAGAAACGAAACTCGCGTGTGTGCGGGAGGAGCCGCGTTTGAGGCGAACGAAACGCGAAAGTACCCCATACACACATAGCACATACACAGACGCACATACACTCTCTCACTACACACCTGACCCCATTTAATGAAAATTCTTATAATAATCACAACTCCGATACAAATCACAATGTTCACGAAAACACAACTATTATTGGCCGTTACACTTGTAAACGAAAAACGAATCCGAACGATGGTCCTTTAAATGATCGAAAAGATACTGTGTTCAGGTTCGACCATTGCGTTTGTTTCATTTTTAGAGAAAAAAGCCAAAAAAAATTATCACCTTGTTAAGTTTCAAGAACTTTATGCCCGGTCAAAATATAATGTTTCAACGGTGAGTCACTTTTTAAAGGAGCGTCAATCCTCTCTGGCGCGTAACAATCGTACGGGTTTTCGCTCAATTGTTATCTCGGTGTCCATTTTGTTTGGTTAATTACTGAAGAAGCGGCGTTGCTGCTGCTGCTATAAGCTCGGCTGTACCGATGCCGCCGCCGCCGCAGGTTACGTTGACACATGACCGTTCGCTTTTCTCATGCCCTCTCTCTCTTTCTCTCTCTCTCTCTCTCTCTCTCTCTCTCTCTCTCTCTCTCTCTCTCTCTTTTCTATATTCTCGCTCTGCCTCGAATCGTTGAGAGAAACAGAGAAAGATATATGTAGAAGAGAAAGAACGACTGAGGGGGAGGGGGGTAGGAGAAAGAATTAGAGAGTGTACGAGCTACGTGAAAGATACGATGAGAAGCTTTCAAAATTTATCGATTACAGCTCTCGTTCAGCCGGCTGTTTCGCTCTATATTAAATTTAGACATTTTACAAGATTTGACGAATTTTCTTTCATATATTTAACTTTTATCATTTTTTATAGTTTCTACTTGGTACCAACCTAACCTTGACGATCTTTCTCCTCCATTTCATACTCTCTCTTACTGAATAACCACTACAAAATACATGCCCAGTATATCCATCCATTTACGCACGGGATCAAAACTCATTCGTACATATATATATATATATATATATATATATATATATATATATATATATATATATATACATATATATTACTCAGCCATGCAATCATACAGAGATCAAAGGGTCTGTCTGCATGTATGACCGTGGACTGTATGTATATTATATATATATATATATATATATATATATATATATATATATATATATATATATGAGCACGCTCATATTGCGTACACACGCTACACGCATTTATACATGCACAATCAGTAAACCGATTCAAGCAAATGATATAAAATCATAGATATTAGTATTACCTTTTTCTAGCCAGTGTAAACTGACAGGGAATGAACATCCGTTTTTTCGTTACGGAATATTTTCTCTTGTACAACACTTTGCACTCGCGCTACATAAACGAAAACGTTCTATTCGTTCGTTTTCTATCTTGTCGGTCACTTTATAAAACTTGTCCGTTTAACAATCGATCGAACGGCTTCGACCGTTTCGTATTTATCGTGTACCAAGTACACTCAAGTAAACTTAATTAACTTGCAGCCACCACGAGATATCCTAGATTATTGACAGGTTTACAAATACTGATTCCAGGATGATCTGCACTCCCACTCGGTCGACTCGTTTCCTTCCATTGTGCGTCCCCTTTCCCCTATATAGAGATAAGCGGAAATGACGTTTGGTTTGTCCGTGCGGAGGAAGGTGTGGAGCGTGTAGTAGAGTAACTATATAAACCGACCGAGTGAGGGAGCAAGATGCACATACTAGAATTTGTTGATTTTATGTTAGCATCCATGCATTGCGTGTGGCTGTACGATCGAACGACGTGCTTATATATATATATATATATATATATATATATATATATATATATATATATATATATATAGATAGATATATAGATTATGGTTTATGGTATATAGTTTAAATGAGTGGTATATAAAAATCTAAATATCTTTGAATAAATACTGATAAATATATACTATCAGATACTATACTAAGCTATGACCGTGACCATGAGCAAACCTGATCAACATCAAACCAAACCCTCTACTAGAGAATCATGCAAATAATCTAACACATTAGGTACATTTGCCAGCAAAAAATCTGCCTCCTGGTAATCGGTGAGAAATTAACCTGAATTTGCGAACCTCCTAATAATATTCCCAAATAATATAGTTATATCATGAATACGCCGCATATTATATATATATATATATATATATATATATATATATATATATATATATATTTCCTTCTGCTTCAAGTTGAGTTCAACTAAATTTTCGTTTGTCAAGTCCAGCCTGGTCAAGCCGTCCGAAGCTTTATGTTTCTTATACTTTACGCATATTGTATTAATACTATAATATATATTACAAAGCTATGTATGAATTCATAATATTATATATACCATGTAACAATATTCGGATAGGCATTGCATATTAAATTAGTTACAATCTTGTAATTTGGATAGATTCAGAAACTGTTTCCATATTTTAGATGGAAAGATAAATATATTAATAGTAAATAGACAAATAAACAACCCAAACCATATATTAATATCTGCTTATATTATTGTATTATATATGATATCCAAGAATCCTGATGCAGCAATCAAATGCTACACCCTAACCTAATCCATAAAAAAGGTTGAATTTTACGGGGTCAAAACAAAACTGTCGGTGGTAGTAGCGACGCGACAAGGTGGCGACACTCTGCTGGTACCTGCTGGTACTATTATATATATATATATATATATATATATATATATATATATATATATATATATATATATATATATATAGTAGCTCTAATAACAGCGACTAACAGCGACAGTTCTAGCTCAAATTGAGCGACAATTTCCGGCGCGGAAGGTTTAAATTGTTTAAAGCGTTTCGTATCCTATTTTTATCTGTTATAAAATAACTAAAAATCTTAGAAGGCTAACAAATATATTTTTTGTATGTATAACTTTTTTAACCGAGATAAGTTTTTCTTATTTAGAATAGTTAATAGATTTCAATTTAAACTTATTTATTTATAAATGTTATTATCTATCAATCTATAATTAAGATTAATTTTACCAATTATTAATTATATAGAATATTTTAAATTACATACATAGTAGTATCGAATATTAGATAGAAAATATAATGACAATATATGAATTTATATTTTTGATCATAAAGAAACGCCCGTCCATGAAGAAGAGCATCCAAGTCTAAAATCGTCTGTATTAACAAATAAAAGTTCTAAGAACTAAGAAAACTTATAAGAAAAGCTATAGGCATATAAACACAAAAAAGAAAAAATAGGGAAATAAGTCAATAATAAAAATCAAATATTCGTAAAGATCCCAATGCACTACAAAATCATTTAAAAATTTATTTAATTATGATATTCTGCATTTTATATTATGTGTGCGAATACTATTTTAATGAGATATTAAAATTAAATCTTATGTATCTATATTGACTTGCTCATAATATTGCACGAAATGCAAGAAATTACATTTAGTGTATAAAGCAATATGTAAATAACAAGAAGATATTACAATTGAATACAATAAAATAACATAGCGACTCTTTAATTAATATAAATCTTTAGTCAACTATTAAATATACTATGCTGGTAAATATTTACTAATTTGAAAATACGTTTTCAACCTAATATTTAGATTATTTATAGATTATTTTATTTATTTAATGTATCTGTACTGACTTAATGCAAATGTATAGGCCCTGCCAGGTTCATAAAAATAATAGATTAATACAATCATAGTGATGGAAAAATATATATGCATGTGTATAATAAAAAATTCATAACAACGTTATTAAAGTAAATTCAAGTGTCAGAATTCTATTATTTATTCGTAGAATTATCTATCTAGATATCAAGAATAATTTTAATAAAATCTGTGATACACAGTTGGGTTATACTTCGTGGAATTGCAAACATCTATATTAATATATTTATGAATTTCCCGCTTTGTACAATGGCGCAGAAGAGGGACGCATTTATAGCCTCAATCTGGTCATGCTAGGTTACCATTCTAAATCAAATTGTAATTAATTAACTGGATCAAATGGTAAAACACATAGTAAAACATACTATTTTTTAATACATGCACACACGTACACACACGCGTAAATATATATAAATAATTATAAAGCATATATAAAGGCATATGAAAATGTGATTTGGATTAATAGTTTAAATTCTGCTAACCCTACAACGCCATAACCTATAATCAGCTATAATTCATACTGGTATAGCTATAAAGTAGTTAGTAGTTGGTAGAAGCAGGTAGGTGGTAGAAGCAGAGTTACGCAAGCATTGGCGTAGGTATCCCAATTCTCTAGCACAGCAAAGTTGACAGGTGGTTTGACGTTTAGATACCGCCATTACTGTGCTGCGACGAATACCTATCTGCCTATACTCTTTACTCTTTATCATCTCTTTCTCGTTCCTCTAATCCTCTATAGTTCCTGAGTTCCTCTCCCTCAATCCCTCCATGGTCCCTCCTTTTACTATAATTTCTTTTGGCAATTGCCAATTGCCATATTGTGTGTGTGGAATACATGCAAGGATTTAAAGGAGTATTATTTGCTCAGTTGATTGCGCGAGGCGGAGGTATTACAGTAAAGAGATAGCTATATAGATGAGTTGCTAAGTTGTTGCAAGTTTTAATCCATTTGTCGTGTGTCCAGTTTGGCCAGCTGGCTTTAACTGCGCCGTCAGACCGAGCTCCCGGGGGCACATCCCATCGAACGTTTGCTAGTGTGCACGTTCGTTTGTGTTCGTGCCTGCGGATTTGAAAGCAGCGAAAGCAAAATATTTTTCTTTTAGTTGTCTCAAAAAGTGCATAAGAAAGGTGAGATTCTTTCTTTATCATGCGTTTTTTGTTTCCATTGCTGAGTTTGCATTACACACCCTAATAAGTTAGACGTGAGACCCATTCTTCATTCGTCATTCAACATAAGCCATATATACAATATATATATATATATATATATATATATATATATATATATATATATATATATTAGGAATGATTAATCGCTGGAGTCAGGTCGGGACTCGGGACACGGACATGTACGGTGGGCGGGGGGGGGGGGCACAGGCGAGACGCGAGTCGCCCGTTTATTTTCTAGTGACGTTGACTATTGAACCTTCAATCGCTGCTGCGCTTCTTTCTTTGATAAAATACAATACTTAGTGTTGAGTCAGATAGAGTTTAGAAATAGTATTAATATGCTACTCTCATAAATTGAATCTATTATATTAATTAAATAATAAAACTGCAAGACTTTGGTAAATTGGTTCCTAATTCAACTTTTAAAAAGAAGTAAGAAATATCACTTTATAAATGATATCAACATATTTATACCTCCAATTATGAATTAAGTTCCAGTTAACAGTATTTTTTTATTTATATCTTTTGTATATAAGTACTGTACACTTATATTATGTAGACAATCTGACTGTCAAGCACTCCTAACAATATTTATTATTTAATGAGATTAAAAAAGTGACTATAAAACATACAGCAAACTTATATGCATTTATGACGAGCATATTTCATTAGATAGTTCTAATAACATTAAGTTAAATTTCTTTTTTACTTTTAGGTTCAAGATGTCAGCAGGACCATACAATTATTCTTATATTTTTAAATACATTATTATAGGCGATATGGGTGTTGGAAAATCTTGTTTACTCCATCAGTTTACAGAAAAGAAATGTATGTATTCTATATAAATTATATTCAGAACATATTCATTTAGTTCTAATTTAATTTGTAGTTATGGCTGATTGTCCTCATACAATTGGTGTGGAATTTGGTACTCGAATAATTGAAGTTGCTGGTCAAAAAATAAAGCTGCAGATATGGGATACAGCAGGACAAGAAAGATTTCGAGCAGTGACAAGGTACTAAAAGTATTTGGATAAAAGTATTTAAATAATATATACATTTTATATAATATAAAAATATTTGTTTTACTTATGCTGATGTTTTATTTCTTAAATTAAATGAATTTTTTTTCATTTAATCATTTTACTGAAAACTAACACGTTATATTGACAGGTTTTATAATTCAAATAAAAATAATTGCATGCTGATTGGTATAGTATTATTATAAATTACTAAAAATTAAATTTGTTTTAATTAACATAATGCAATAGTTGTATAAATTTGATATTAGAATCTAAAATATAAAGATATTTATGCTTAGAAATAAGTTAGACCATAAATTACATATTCAAACAGTGATAATGTTATGAAAACAGAAAATAATTGCAATATATATATATAATTATTAATATTTTTTTTAGATCATATTATCGAGGTGCTGCGGGAGCTCTTATGGTTTATGATATAACACGGCGTTCTACTTATAATCATTTAAGCAGTTGGTTGACAGACACAAGGAATCTCACAAATCCAAGCACTGTATGTGAATTATCTAGATCTCTGAGTTATTACGGTAGAAAATTAATTTAAGTCTGCAAAAGTTAAGAAATTTTTATTTCAACTGAGAAACAACATATTTGTATTTTAGATTTATCTATCAATATCTAAAATTATTCTTTATATTTAATTAATAACTCAAGTAAATATAAATTAAGTATTAATTGACAAACTTATATGTTGTTAAACTAATAGAACTCAACACATTAAAACTAAAATTTGATTGATTATTTTTTGTACACTTAAATTTATTTAATATTAGCTTAATGCTATATTATTTTCAAAAATAAAATGAAGTCTTTTTAATATTTCTTTGTCATATGTGTAGGTAATATTTTTGATTGGAAATAAAAGTGATTTAGAAGGTCAAAGAGATGTTACTTACGAAGAAGCAAAACAATTTGCTGATGAAAATGGTTTGATGTTCGTGGAAGCTAGTGCTAAAACGTATGTAATTTTTATTAATACTTATTATGTTTATTATACGTTATTCTTTGTATTTCTTCTAAGTACTGACAATTAGTACAGTCTTCACTCCGTTGACAATACAATAGTCAATAATAATGCTCGTACTTGGACAACCAAGTTGCCCAATAGGGGTCATTAACATATTTTTACTCCCATTTCTAATGAGGTGCCAAAGCAGGCTTGAAGCATTGGGTGTTACAATAGGGAAAAATTACTTTTGATTTTAATATTTTAGATTTTATATTTCAGATTTTACACGTACTGGATGGCTAAATCCAAAAGTATTGGAGCGATGTAATAACTTAATAAGATTTCATTTTCATGAGAAATGTTACACGCGCGCGCATACGCACACACGCGCGCACACACAGAGAGAGAGAGAGAGAGAGAGAGAGAGAGAGAGAGAGAGATTTTTATTATTTTTCATTTTTTGTTTAAGTCTCCTCCCAGCTTTAAAGTCAATTCATTCAAAAATGTCAAAATGTAATAAATATTTTTATGGATTACATAAATTTGCAATATAATAAAAATGGGAAAATTAATACTATTTCCAATAAGATTAAACGTTGAAATATTGAAAAAAGAAAAGAATGAGCTTCGTAGAAAAATCCCTGACTTATACCTTATTTGATATTGAATTTATCAGTTTAGCTTAGTCAGTAGTTTTATTGTATAACACTCATACTTCATTGATATTTTAGTATGTTTAATATTATTTGAAATAGTTTACATTGTTCAATTTTGATATATTTTTTAGAGGAGACAATGTAGAAGAAGCTTTTCTGGAAACAGCCAAAAAAATTTTTCAAAGCATACAAGATGGCCGGTAAATATTTTTTTTAATTATATAGCTAAGAATTATTAAACTATTTTCTATTTAGTAATTATATTTTAATTTAAAATTTTATTAGTTTGGATTTAAATGCAGCAGAATCAGGGGTACAACACAATCCCAGTCAACCTGGTCGTACTAATCTGCAAGGAATGTCGAATGCACAACAAGGAGGAAAAGACTCATGCTCTTGTTAAGCTTTTATTTATCTGTATATAGGACCTTTTGTGCGTTAATATTGATAATGCATCTATGATTTTCATAAATGCAAAGGAAGCTGTATCCTGTCCAGGTCTTTAGTAAAAACTATTTACCTTAGAGTAAAGTAATTATTAAGGATATTATTTTTCTTCAGTTGGCAATTCACTATAAGATACTTTTATATAATATATTGTTATCTTTGCAGCATATTACTAGCGTATTCGAAGTTTGAAAGGAATATAACATTATGTTATACGTGATTTCATATATAAACAATTTCCAAATAATTTATAAATATTTTAATTTCCTTGAAATTAATTTTTGAATAACTAATATTCTTCTTTATTTAAAAATTTAAAAAGACGTAATTTATAATATTTACATTACATAATTGTATTAAATAATCTTGCAAATTTGTTTACTGCAATGAAAATAATAATCTTGTATAATACAAGTACATGCTTGCTGCATAGATTATTGAATAACTTACCTTTGCTGAGCTTTAAAAGTGTTTTAAATCTTAGCAAAGTTGCAAGGATAAATAAAGAAAAAATTGTTTCATTCCTTTATGCATGAAATTTAGAATAAACAAGGCGGGATCAATAACTGAAATGATAAGGTCAGGTTACATGGTTCGTGAAAAATAGATTTTTCACAATAAATACATTTTGTAAAAATAATTGCGAAACTAATTGCTATTCTAAATAAAACATAAAATATATAACATTATATCATACATAACAAATGTAGTAACAATTCTTGACTAGGATGATACAAAAGAATACATAGTAAAATAAATATTTGTATGACCGTTATATGATGTATTTACAAATACCACCATTATCAAGGTGTACTATGTCTATTAATTCGAAATTCTAAATGGAAAATTATTGTACTGTTATTATTTATAATATTAAAGAAATTATAAATTGTACATATATATAAATGATTTACTTTACAAAATACAAGTAATGAGATACATTTCTTGAAATTTAAAAAAAGGATTGATTAAAAAGCTTTTATTTTCAAAACGAATTTTATTTTACTAATTATATATTAAAAAAATACGCGAATATACTTTTTTAAACTTGAAATATTAGTTTTATAATATCATTATTTGTTCCTATTATATGGATTAATTAAATATATTATTTCATTATATTTTATAATTCAAATTTTGTAGAATATATATTTTATAATTTTTTTTGTACTAATTATGATTAAATGGTAAAATTTTTATTTTAATAAATGCTTCTACTTATGATCGAATGATAAATAAATGTTAAAAATAATCAAATAAAATTTTCATTTATATTATTTTAAATATTTTTTTACCAATTAAGTACCAAGACAGATATGTTATGATAAGGTGGTTCTATCGGTTTTCAAATTGGCAATAGAAAATATATAAAATTCCATACATCGTTAGATATAATATAAGTACAAAAATCATTGATTAATATTTGAAAAAAGTTCACTGGATAAATCTGGTGACTTGAAGGTTTGTTAAGATTTTTTTGCAGTATTGTTTTTTCAATCAGTTGGTTTTTTATGTTATTATAAAAAATATAATAAATATATAATTAAAGTATACAAGAAATTATTGTATTTTTTAAAAAATTTTTAATACTAAACTGCTGAAGCTTAAAGAGACATTACATCGAAGTCATTTAATGATGTATGGAAGGGGATATTGGAAATTATGGGAGTATTGAGTCTGAGTATTAATGTCTCAACCCTTAATTAAGTCAACATTTTTAATTTCTAGTTACTTTTTATATATACCTATCTATACGTTTTTAATACATCTAGTACTATCAAAATATATTTAAAAAATCGATTGTTTCCATCAAAATCACTATACTTTATTCTCAAGTATGAATTCTGATGTTTATAGTTTCTTCCTTCTTATAATTTTTTTTATGTTCTAAACGTTTAGTCTAAACTAGACACTAACTTTATAAAAAGAAATTTATGGAATCTTTTAAGAAAATTTATAGATTTGATAAAAATATTTATTAGATAATTTAAAACTAATTTAATATTTACTAATTCTTATAATAATAAATAAAAAAATGATAGATTCTATTAATATAATATTTATTTCAATTAAATATTTCATATGGAGAAACGTTCAAAACGATAATAGAGCATTAAGTGTAAGATTGCATATAAAATGATAAAATGATTCCATATATCACTACATATGATACAAGATAATTTAGTTATACGTCATTAATAAATCATTAGATATTGATAATATATCATATATGATTTTTAAATTTTATTAAATTTATTTATGAAAATACTTATTTTCTAATGTTTAAATAAATTAATATACTATCTCTATGTATGCAATTAATAATTTTTTATTCAAATGATTTTAAAATTTATTGTGCATATAAAATTTTTGTTTTAATTATGAGCTTTATAATTTTTTCAAATATTGAAATTTTATTTATTTTGCATTTATTTTACAGTATTTGTGCTTTTACGATTTTAATTTTTACATAAACATAAAAATCAATAAAGTTTATTACAGACTTTATTATAGATTAATAATTTGTCATTATTAAAACCTTGATAACAACACAGCAAGAACAAATAGTATCTGGAGCTGTTAATAAAGTTTTTTTCAGTTTTTCTTTAATTAACAAACGAAATTTGTTCCTAAAAAGTTGAATTTTAATACTTATGTCTTTATATTAAGAGTATCTGTTACAAAAATAAATAAAATGTAATCTTGAGAACTGTTACTGGTCATGATAATTAAACTAATTTTGATATGTATTGGTTATTATACTATAGGTTTGGTTTTACTAATGATCTAATATTTCTGTATTTGATTTTTAGCATATAAAATTAAAAGACAAAAATAGAAAAATTAAAATTTATTATTTAGATTTTTAATATAAAATGTAATAAAACAGAAATAGTCGTCTAAATATAAAAGTTAATGAAAAGCTATTTGTAACATTTCAGAAATATTTACAATTTTTTCTCTAGACTTTCCAAGTTTTTTTCCACGTTGACATTCTTCTTCATTTATTTTTTCCCATCCTTCAAAAGTAACTGGGCTTACACCTCTTTGCTTGAAAAGTTTTTTCAATTCATGATAGCCAGGTTTGGACTGAGTAAAATTTAGTTCTTCACAAATAAGTTCTCCAACATTAAATGCATTAGTCATTGTAGAAAGAATTACACCCATAGGTCCAGTAGCTACCCAACCAGCTGTATAAAAACTGTTTTCTATTTTTCCAGAAGAATTTAAAATTTTTCCGCTGTTTGGATCAAAAGGTATATCAGGATCAATTTGAACAGATTTATATCCAATACTTCTGAATGCTAATCCACATGAAATATCTTCAAATTGACAAGTAGATTTAGCGTTTTGCTTTGATAAATCACTGCCTTCCAATTCATTAATTGAGAATTTAATTTTTTTTAAATTTTTAAATCCTTCAAATTCTAGAGGGCTTCTTAAAAATATAGGATGAAATTCTTTAGCACAATTTCTAGAATCTAGTAGTGATTCATCAACAGATTTCAACATAAGTTCTGTTAGTCTTTTTCTTGGTCTAGTCAAATTGGTTACTATTTCGTTTATCCCTTTAAAATCATCAGTCCTCCAATATGTTTTACAGTTTTCAAGTTTCAATATTTCTCTAAGTTCTGCTATGGTAAAAGCTGCCTGCAAAGGCCCTCTTCGTCCTACAAGCCACACTCTTTGAACTTTACTTTCTGATAAATGTTGTAGTGAATAGGAAGTAATATCTGTATGCTAAAATAAAAATTCTTTAATAAAAATGTATATTTAGCATATGAAAAATGTTAAGGTAACTTTATATATTATTTCTATAATGTATGCAGAGTTCTTATAAACAACTTTTGAATGCAAAAAATAACAATAAATTATAAAAAAAACTTATTTATTAACATTAATCATATAAAAAATATAAATTTTATAAGAATAAATATAATTTTTAGAGTCACTGTACATAATATGTTCGTACGTAAAAATCCTTTGTAAAAATATGTTTAAATTGTTATTAATAGCAAAGTTTAATTTTTAATTTAGCTGCCAATTTATTAAATATTTAAAAATTAAAATGTATTATTAGTACCTTTAATTGATCAATTGGAGATAAAAGTATTCGTGCAATATCAATAGCTACATTTCCTTGTCCTAGAATAACAGCATCTTGTGTGCTTAAATTAATTTTTAGATTTTTATCACTTGGTACACCATTATACCAACCTACAAATCTTTTACCTGATATAACGTTTTCTAAATTTTCACCAGCGATATTCAATAATTTATCTTCTTCAGCCCCATACGTCTGTAATTAATTTTAGATGAAATATTTAAATGAATTATTTAATACTCGAGTTACTAATAAATAAGTTACCAATAAAACAGCATGATAATATTCTCTTAACTCATTGATACTAACATCTTTTCCAACATTTACATTTCCTAAAAATTCCACTCTTTGATCTTTGGCAATTTTATTAAAAGTATTAATAACATTTTTGACTTCTGGGTGATCAGGAGCTACTCCATATCTTACCAACCCATAAGGAACTGGTAATCGTTCTATAATATCTATTTTAACATCAGGGACCTTCTGTATTTAACATTGCTTATTAATATTTTTAATTACAAAAATTATAAAAAGATTTATATAATTATTATACAAACTTTTAATATTCGTTGAGCTGCATAAAATCCTGCTGGACCAGCACCAACAATGCAAATATTTGGAGAAATATTATAAGAACAGAACTGTCTAAGACAGTTTAATAATATTCCAGATTTCATAATTGTTTTCACTATCAAAAATTTTTTTACATATACAATTTAAGGTATATAATATCTCAAAATGTATTAAAATTATAATAAGTCGAAGCTTTTACTGCTACAGATCACTCTATTATGGTATAGTAACTAGCTTTTATATTCTATGTACATACTTTCCTTAATAGATTCTTAAGAGCTGTACATATATGGTCATTTAGATCAAGGAAAACTGCACTAGATTTGGAGGTGTTAACACAAATTCAACTCATATATTTTTAATAGAACAGGTAATTCATCCAAGAATTATAAATTTATCAATTTTATATAAAATATTTTTAAAAGTTGGTTAAAATTATTTAATATTATATTACAATTTATATAAAATATATTATTTAGTATATTATTATTTAACTATTATTCATTACATATATTTTCTTGTACATTTATATCACAAATGGAAGCAGTCAAATCAATATAATATTTTGCTGTACAACTATTTAAGTGTCTAACAATATTATACAATTCTGAAACTAAAATTTTATATTTAAAGTCTTTTAAAGTTAAAAATATTCATATTTGATAAAATTAATAGGAATATCTTTTTTAACAGCTTACCATATAATTCTGTTATAGTTATTATTGACAATACTATTTTATTGTTTTTAATAGCAGTCTTTGATGTATTATATATTTGCTTAATCTTTGTTAAAATTGATCGTTTATTGCTAAAATGCTTCAATCTCACAGAACATCCTATTTCTTTATCTACATTGAACTCTACACAATCAAAAGTATGTGCCAACAGATAAATAAGACCTATATTGAACTGAGTCAATAAAAAGAAACCAAGTAAAATTAACGTATCTCCTTCTTGTAATTTTGATACTATTTCCAATATCATAGTAATTGTTTGATGATTATTACAAACATCAGAAAATTGAAAATAAATAATTTTATATTCATTAATGTGCTCTTGCATTGAAGATTCGTACTTTTCTAAATTTTGCTTATTATCTAAAGCTTCTTGTATAGATTTTTGTGCTTTGACAGCTTGAAATAGAAGATCAAAAATTTCTGAAATTTGAAATGAACAAAATCTTGAACTCTTTATAGATTGATAAGATTTTCCAATATGAATACAAATATCAATATACTGATTTGAAGGCTGTAATATTAAAAAAACTATTAAAAAAAATAAAACTTATAAAAGAAACACTTATAATAAATATCTTACTTGGAAAAAAAATACATTAGAAGGTAGTTCTGGAAATTTTAGTGTACTTGCACGCAATAATAATCGATCAAATGGTTTTAATATTTCATTTTTTTGTATTTTATTAAATGAATTTACTGATGATTCTGGTGACCAGTCATACTTCTTAATTTTTTTTAATTTGTAATTTCCAGTAATTTGCAAGTCTATATGTAGTTTTTGTAATGGAAAATCACTGATAAATTTGTCTGCAACTAATTTTGCAATTTTCTTCATTTTGAAATATGAATCTTCTTTGTTTTTAACATTGCAATAAGTTGCAATATTATCTGATATTACTTGGCACTGATAATTTTTAAAAATTTCTGCACAAGAAATAACCTGTTCTATAAAACTATCTGGAATATCACATTTTCGAAATATTGCTTTAGTTGAAGTTTGTCCATATACGTTTCTAAATATAGGTAAATAAGATGAAATTATTTCAAATCCTTTGAATCCAAGACAAATCATATAAACTTCTGAATTTCCACCTTTACTAGTAGCAGGTTTATAAAAGTGAATTTGTTTAAATGTACAACATAAAAAATAAATTAAGCAAACAGATTGATGCTCAAATATTGTAAAAATCTTTAACAAAAAATTGCCTCCAGTTTCAAGAATATGAATAGCAGCTACAACTTCACAAAAATGTAAATTAGCAACTATACCTTCTTGTTCCCCTGGATTATTGATACAATTAACACTACCATCTGCCGTAATCAAATTAATCTTTCCTTTTGCTTTTGTTCTTTCTATAAGTTCATCTAAATTTTCAAGAGCCATTAAATTTCCTGTATTATCATTTCCAAAAAACCAATTTTCTAAAGTATATCTTATAAAGCGATCATCGCTAATCATTTTAGTATTTGAATTCCCCTCATAATAAGGATTGAATGTCATTGCCAGCCAATCCCATCTTATAGCTGGCTCATTGGTTTTTAGCCAATGATTTAAGCATGTTACAAATGCACCTGGAGCTTCACATAAATGTAATGATAAAAATATATTATTATTGTTAAGTATATTCTCTTTTGGAACCAAAGGAAACCTAGAGACTATTTCATGAAATTTACACCAGGCTTTTGTAACAAATTCTGGATTGAATTCTCGACATATTCGCCACTGAACATCTTTTGCTTTATTATGTTGTGTTGTATGGTGATGCCAATCAGTAAAGCAATAATTATTTAATTTTGATTTAATTTCGTTTAACTCTCTTTTTTTTTTTTGTAATTCATCAATTGTCCAAGAATTTTCAAGATATAAGTATTCAGGATTTGGAAGTAAATATTTTTCATTACCATTAATAGTAAATAACTTTTGAAAAACATTATTTACAATGTCATCAATCTTAAGGGGTTCTAAATTTTGTATATAATCAAAATTATCATTTACTGTTGATGCAGCTCTTTTTCTATTTCTGGTTGACACTTCCATTGTTTTATTTGTTTAAATATGTTTAATTCTATAAATAATTATAAAGTAAAAATTATAAATTGTATCTAATTAAAATTTAGAAATGAGCAGTAAAGCTTCGACTAAATAAGTTGAATACTTACCTTTGTTTATTGATGAAATTTACGAGTATATCATGATCATAGACACAAAAATTTTTAATATCAAATCATGTGAATATGCTTGATATATAGGGATGTAAATAAACTACCGTATAAATTGTAAGATATAAATGAATCTTATGTAAACTGAATGTTTAGATTAAGTTTATTCCACGTTTCAGTATAATACATATTTAACCTAATAAACGTTTAAACAATCATATAATACCAGAGTGGTACCAGGTGGTACTGGTTGGTATTGATACTCCCAGCATCCTATTCTAGCCCAGGACAGTAGAGCTCCCAGCTGCTCCCAGATACTTGTCTGCTCGTACGACGGTACGTGACGTGACCAGACGTGACATCAGGTGGCATCAGAGATAATAAGGGTCTATTATCTTTATATTTAATATAGGGGCCTCATACCCTTATTATCTCTGCTTCAGACTGCTTTAGATTTCTTATTGAGCGCGCAGAGCAGGCCCTGATCAGGTATCTGTAAAATATCTTTAAAGGCACGTACCGAGGCGCTACTCAATGCCTGTCTGTACATGTACCTGAAAAAGACAATGTATATAAACATTGTCATAAATACAGACCTGCAGATTTCTACGTCGGTGATGTCGAGTTTGTCGAGGTTTATGGTAGTGCGCTCTGTACGTCCGATCTGCGCACGAAGGATGCGCTCTACTACTCCGACGTCGATTTCAACGCGACTATTTTCGAATGACAAGGTTTGAAATCGGAAATGCTCCGCGTCCTCGATCATGAGCGCTACAACTCTTTGGCTGCGGTATCACTCTGTGTCCACACTAAAATGTACGTTTTCCCCGTACAGTTATTTAGAGTAATCTAATGCATGAACTCGCTCGCGCTGAGCGACTCGACGATTTTACCTACTGCTTCCGTGCAGCCGAGCACCTGCTGTATCATCGGGTGTAACGGAAGTGCGCGTATCAAGTTGACTGCTGGGCAGTCGTCGACGGCGAACAGCGCTGATTTGATCCTTAACTAACTAGAAAGGTCGCGACGGTATTGCCACTTCAGAGTGCTCATACACGATTTAGTCTGGAGGCGGCATGATGTCTTCAGGCTAGTGGTGTGTAGTGTCGCGGTGGTAGAGTGTCTGTTGCAAGAGACTTTCTCCACAATAACGTCACGAAAGCCTTCGTTGACAAAGAACTTCGCGATGTTCCCTTTTGTCGTCGGAACGCGAATATTGTACAAAAATAGACACAGGACGGGTTGTCCTTTTATGACGAGCCTTGGGTGGGTATAACCACGGCCAAAGCGTTCTTTAGAAAGGGTTCGCAACATCCCTCTACGCATGCGTCTCGACTCGTTTTCATACTTTTCTACCTCGAGAATGGCCAGTTCGCAACTGAGGCGGAACTGACCGTGTTGTAGGCTGTCTACCAGCCTCTGTATCTTCTCGAGCTGCTCAGTTACTTGCCCGAGTGGCATGACTGGCGGCTCCGTGATCTGAAAAATGAACATGTCTGTCATTAGTGCTGTTCGGAGAGGTTCTGTCACGCCAATTGCGCGAGTCTACGGCTCTCTCTGCGCTGCGCTGGGGGATTTTACGCAATATGTTAGGACGATGTTTAACTCGGCGATTCGCGTTGCGTAACTGCGGAACAACGTATTTATCCGAAATGCTGGAGTTGTCCCTGCCACCTGCACATCTACCTAGGACAGGTTGCTTCTGGGGACGTTTCAGAATTCCTTTCGGCTGAGGCGCTGAGCGCACTTCTTTCCGAATTACAGCTATCGCTGGAGTCGTTTTCGTCTGAGTCGCGGCTATCGCTGGGCTCGCTATCGCTGGATGGTTCGAGCCCGTCACTTGATTTTTCGTCGTCGCTCGACTCGATGTCGTTGCTTCGTGTCATGACGCGATCGTGGGGCGACGTGCATGTCTTGCCTTGCGGTGGTGATGATATATCGTCATTGAAGAGATCCTCGCGGTGCTCAATGTCTTCGTTGAGGTAGTGCGCGGGCGATTTATACCGTTGGCGAGCGTCCATTTATGTCGATGCATATCGTCTTGCCGTCCGGTGCACGCTCGATTATCCTATGTGGATCGGAGTATGGTCGGCAGAACGTCGGCCTATTCGGATTGGTTTGCATGGATACGTTCGAGCAGCTATTCATCTTTCTATATACGAATGGCTTACGTGCGCTTTTGTGGTCTACCTTTGCAGGTTACACTCTGCGCATAAATGATTTTAATTCACGTAGGAAAACGCTGTCGTCGGGTTCTATACCGTCTTTTAGGTAAAACGCTCCCAGAATATTTAGCGTGGTTCCGGAAAGGTATTCTACCTGGCTTACATCAATATCCGCGCGTACGCGTGTGCGTACGTACCATCGGCAGTGCCTTAGGCCAGTCTGGGTTATCATACTAGCACATGAGCGCGGCCTTAAGGTCGCGATGCCACCTCTCGACGACATTGTACGTATCCGTCCTTAGCCCGTGAATTGCAGCATCTCGTCGAATAGCCAAGATTCGAACTGTCGGCCCTGATCTGTGGTGGTCACCTCTGGGGCGCCGTAGCGTGCGACCCAGTGCTTCATGATCGCGTCAGTTACTGTACGCGCGGTCGTATCCGGTATTGGGATGGCTTCGGGCCATCGCGAGTACCGATCGATCATTGTCAAGATATACTGATAGTCATTCCTCGCGGTTCAAGGACCGACTATGTGTACGTGAATGTGTTTAAAACGCACGTCCGGCGCGATGAAATGGTCTGGTAACGGCTTGTTATGTCTGGCTACTTTCGACATTTGATACTCTACGCACTCCCGCCGGCATTTCTTATGAATGTCCCGACTCATATTTGACCATACGTATTGCTGGCGTATGAGTCGATCTGTAACTTTGCCGCTCGGATGCGAGCTATTATGAAAAAGTTTGAAAACGTCGTCGCGCATGGATTCGGGTATAGACGGTCTAATTGTGTTCTCGGTGATGTCGGAATAAAATGGCGTCTTCTGGTCGTCGTTAAACGTAAGCTGTCGCAGTTTTAACGGGTGATCGCGTTTTCACAGAATGTGGTACAGCTCGGAATCCGAGTCTTGTTGCTCAGCAAGTTGCTTTGCGTCGAAGAGAGTTGGTAGCTTGAACGCGTGGACGTTATCCCTAACCCTCCATACGTCTTCCTCGTATTGGTTCCACGAGTCGTTCCAATTGAACATATTGGAATTCTGAACGACTCTATTCGTGATAAAGCATCCGCGACCACGTTCTCGTCGCCCGGTCGGTATACTATTTTTGAATTGAATTGCGCTATGTAGTTCAGTTGCCTACAACGTAATGCGGGGCTTTATCTTGATTCTGCGCTATTATATAACTCAGCGGCTTATAATCGGTTACTATTTCAAATTCGCGACCTTCCAGATAGTAAAAAAATTTTTGCACGGCGTCTTTGTTCGAGCGCGGCGCCTATGGCAAGGTTCGACGCGTCTGTTACTATGCGGATCTCCGCGTTTTCTCGGCTATGCCTAGCACAGACTGCTTACAGCGATCGAATGCCTTCTCCGAAGTTGCGTTCTATTTGACGACGCGGTTGTCCTTCTTTTTCGCGCCAATCAAATAATTGCTCAATGGTTCTTGTATCTCTGCTGCATGCGGGATACAGCCACGATAGAAGTTTATTAATCCTAGGAAGCGGCGTGGATACTTGATTGTTTTCGGGCGCGGGTAATTTTGTACGGCTTTAATTTTTTTCGGGTGTGGGTTTTAATCCCTTACTATTAACGGTGTGTCCTAGAAACTCGACTTCAGCTTGTCTGAAGGTACACTTATCTACGTTGAGCCGCAGTGAGTACTGCTCGAGCTTAGCGAGTACTTTCTCGAAATCGCGCTTGTGTTCTTCTTCGTTACCGGACGCGATGAGGATATCGTCCAGGAATACGAAGGTACAATTCATTTCTCCGAGCACGCTATTGATATATTGCTGAAATGTTTGACCGGCATTTTGAAGCCCAAAAGTCATAACGTTGTATTCGTCAAGGTGAATCGGGCTCACCCACAGACTTTTAGATGGCCTCACGATGCCTTGCGTGAGCATCTCCTGGTATTGCAGCTTTGCTGCCCGATACTTCTCGGGGGATAGTCTGCGCACGCGTTAGCTGACGGGTGGGTCGGTGGTCTGGATGTAGTGAAACGCGCCGTTGTCGCGTTTGGTGGTCGCTTGCTCGATTCCCGTAACTTTAGGAAACGGGCGAGAGGGTTCTACGCTATGTACGGTGAAATTGGCGACTACGCATGCTATGCAACGTTCTACGGTACCCGACGGTTTGTGCGACAGGGTGCGCACCTTGAGGTCAGGCACGAGGTGGTACTCCTTGAGGAAGTCGCTTCCTATAATAGGGCTTCCTACTTTTGAGACGACGAAATTCCATGGCATGACATCTCCGAACCCGAGGTCGATATCGAGTCTTACTATACCGTAGGTTTCTATAACGGACCCGTTGGCCGCGTATAGTTTAAGTGCTTTGATGCTCGCGGGCGTCGTGCTATCTCTCGGCACCACCGAAACCTCTGCTCCTGAATCCATTAGGAATGTGTTCCTTGTGATTCCATCTCTTACGTGAAGGGACGACGAAAAGGACAGTGCTTGGCGCGTCCTGGGCTCAGCGCTGCTTACTCGCTTCTCGAGTCTGTATTTTTGTCGGTGTATTCGTCGTACCGCCTACATCCTTCTGTGCACAAACGCGCTTGGCTTCCATAGCTGTAGTGCGTGCTGCACAACCCGTCGCATACTCGCATTTTCTTTTTATCTTTCTTTTGCGTTCGCGTGGGGCTTCATTCTCCGCATGCGGCTTTGTCTGGCGTTACTGCATCTGCGCGCGTGTGCCTAGGTTTAGACGCACTGCGCCTACAGGCGCTGACGCTCCTACTTGGACCTGAGCGTTTGCTAGAGCTCGGACTGTTCGCGCGTGACCGGCGGTCTTCTATATTTCTGGCATTTATCTTGCGCTCGAGTACTTTGATTTTCTCGAACCTCCGTTCGAGTTCGTAGATTATATTGCGGTTTTGTTTCAACGTCTTTCGTCGCGATGGGGCTGGTCTCATCGCATTTCTGCGCGATTTTATAGATGCGGTCCGCGTACTCGCGAGCTACTTCGTTCGCGACGTTCGCGACCTGCATCTGCACTTGTGCAGGAAGCTTTGTGCGCCAGAATCTCATTACTGTGTAGCGGTGGATCTGGTCCCCGGCCAGCCTAATCATTTCCTTGGGAATCTCGCTCGGTTTCCGATCCGTACTGGTCGTCTCGCGGAACACACTTTCAATGCGTTTCTCGATGGACGGATACTAACGCGCTGTAATCTCTCTTTTGAGGGCGTGATACTAATCTTCCTGAGGAAGAGTCGAACAAGGTGTCCATGACCTCCGGCCCAATATGGGTAATCAAGGTGTTGATTTTTTCGAACGATTGGAACCATTCCTCGCAATCGGATGTTTTGAAACGCGGAATCGCGGAAACCTAAAATCGCGTGGGCGTTGGTTCGGCTCCAGAAAATCGCGACCGCCGGCAAGTTTTCTTCTCGTGGGAGGACGGCCTCAGCTAAGCTCTGTTCACGTACTCGTTCGCGGTTATCCGCGTGGCGTGCTCCGTCGGCGCCTTGTACTGTCGCCTCGCGAAGGGGTTTCTTGAAGTCGGTAATGTTCGCGTGCAACGCAGCGTTCTCGCGCTCCAGCACCTCAAACAGCTTGTTCATCGTGTTTATTGACTCCAGCATTTCGCGCGTGCCGCGGTTGCCGTCATTGTTTTTGCTACGCGGTGAATGCATTGTTATGCTTCGCAATGGCGTTGTATCGCATGTAAAAGCGATTTCGTTGCGCGTCTTTCCAGCTTCGACTAACTGGTCTGAATCTGTGATTTGGTCGGCGCGGTGTCCGCTCTCAGTTTTTCTGCTGATGCTCGTAGAGCCCGGTTTACAATTGCATTCGGTATACGCAGATACTTGTGGCTTACCGGGGTATGGCCGTTTCCCGATCTACTTGTGTGTTCTGAGCGTAGCTGAGCTAAGGCAAGGGGAAAGGACGGTTTTCTTATTCACAGGTGGCAAGGGTGTGGGGTCCACGGCATCTGCAAGAGCCCGGCGCCCCCTCGCACCGACGTACGATTCGCTAGGTTTGTGCCGACGTCGTGCCCGCGTAGCAATCTTATAACAGATGATGAACTATTTCTTGCTATGTCGGTCGCTCGTAGCCCGCTCGCCCGATCGTTCGCTGATACATGTCGCGCAAGGACTGAGCTACGCTCTGGTGCGCCCGTGTTCACTAGATACGGGGTGCGGCCTCCAAGGATCTGTGTAGCGTACGCGGTTAAATTGTTATTTTACCTGGTGGCACGGTCGATGGCCGTGCGGACGCATACACGACGTTCGTACGAGAGTAATACACAGCTGCCAAGCAGCTTCTTTTTGGTATCGAAACGCGGAATTTGCCTATCGGCCTCGGCCACCGCTCGCGTTAGACTGAGCTGCACGCACTATATGCTCCGGGTGTTGTCGGCGCTGGTAGACGCGGCTTCGCGCGCTTTCCGGAACGTAAAAGAAAACACGAAGAAAAGAAGAAGAAAAAATATTCATGGCGCGACGGTATATCTAAGCATGCTACTACTTTGCGGATAGAGGGCCTAGCTAAGCACAACACTTACAGGAATTTCAGCCATCGTGGCTGCCGCTTGCTGCTCTGCCGGTCTTTGCGACACGCTGTGCGTCTAGACGCTACGCCCGCTGCTGATGATGCTGCTCACTAATGCCGCTGCTCTGCTTGCTGCGGCGGCGTCTCTGCAGCTATCGCGTCGCTGTTGCTGCTGCTGCTGCTTATGCGGCGGCGTCTCTGCACCTACCGCGTCTGTTGCCGCTGCTGCTGCTTGGCTGAGTGTCTGTGCGTCCTCGCGCTGCGCCCCACAGCCGTCCGTGGATATTTAAGAAGGTCGCTAAATGAGTTTGCTGCGCGTTGTGGCGCGAAGCTACGCAGCTTGACCTAACGAAGACCTAAGCAACACGTGCTGCGTGCTGCTGCCGCTGGTCGAGGCTGCTGCGCGTTTGGTGCGGCGCTGACCGCTGCCTTGTTTGCCTCGGCGTGGCTCGAAGCTACGCAGCTTGATCTAACGCAGGCCTAAGCAACACGTGCTATGTGCTGCCGCTGCTGGACGAGGCTGCTGCGCACGTAGTGCGACGCTAACGGTTCCCTTTGTTGGAGTGGCTGGAGTTGGAGCTGGAGTTGGAGTTCCCCCTTGGCGTGGCTGCGCGCGTCCTTGATTGTGCTCGGCGAGAACGTGATGGCGGCGCGCAATTTTTTTGCACGTCGAATGTACCTGTTTCTTTGTTTCTGGAACTGTTATTGTTAATGAGCTGTGCGCTTTAATGCTCCTTTTAATTGTCTGATTTCCCAGCTCCTGCTTCGGCCGATGTCCTGCCTTCGTTGCTGTGGGATTTGCCCTAGTACTTGTACTGAATGTCCGCCTCCCACAATGAGCGGATGCAGGATAGTAAGGACAAAAAACACACGAGTGTGATAACTATACTTTATTAACACCGTTGGATGCGCATACTCTGCAGTACATCCATCCAGCTAACTTGCTACACAAGGAGAGAGGGAGACAGGGCCGTTGCCGCGTGCTTGACCCTCGTGGCTCTCCACTCTGCGTTACATGGTGCATACTTCTATATGCACTCGGCGCATGCGCAGTGTCGCCTATATACATTCTTATATACATGTGGTCCTTACAGAAGCATAAATAGAGCTAAGTTAAATAACATAAAAAAAAATTAATTACTTCACTATCAATACCTTCATTTAAAATATTATTATCTTCTTTATATAAGATACAGTTTAAATATTTGTTTTTATAGATAAAAATAATTCATTATGAAGTATTTTTTGTAACTAGTACTTAAAATCAGAGTGAAAGAGCAATACAGTGAGTCGTGTTGTCTCTCTCTCTCTCTCTCTCTCTCTCTCTCTCTCTCTCTCTCTTACAAGTGAGGAAGTGGAAAGAAAAGGAAAATAGGGAAACAGTAGAAGCAGTTGCAGTAGAAATATATACATTAGAAATATACGTTTCTGCTATACTCAGCTATACTCTTTACCATTCTTATTGTTGTACTGTCTACCTATTGTTTCCCCGGAATAAGAGAGAAAGCATGACTTCAGGCTTATCTCTGTTCTTCAATATGGACTTCAGAGCATCTGTTTAAGCGCTCAATCTAAATATAGGTCTATGGAAAGGTAAGAGAGAGAGAGAGAGAGAGAGAGAGAGAGAGAGACAGGTACGGGTTCTGGGGGCTTTCTGTCTTTCTCGCACAATTATTGTGATTGGTTGAATGTTTCTAGTTATCCGTCCAAAAGGCACCAGAAAGCAAAGAAGAAGAAAGAAGAAAACAAAGCGAGCCAACCAAAAGTGCAAACTTTCAACCAATTACAGTAACAGTGCGAGAGAGACAGAAAACCCTCATAAATCAGACTACACTGTCGCATCTTTCGTCAGCCTCTCCATTTACATGCAATTTCCATGTATATATACTCTAATCTGTAATTAGACTTGACATATGTTGTTCACGCGTCTATAGCTGCTACAAACAAGAATTATGCCTGCCTATATGTGAGAGCAGGTAGAATCGGTCTTACAGATTGTAACAAGAAAGGTCGTATACCAATGTGAACCGTTATGTCATTTGGCATTCGGACTTTCCCGTAATTAAGTTCTAGTGTGGCGTACTGTAATGTAGAATTGTACCTTTACCTGTTCCTACACCCTCTACGCTCCATGCATGCCCCACTACAACAACCAATCATAATTTGTTCCTATCCCTTCCAAACCAATATAATATTTGCTGTATTGTATGAAAGTTAATGTGTCAAATGTATGTAGAAATAAAAATCAGATCAGATCGAGACACGCTCGAGCAAGGAGCTTTTACTTATATATTTCCGCGCTTATTGTAATTCTTTTATTCTTGTTATACAAAATAAACATATTTAGTATAGAATTCGAGTTTTATATTTCTTAACATTAATTATCCATTCCTCCTTAAATGCACGGGTGGAGTGAGCAACCTACTGAACTTGTGTTCAATAATTAAACGAATTGTTGCTCACCGTCAAAATATACGTATAACCATACTAGTTATTATTCCTGTGGTGCCATGGTTTTATCAAGGGTGAATTTATGTTGCTTTAACTGGTTTTAGCAAAGGTTTTAGGAAAGCAGATGGGCGCTTATAGAAGAGCACTTTTGTACAAATCGTTGGATCTAGTCTTTGAATAACTTTTCATAGTTGTGTTAGCCAGCGACCGGAAGCACCACTGTCACTACCAGATATATATATATATATATATATATATATATATATATATATATATAGTGGTATATATAGACTATGAAGCATAAAGAGAAGGAGTGGGAAATAAGATTAATATTGATTTCTACTGATAAATATTGTATTGGCGTGTAGGGGCGGTTGATTACGATATCCCGTTGCCTGAAGACGATTTCTATAGGCAGTTGTGTGTTCGGATGACAGAATGCAATGTCCAGGTGTCTCTGGGCGATTTCTACGGGGAATATTGTATTTAGTTGGTAGAAAACGAGATCCAGGTACAAGGAAATCAACTTCTATGGGACGATTCGTGTTGGGACGGTAAAATACGGTATCTAGGCCTTTACAAACGTCTTCTACGGGGAGTATTGTGTTTAGTCGTTAGGAAGGGATGTCTAGCTTTTTCGAGACAACTTCTACTGGGACTATCGTGTTTAGTTGATCGACAACTTCTACGGGGAGTTTCGCGTTCGGATGATAGAATGCGATTTTCAGGTATTATGGAACGACTTCTACAGGGAATTTCGTTTTCGGTCGGTAGAAGACGATGACCAGATATGGCAGGACGATTTCTACGGGGAGTATCGTGTTTAGTTGATAGAAAACGATGTTCAGATCTGTCGGGAGAACTTCTACGGGGAGTTTCCTGTTCGGATGATAGAATGAGATTTCCAGATGATTTGGAACGACTTCTACGGGGAGTGTGGTGTATAGTGGGTGGGAAACAATGTCCAGGTATGTCAGTACGACTTCTATGAAAAGATTCGTATTCAATCATTCGAACACGCACACTCCCAGTAAGAGTCGTCCCGGAATACCTCGACATTGCATTCTATCTCCCCAAATAAAACTTTGTATAGCAATCGTCCCGAGACATTTCCTATAGTTCGAACATGATACTCTCCGAAAACGTCGTCTCGAGACACTTGGACATCTTTTTCTACCGCTTGAATTTGAAAGTACAATTTTCTCCATTTAAAATGCACATATATATATTTTATATAGAAGCGATGATAGGTAAATTATGGTCAATTATTTATAGTAATATAGATTTTTATATATAGAGTACTTTTTACTTAGGTATTATTGAATTATTTATGAAATCGGTTAAATTATTATCTCGGGCGAAGCCGAGATATATATATATATATAAATAAATAAATATATATATATATATATATATATATATATATATATATAGTTTCGAGGTATTGGTAAAGAACTCTATTTTGCCATCATTTGTTTTATGCAAATTAAAAAAACATAGTCTATTGTAAATTCTGAAACTTGATATAATGTATAATAACAAAAAATAATTTGTCGTCACAAATTATGTTCAATATGATTTGGCATACAAAACCATTTTATAAGAGAAGACAGAGAAAGAGAGAGAGTGAGAGAGAGCTTTTCCAACGTAAGAGAAAATAAAATTTACGAAAATCAAAAGATATCCATAAGGTGTGAAAGTAATGTCAGATTAATCTGAAGAACAAAAAAGGTAATATCGACTAACGTCAAACCTTCTTTAGCATTCGAATCCCAAAGTTGGATATGGCCATTTCAACAACAGTCGTGAATTTAGGCCAAAAATCGGTATTTTCACTTTCAAGTCTTGTAAAAAGTTCAAAAATTAAAAAAAATGGAAAAACTCGACAGGGATACCTAGAAGGACATAAAAATTAAAGGAGAAACTTTGGTTATTTCATTTCAGATGATCCAGTGTTGAGGTATGACGTGCACCGCAAAATGTATTTTTTCTGAGGCGCCTGCGAAAAATTGCTGCCATTCGGTCAATTTTCCAGATTTTTCAACCAATATTTCACAGAATATAGTTCGATTACTACTCTTTAATTTACAACAATCAGAAATAAATTTACTTTCACCGTACGCCTAAAGAAAAATCTGTAAAAACCTGTTTTTTTCTGCCTTCAAAACCCTACCCCCCTTAACCGAACCAGACTGAACTGGCCCGGTATTAATAGTTTAAGCGGACTACGTTGTGTTGATATTCGTAATTCAAGGTGCCAAATACGGGCACTGATGAAATTGACTGCTTAAACTGTTCACTTCAGAGTTCTCGATACCTCTGACGGAAGTCCGAATCGATCGCAGCGACTACTAGAGAAATTAATGCAGTGGTTTACAGAACTAAATAGAATATTCTTGTTACAGACTCACTATTTTATAACATTATTTATAATAATTAACATTTTTTAATGTAAGATTTAGAGTAGTCTCGAGTTTCAAGTAAGAGTTTAGCTTATAAATCGTAATAATTTTGTAGTGCGTGTCAATCATAATAATTAAGGTTTAATTTTAAGTTTTCATAGTAATTCATCAGTTCAAAATAATTTAGTAGATGTATTTATAATTGTTAAATAAAATAAGATTTATCAAGGCCTTATTATTCATACTTATGTTAAGTGCGTATTAATGTCATAGGATACGAAATATAAATAAAGATGTATGTAGTTTAAGACTTATTTAATATTAGGTAATCAATTCGAGAAATTTTAAGCTGTAGTCTGGTTAGTTAGATTTTGACCTTCGGATAATATTACTTTTGCGATTAGAGCTAAGAGAAAGAAAACGATGGAAAATTTATAACATATAATAATATAGAGTAAAGAAATAATTTAATATTTCGTACGCGAAGCTTTTAATAAGTAAAGTTATTGTTTGAGTCTAAATATAAATCATTATATATTAATTAACATTATTAATTGCAAATTATATTTATTATACAAAATTATGCGTTATTTTATAAATTAATAAACGTTGAAATATTGTGTAAATCATTGTAAAGGAAGTCAGCGGAATACATATAATTTAGTTTAATGGTTTTTAGATTTATTATATTAATATGATTAACAAATAATTACTTAGAATGTTATTAAATATTATTCAATATGCATTATAATATCTCGAGAGGTTTTGTAATACCCAGTGCTGTGACTGGAAAATTTCATGTTTTCTATAACTGTTGAATGTATGCGACTGAAAGATTCGGTGCCGTGCCCGGAAAACTAAAGTTTTTCGAAAGCTGTATTTTCATTTACATACATTCATTTGGTAGAAAATATGACTATTTTCGAAAGCAGTTGACCACTATCAAAACATAGAGACAAATTCTACAAATGGTAGAAACAAAATATCCACAAAGATTGGATTTCAATTCCGGGTCATATGGCTGCGAGACAAGGCCGCTCGAGATTGTCGCGTAACCTTACATCCTTTATCGCTAAGTTTTCAGAATTTATATAGATAAGTAGAGACGAGGCTATAAAAATGCGAGCGCGACTTCTCGTCAGTTCATTATTATTTCCGCTGGCTTGCTAAGGTGCGTAAGAAATTATATTGTCGTTTACTATTAAATCAATTCTTTAAAATTAAATTGAAGTTTATTTCTTTAAATCCCTTGTTTTATTACAATTTTTGGTGCCAAAATCCGGGACATTATTTCCGGAATTTTTGGGATTTGAACTAATTTTAATTCAGAATTGTATTAACGTTTTTGCCTTATCCATAACTGACAATACCGTCGAAGAAAATTAAACGAACAACCAAGCAGACCAGCGATGGACAACCAAGGGCGAAGCGTTCACGGACATGCTTGACAGATCCGAACGAATAACAACGAGGCAGCAAGGCCATCTCAATCCAATCCTGGCAATCATATTATATCATATATCATATCACATCATATCTTATCATATCATATCATACTAATTTATAAAGACAAAGCGTGTTTTTGTTTGAATACGATAATCAAAAAAATTACTGAACCGATTGTTCTGAAATTTAACATATAGATTTTATATTATCTTGGTAAGGACATAGGCTATGTTTTTTATTGAAAATCATTTTACTTTCATCAAAAAATTAAGTTAACGGTTTTAGCAGTTAGTATCACCAGCGGGCACTAGCTGGCGTCTTGAATCACGAACATCAACTCAAAGTAGTTCGCTTAAAGTATGAATACTAGGCCAGCTCAAACGAATGATCATCATCAGATCATTCCGGTTCTGACTGTCGGACAGACAGCATCACGTGTGAGTGCTTTGCGTCTCGGGCGAGTGTGTTCACTCATAGTGGCCGTCGCACTGCCCACGCAGCGTGTGTCAGATCGGCCCACTACCATCTCAGTAGTATACATGTATACTACCTAACTTACCAAACCCGACTGAGTCACCTTCCATCCAGCCACCTTTCTTCCTCCCATCTACCCACTTTCCGCTCGGATTCTATCGATGCCATCGGCCCAACACAGCTGAAGCAATGGGTGCTTCACCTTCTCAAACGCTATGAGCCCGACAGCGGTCCCAGTCGGCCACCTTCAGCAGTCATAAGTGCCAAGGAGGGATCACTAGAAGAAGGCTTCACCCTGGTCACCAGCCGCAGCAAACGGCTTAGAGGAAATGAGTCTTCAACTCGTTCCATCTCACTGTTCTTGGACTCCTCCTGTCGAAACTTCCTCTCTGAACATGGGGAGATGGAATTCCCTCTTCCAGAGCCAGTGGACAAAACCATTTGTAGCTCTCTCCCCATTATCATTCGCAGTAAGCTCATGTGGCCTCAGATCAAGAATGCCATCTCCGCCCAAAACATCTCCTTGCGGCGGGTGGTTAGTACCACCGAAGCTATTCGGATCTATGCAGCAACGGTCCAGGGCTTCAGGACCCTAACCAAGTGGTTCACTAACCACAATCTAGAGTAGTGCACATTCCAGCTCCACGAAGACCGAGAGATGGTCATTATAATAAGGGACGTGAACGAGGCCCTTACCCAAGATGACGTGCTCCAAAAGCTCCAATAACTCGGCCGTCTGCCGGGTACACCACATGGGCTCCAAAGGGAAAGGGTGGCCGCTCATTAGCGTACATCTGGACAGAAACTCCCCTTCGGCCAGAGAAAGATTCAAGATCAAATTCTTAGGCGGGCTCAGCGTAAGCGATGAGCCAAAGCGTAAAAACACCACAGTGCCCCAATCCAGCAGATGTCAACAATTCGGGCACACTGCAAACTACTGACATGGGGCTTGGGCTTGTGGCTTCTACGGCTGTAAACATGCCACAGCCACTTGCCCTCAGAAGGACAAGCAGGCTGCGAGCCCTACCTGCGCCATCTGCAACGGTGAGCACAAAGCAGCCTACCGTGACTGCCTCAAAGCTCTCAGCAAGGACCCCGCAACACACCAGCAAAAACGGACGCGCAACGCAACCACGTTACGCCAGCGCCTGTCCGCTTGGAGGTTGGTGATGCCACCGCATCTGCCAGGACTTCCCGAAGCGTAGAAGCCCCAAGAAGCGCCAACACCACCACGTTTAGCCGCGAACGAAGCCCCAGCCGATATCAGGCAACAAAGGACCACCGAAGCACTGCAAGTTAGTAAATCATATGCTTTAATCGTCAAACGAAGCACACTTCCTCCTCTGACTCCTCTGACTCCCCCACCCACAACCGGACTGCACACAATCCGAATTGCGATAATCGAGTCTCTAAACTCCATCATCTTCCAACTCTGCCAACTCACCTCACTCCAATCCGATGCACTAAATCCCCTGCAACATAGACAACACAACTCGAACTAATAATATTCGCCTCCTAACCTGGAACATCAACGGCATTTCATCTATCCACAAAACTGTCGAACTGTCACAGACTCTCCAAAGCCTTGACATCGACATCCTCTGCCTTCCCAAAACACATTTCCATGCTCACCAAAAATTATTCATCCCCAACTATACCGCGCACAGGCGTGACCGTCTCAGCGGTATGGGAGGGGGCGTAGCCATTCTAATCAAAAACTCCATCCGATACAAGGCCATCAAACCTCCGGCCCTCCCCGTCGAAGCTTCAGGCATCGAATTGTTTGGTCCGCGCGGCACGCTCAAAATCTTCTCTGTCTACTCCCCTCCTAAGGAGACCCTGGGCCCCTCCGACCTCTCTCCCTTCTTTGGTGACAGTGGCACACGCCATCATCGCTGACGACCTTAATTCCAAACACACAGCTTGGGGATGCAATTCAAGCAATTGAAGCGGCGTTTCTCTCCTACTCGTAGCCCTTCGCCACTAAACCTACTCATATCCCCACCCAACACAACTAAATGTCCTAACTCGAATAAATAGAAAATGTCCTAACTCTCACCAAAGGACACAGAGTTTCCACCCGCTTTCTTCTCGAAAATAAAGGGCACTAATCTGGCCTCCAAGATCAGAAAATCCCCAGGCCACGATGGGATAGGGAATGACATCCTAAAAATCCTTGCCAACAAATTTATCATCGTTCACCAGCATCATTAATGATATGATGCGCCATCAACACTTTCCCACCGCCTGGAAAATGGCAACCATCATCTGCATCCCCAAGGCTAACAAGCTACTGACCATTCCCTCTAGCTAGAGACCCATCAGCCTACTTTGCTCCCTCAGCAAAATCGCAAAAAGTGACCTCCTCCGCCGCCTCCTGGAATTCATGGAAAGCAAGGGTATCATCTCGAACTTTCAACACGGTTTCAGGAAAGCGAACGGATCCTGCCACCAGCTCTTGTGGGTCACCGAATTCTATGACAGCCTCAACAGAAGGAAGCACGTTGTCATGTTCCTACTGGACATGCAGCAAGCCTTCGACAGAATCTGGCACGAAGAGCTCTTTTTTAAACTCACCCAACTCCAATTCTCCCACTGCCTATTAGGCCTAATAAAATCCTTCCTCATGGACCGGGTCTTCAAGGTACGCTTTAAAAGCAGTTTCCCCTCTCCCAGATTCTAAAGGCAGGCGTACCGCAGGGATCAAAACTGTTTCCCTCTTCTCTTAAACTTCTACTGTATCCACATTCCCACATGCGATTCTATAATTACCGCTCTCTACGCCGACGATTTGGCTCTCCTTGACGCCAACAGAGAAATTCGTGACTTATCCTCCAAAATTAACAGCTCCTTACGCTCCTTTTAAATTTTTAATTAAAATTCTAATAATTCCTCCCTAAACTCCTCTCCTGGTATCGTCAATGGAGGCTCGAGATCAATGAAGCTAAATCCTCAGTCATTTAATTCTACAAGTGCACTCCCCCCAATCTGATCCTCGAATCAACCCGCCTCCCCTGGAGCCGTTCTGCCAAATACCTCGGCGTATTCGTCGACCACAAACTTTCTTGAAGCCTTTGTCGTTCTCAAACCATTCTTCTACAATAAGATCTCCCACCCACAAAGCTACGAGCTTTCAAGGCAATCATGTGCTCCATAGCAACCTTCGCCGTCTCAGTTTGGGTATCCGTCCACCCTGGCCGCCTCAAATCCTTACAGAGCACGCTCATGAGGCTACTCCGAGCGGCTCTCCAAATCCCTCGGTTCCTCAAAAAATCCCGGCTTCAACAGGAACCCAACTTACCCATTCTCACCTCCACCGTTTCCAAACTCGCCGAAAACCTCCGCTCAACGGTATCCAACCACTCTTACCCGAGTATCTCCTCTCTCACCCTCTACTCACCCAAACCTTATGACAGGGTCTGTAGGCCATGCTACCTAGCCGTATCCCAACGCTAACCCTGCCTTCTCCTCAGCTTCGTCCTGCACGCGCCTCAAAGGCGATCCAACCCCGCCCTCCTCACCACGCAACATACTCACACATGAACACAAGTCACCACATCTACCCCGGACTTACACCCTAACACGCGCAAGACACTATACAGCTACACTAGGGGTTATAAATCGCTGGATTTGGCACGCCTACATGGGGAGATAGGTTTAGGCGGTATGCAGCGGCTTGGCCCCCGCGACCACTGAATCGAAGACTACCTGGTTCCCGCGAGGTGTTTATGAAGATTCCCCCTCTCCATGCCTAAAAAAACTAATAATCCTATCCAACTTTGGGATTCATATCCTAAAGAAGGTTTGACATTGGTCGGTATTACCTTTTTTTCTTCAGGTTAATCTGACACTACATTCACACCTTATGGATATCTTTTGATTTCTGTAAATTTTATTTTCCCTTACGTGGGAAATCTCTCTCTCTCTCTCTCTCTCTCTCTTTCTCCGTCTTTTCTTATAAAATGATTTTGTGACGACAAATTATTTTTTGTTATTATACATTATATCAAGTTTCAGAATTGAGAATAGACTATGTTTTTTTAGTTTGCATAAAACAAATGATGGCAAAATAGGGTTCTTTAGCAACACCTCGAAACGATGTGTATATATATATATATATATATATATATATATATATTATTTTAAATACAGTTTCTACTGAAAAATATTATATTTGCGTGTACAGGCGGTTGAATACGACATCCCGTTGGTTTAGGACGATGTCTATTGGGAGTTTTTTGTTCGGATGATAGAATTTGATATCCAGGTGTCTCTGGACGATTCCTACAGAGAATTTCGTGTTCGGACGGTAGTCGACGATGTCCAGGTATGACGGGATGATTTTTATGGGGAGATTCATGTTAAGACGTTAGAATACGATGTCCAGATATTTTGGAACGACTTCTACGGTGAGTGTTTAAAAGACTTCTATGAAGTGATTCATATTCTATCCTTCGAACACCCAAACTCCCAGTAAGGTCGTCGTTTCGGTATATCTGGACATCGTATTCTACCTCCCCAACACAAAAGTCTCTGTAGCAGTTGTCCCGAGGCATGTCCTATAGTCTGAATATTATACTACACTACAAAAGAATAATTTTCCCCATAGAAGCCGTATGTAATATGCATATGTATGTGTATTAAATACGGTTGTACATTCTGTATATACATACTGTACATACAGAAGTGACGATAGGTAAATTACGGGCAATTATTTATAGTAATATAGATTTTTATATATAGAGTACTTTTTACTTAGATATTATTGAAATATTTAAGAAATTGGTTAAATTATTATCGCGGGCGAAGCCGAGACGGGGAATGCTAGTATATATATAAATCTATCGTTTGTCACCCTTGTATAGAAGCTTTGCATATATATATATATATATATATAGTATAGCTTTGCTGAGATTTGAATGATATTGTTAAATATTTTCAAAACGACGAGGAGGAGTTTGAACCTCTGAACATTTCTACTGAGTAACTTATAGGTTGCACCTATCACCGAGCCTGTCGCTGTACTTGTAGTTATTTCACTTACCTGCTTTTGCTCAAAATTCAGGGTATTTTGGGTTGCTGATTACGAATATCATAGTGGCTATGTGCATATTTTGAATTTTCATAGAATCAGAAAAAATCCTTAAAAATACTGGTTTTGTAAATTCGTTTCGGAAAATATACATATCAAAAAATATTTTTAATAAAATCTGTAAATTTTATAAAAATAAATAGTTTTTATTCTATATATTTTTTTGTGCAGGTAGCATTTCTTAATAAAAACTAAATGAACGTTAACATTCAAATTTGGTATTGACTAATTAGAAGTATATTCAATTTATATAATAGCAAATCCATTTCTCTACAAATATAGCAAAGAGTGTTTGTGCGTATCCACAAGGTATGACAAATACAAAGTTTTCGTAAAAAATATTTGATCTGCTTGGGGGAAAAGATAATTAGCGGGTCCTTAAAACGGGTCCACGTCTCGGTCCACGCAGCTCTGAGATCTCTTGCACGAAACTAGCCACATACAAAAACATGTGCAAAAACCTCACTGAGATGTTCGGGAGAATTCAGAATCAATTCCAAATATATATATATATATATATATATATATATCATATCATATCATATCATATCATATCATATCATATCATATCATATCATAATTCATGTCATATCATATCATACTAATTTATAAAGATAAAGCGTTTTTTTGTTTGTACACGGTAAACAAAAAAACTACTCAACCGATTGCTGTTAAATTTGACATACAGATTCTATATTATCTTGGGACGGACATAGGCTATGTTTTTTCTTGAAAATCATTTTACTTTTAACAATAAATTAAGTTAACAGTTTTAGTGGTCAGTTTTACCAGCGGCCACTGGGTGGCTCCTTGAATCACGAGCATCAACTCAATGTAATCGGCTTAAAGTATTAATACCAGGCCAGTTCAAGTAAATGTTCATATCCAACTTTGGGATTCGTATCCTAAAGAAGGTGTGATGTCAGTCGATATTACCTTTTTTGTTCTTCAGGTTAATCTGACACTACTCTCACACCTTATGGATATCTTTTGATTTTTGTATATTTTTGAATTTTTCTCACGTGAAAAATGCTTTCTCTCTCTCTCTCTCTCTTTGTCTCTCTGTCTTCTTTTATAAGATGGTTGTATGCCAAATCATACTAAAAATAATTTGTGAAAACGAATTATAAGAATAATTTGATATTTTTTTGTATATTGTATTTTTTTTCTAAGCAATTAAAAAATTGTATAATTATTTTAAAACATGAATTATACAGAATGTTCAAATAAAAGCATGAAAATAACCAAGAAATTTTTGAAAAGGATTTAAAGTCTACAATTTTCAGATTTTTCCCTTGCTTATTGAATTGTTAAACATAAATCAAATTATTTTAATATTATAAGGGGTTTTCAGTTGTATGTAGAGTTGTGGTCTTATCGATTTTTATTTAAAAAAATTAATTTTAAAAAATAATTAAACTTATTTAAATTAACATATATCTATATATACCATTTCATATAACCAAAAATGTAAATTTCAATATAAATTGTTAGAAATGGTATCCAATATAAATTGTGTTTTGTTTTTTTACTAATATACATTTGTGAATTATTAATTATTTAAGCAAACAAATTGAAGTTAATTTCTATTGGGGCCCCTTTTTGATACGTCAACAAGTACAACCTCCATAAAACTATTATTTATTTAACCTATTTAAATTATGACAAAATTTCGATATTTCAAATTCAAATATTAATGTTAATTTATAATTATAAAAATTGATATATTTATTTTGGCCATTAATTCCATCAGCGATTCTACTACTTCTATATGAATTTATACTTTTCTTTATATAAATTAAATTTTCTACTACATTAATTTGATCAATGTTGTAGTTCTTTTTTTTCGAATCTAAAACAAACTTATTTCTTTGATTTTTTAAAATTATCCGATGGGATTTGGCAGTTCAGGGTGCAATTGAAAATTTTATTTAAAAAAAGTGCTACGTGTCAAAAAATGACATTTCATTTTTAAATGTTGTTTTCAATTGTATTAAACTGGTGACTCCAATAAATTTAATTCAAAAATGGATTTCAAGATTTTTCAATTCAGATGGATTTGGCAAACTGTATAACTAGGTGAAGTTAATTTTTGAAACCGAAAGTAGATTTTCTTACAATCATATTAATTAAATTGTTATAGTTAAATATATCACATCATACTTCATATCATATCATATACATACATATATATATATATATATATATATATATATATATATATATACTAATTTATAAAAACAAAGCGTGTTTTTGTTTGTACACGATAACCGAAAAAAACTACTGAACCAATTATTCTGAAATTTGACATATAGATTCTATATTATCTTGGGAAGGACATAGACTATGTTTTTTCTTGAAAATCATTTTGCTTTCATCAATAAATTAAGTTAATGGTTTTAACAATTAGTTTCACCAGCGGCCACTACGTGGAGTCTTAAATCACGAACATCAACTCAAAATAATCTGCTTAAAGTATTAATACCAGGCCAGCTCAGACGAATGTTCATATCCAACTTTTGGATTCGTATCCTAAAGAAGGTGTGGCGTTAGTTGGTATAACCTTTTTTATTCTTCAGGTTAATCTAACACTACTCTCTCACTTTATGGATGTTTTGATTTTTGTAAATTTTATTTTCTTTTACGTAGGAAAATCTCTCTCTCTCTTCTCTCTCTCTCTCTCTCTCTCTCTCTCTCTCTCTCTCTCTCTCTCTCTCTCTCTCTCTCTCTGTCTTTTTTCTCCTTCTCTTATAAAATAGTTCTTTATGCCAAATCATACTGAATATAGTTTGTGACGACAAAATATAGTTTTGTTTTTATAAATTATATTAACTTCAGAATTGTAGTAAGAAACTATATTTTTTTTGTTTGAACAAAAGAAATGATGGCAAAATAGGATTCTTTGCCAACAACCTCGAAACTATGAATATATATATATATATATATATATATATATATATATATATGTAATATCGTTGCTTCTGCATAAAAGAGCAATATTATCCATCGTCTGCTTAAAAAATATGCTATTCGGATACTAAAATTTTGCTTAAATTTCAGTTGGCATCACTATGAAAAAAATTCACCGTATTTAATTGAAAAAACGGAAATATACGATATATATATATATATATATATATATATATATATATATGTGTGTGTGTATTGAAAAATATTGTATTGGCGTGTACGGGCGGTTGATTACGATACCCCGTTGCCTCAAGACGATTTCTATAGGCAGTTGTGTATTCGGATGATTGAATGCAATGTCCAGGTGTCTCTGGACGATTTCTATGGGAAGATTCCTGATGGGACGGTAAAATACGGTATCTAGGTCTTTCCAAACGACTTCTATGGGGAGTATTGTGTTTAGTCGTTAGGAAGCGATGTCTAGCTTTCTCGAGACGACTTCTACTGGGACTATCGTGTTTAGTTGATCGACAACTTCTACGGGGAGTTTCGCATTCGGATGATAGATTGCGATTTTCAGATGTTATGGAACGAATTCTACAGGGAATTTCGTTTTCGGTCGGTAGAAGACGATGTCCAGGTATGACGGGATGATTTCTACGGGGAGTATCGTGTTTAGTTGATAGAAAACGATGTTCAGGTATGTCGGGACAACTTCTATGGGAAGTTTCCTGTTCGGATGATAGAATGCGATTTCCAGATGATTTGGAGCGACTTCTACGGGGAGTGTCGTGTATTGTGGGTGGGAAACAATGTCCAGGTATGTCAGTACGACTTCTATGAAGCCATTCGTATTCTATCATTCGAACACGCACACTCACAGCAAGAATCGTCCTGGGACACCTGGGCATTATATTCTACCTCCTCAAAATAAAACTCTCTATAGCAGTCGTAGCCAGACATTTTCTACAGTTCGAACATGATATTTTCCCTAAACGTTTCCTCGAGACACTTGGAAATATTTTTCTACCGCTCGAACTCGAAAGTATAATTTTTTCCATCAAAGCCGTATTGAATATGCATATATATATATATATATATATATTGTATAAAATGGTCGACAAAATATCAACTTTTTGAAGTGGACGCTACATTGAAACAGCTTTTTATACAGAAGCGACGATAGGTAAATTACGGTCAATTATTTATAGAAATATAGATTTATATATATAGTGTACTTTTTTACTTGGATATTATGGAATTGTGTATGAAATCGGTTAAATTAATATCTCGGGCAAAGCCGAGACGGGGGATGCTAATATATATATAATCATAGTAGGTTTTGGTTAAAATGTAATTTAAATCGCAAATTCCAGCAAATCAACACAATAATGAAAGTTATTCAAATTGATCAGAGAAGGTACGAAAAATTAAAAAACATTCCAAATAAAAGCTGTAAATCTCATTAAAATAGATAATTTGTACGTTATAATAGATAAGTTCTACCCTAAGAACGCTTTAGTTAGTATGTATTTCTTCAAAAAAATAAAAGATCTACAACAAAAACATCTAAAATAGAAGTATGAGTCAAGACACACTTTATTAGATGTAAAATTATAATTAAAAACATTATGTTAAATTCTTAAAAATATTTCAAAGAACATAATGTTTATGTATTTACGTAGTTTTTATGTATTTTGCCATAAAAATCTAAACTGTATAAAAATCAGAACGACAGTAATAATCAGCATACCAAAAATGGTAATACACCAATTTTGAGCGAAATCAAATATGAGTGCTTTCAGAAATATAGCCAGAATTCACAGATTTTCGAAGCAACCTTAAATGAAATTGTTAGATTTTTTTTCAGAAATATGGGTTTTACCAAAAAAAATGAACAGATTCCAAATATCCACGTTTATGAGATGTACATCTCTTTTTTGAAACATTTTTTAAAAATATTCTTATTATCCCAGAATACGAAAAATCACTATTTTTATTCTTTTTGTATTGATTTCGCTATTCCAATTCAATTTTAGCAAAAAACCACTATGACATCCATCATAAGTACCGCAAAAAGCATGCGTGCATATATTTTCCGCAAAATGGAATGTGGCAGCTCTTCTGAAGTCCTTACCCAAATATAATTTTCAAAAAAGCTTGAATGAAGCAAAGCAAGCGTTTAAATGTGCTTGCTAAGTGTATATTCGTGTATATATATATATATATATATATATATATATATATATATATAGTACTTTTATCCAAGGGCCTTTATAGCACAAATATAATGCATATAATAAGTTGAGTTTGTTGGAGTAGAGATTAATAGTAATAAAACCTGATGTAGTAATCATCTTCGTTTTCTGTCTCACTCGGACGTTCTACAGCTAATAGATGATACTTACGACAAGAAGGCGCACGCAAGGACGCTCGACTCACTCATGGATCGCTGTATAATAGTACGCGTATATATACATGATTGCGAACTTAACGCTTGATGTTCTTTTGAAAAATAAAATCTCTTTTATATGTAAAAACTATAGTAAAATACATATGATAAATTTTATCTACACATATTTAGTTGTATCGCCTAATTTTTTTTTATAATTATTTACGTAAAATATGAATTTAAAATATTACAATAAGCATCAGGATTCTTTTTATTTCGATAATATATGTACGGTACTGACTGATGCTTGTTGCGGCATCTCTTCGAATATGCCAAGACTAAATTTCTCTCTTTATTATCTACAGAATAGTGATTATCAGTTGCAGGGGATTTTGTGCAATATAAATTTGCTTCGACGTCTCATTTTGTTTATACAATACGTAGAACGGTGAAACAAATTTTATTTGATTTATTATTTTGTCCTACAAGTGGCGACACTCGAATTCTCTATGTAAATGACATCTAAAATTTATAATAAATATTTTCTTTAAAAGCACTAGCAATACGTGGAGCAGAAGACAAACTTGTACGAAATATCTTTATTTTTTTTTAACCTACTTAGAGAAATATTATTAACTCTAAGAAAGTTTCGCCATTTGTAAGTACGTCTAAAGATTTATACAAATTTTTTTTTAACTTTCTACAATCAAAATTGCGAGGGAATGAGACGTCGAAGTAAATTTACTTCCGTTCTGGTTGTTCAGCATAGCGCTTCGATCGGGGTATGCAGCACTCTTAATTTATTGTTGAAAGTAAAATGATTATTTTCAAGAAAAAACATAGCCTATGTACTTCCGAAGATAATATAGAATATAGATGTCAAATTTAAGAGCAATCGGTTCAGTAGTTTTTTTGTTTACCGTGTACAAACAAAAAAACGCTTTGTCTTTATAAATTAGTATGAAGTATGATTTGATATGATATGATTCTAATTTTATATTAAGATTTTACAATATAAAATCACAACTAAAATTATTTTACTGCATAATTCTAGTATTCAAAAATACGATTTTTTTACTATTTTAATAATTCATAATGAAACCAAGTATCATTAGATAAATGGACATTTAACTATATATAGACATATAGGACATTTGCATAATTTTAACGCCCCAATACATTAACTTCCGCAGATGGTTGAGAATAACAAATTAAATAGATTGAAAAGATTTTTATTAGTTAAAAAAAGGATCATATTTTTGAATACTAGAATTATGCAGTAAAATAATTTTAATCCTGATTTTATATTTTAAAATCTTTATATAAAATTAGAATCCTGTTTATAGTCATGTACTAACATATTGTTAGCCATTGTTATAATTATCGTATATATTTGTAAAATATTTTGCTATAATAATATAAATTTTAAACTCGCTTCAAACAATATTTTTTTAAAAGTCTAACAAATTTTCATGAATTTCATGCGTAAAAGTTTCTGTTTAACTATAATCAGAAATGTTACAACAATTTATACTTACTATCAATTTTTTTGTAATAAACTTTCAATTCTTCGGCACACGTAACAATATGCAATTTATATCATATTTTGAAAAAGATTCAAAATATTCGAATCATCAGAAACCTCCAAATCTTTTTGTTTTACATTTTCTCACATCGCCAGAACTCTATTCTCTACCTCCTGCTACGGCCGACTATCATAGTAGCGCCATCTAACAGCTAAAAAATTTTGGTACGATCAGCCTATATGCTTGTTATCTTCTATAAGCGTCTATCTTCTTTGGTTTGAGCTTCAAGAACAGCGGCCTTTCTGATGGCCTTCTATAGGATACCTTTATATTTTGTGGTAAAAACCATACACGACGGCACGACCAGACACGACTACACTAATACTAGCTAATACCTCTTTCCGGCTCCGCGCTCCGGTCTTTTCATTCGAGCCATTCGTAAGCGGTGGTCGAGTGTGCAGACGGTGGATTATTATCCACTGACATCCTACGTTTTATTGTTTAAAACGGATTGAAAAATGACGGAATCTTTACAATTAAGAGGTACCCTTCGTGGCCACAATGGCTGGGTTACGCAAATTGCGACAAATCCGAAATATCCTGATATGATTTTGTCTTCATCACGTGGTAAGTAAACCATCTAAAAATATGTAGTTTTTACATAGTTAATTTTTATGTTTTAATGTAAGCATCATTTTTAATAGTATTTTTAATATTCCATTTGTTAAACTTTAATATAGTATTTATTTGATACTACATTTTAATGCGATTTTAGTTTTAATTTTGAAAACAATAAATATAGTAAAATAAAAAGATCAAAATAATAACTTTATTAAATATTTAGTATGAACATATAATATAATTTTAGTATTTTTGTATATGTAGAATCGTTTTATCTGCTTATGGGGCAGCCATCGTGTAAGCGAAATTTAATATGAACCTCATGGCGATGATATTAGAGGCACTCCGAAGTGTAATTGTTAACATATCTATGCTATTTTTTATATACATTTTCGAAGTTCATAGACGAATAATTTAAAGCGTGAAACATAGTTTTTGAAATTACTTAGTATAGATACTTGTATTTACGAGGTTATGAATAATTTTCATTAAATAATAGATTAAAAATTAAACTCATTTATACAATTATATATTCGTATATTTTCACATTTTCAGACAAAACTTTAATTGTTTGGAAGTTAACACGTGACGAATCCAATTATGGTGTCCCTCAAAAGCGTCTTTATGGGCACTCTCACTTTATAAGTGATGTTGTCCTTTCATCAGATGGAAATTATGCTCTTTCTGGTTCATGGGACAAAACTTTGAGGCTTTGGGATTTAGCAGCAGGTCGAACTACCAGAAGGTTTGAAGACCATACCCAGGTGTGACTTTGATCATTAAGCAGATGATCGTATTCATCTTATTGAGGAACTGGATTTACCAGAAACTTATAAAACTGAAGCATTTTTTTTATATATTTTTTTTTATAATAATACATAGAAGAGGTGGGCTAAATGCTTATCACCGTAAGTATAAGACCACAGTCTTTTCTTACAACATTGCCACTCCTTAACAGAAAGTTCATCTAATTTCACATTTGTATATATTTGATTGTTAAAAATTATATAAAAAACTATGTGTTACAGGATGTACTGAGTGTTGCCTTCTCTGTTGATAATCGTCAAATTGTCTCTGGTTCACGAGACAAAACTATTAAGCTGTGGAATACATTGGCTGAATGTAAATATACTATACAAGAAGAGGGACATTCCGATTGGGTTAGCTGTGTTAGGTTCTCTCCAAACCACTCGAATCCAATTATTGTATCTGCTGGTTGGGATCGTGTTGTGAAGGTATTGAAATTTCAAATTGCATTAGATTAATTTTTAATTATTAAGATGATGATTTTTTTTAAAACTTGATTTCTGTGAGTGTACTTTGCGGATATGGGACTGATATTAGAATAAAAAGAATATTGTTTATTTATTATCTTATAATATTTTTAGTTAAAATTCTTTAATTTATTTTATAGGTATGGAATTTAACTAATTGTCGTCTAAAAATAAATCATTATGGACATGCTGGCTACTTAAATACTGTCACAGTTTCACCAGATGGCTCCCTTTGTGCTTCCGGTGGAAAGGTAAAAATTTATAAAATCTTATTGACTAAAATTTATTCTTCTAATTAATAACTTTTTAACATTAAAATTTATTTTATAGGACAATAAAGCCATGTTGTGGGATTTGAATGATGGAAAGCATTTACATACCCTTGATCATAATGATATCATCACAGCATTATGCTTTAGTCCTAATCGTTATTGGTTGTGTGCCGCATATGGACCTTATATCAAGATCTGGGATCTTGAAAGTAAAGAAATGGTTGAAGAACTTAAACCTGACGTAATTTCTACAACTAGCAAAGCTGAACCTCCTCAATGTTTGTCATTGGCATGGTCTACCGATGGACAAACATTGTTCGCTGGATATTCTGATAACACAATTAGAGTGTGGCAAGTCTCAATTTCCAGTCGTTAAAAAATTTTGTACAAAAATGGACAAATAAAACAAATGGACTGAAAAAAATTTATTTGTTTATTTCAAATAACTAATATTTATAAGTGTTAATTAGTTTTTAAAAGATAAGTTAAAATTTATGTTACAAATATATTACAAATAAAGAAACAAATTGTAAAATTTATTTTTTTTCACTATTAGATTCGATCGTTTTTTCTAATTTTTCAAATTCTGTTTTTGCTATGTGGTCTGCTTCATCTTCTACTTGTTCAACACCAAGAACTTCTGGAATATAAAATTGCATCATATTTTGCACTCCATTTTTTAATGTTACAACAGAACTTGGGCAACTTGTACATGACCCTTGCATTTTTAATTTTACTATTCCATTTTCAAAACCCTAGAAATAATTATAAAGTTGTAATTTTATAAATAACTGTTACTTGAATTACATACCATGAAAACAATATCTCCTCCATCTTCTTGAACTGTAGGTCTTATTCTTGTATCTAAAAGTTCTTTAATCATTTGAACTATTTCATCATCATCTTCACTTAAAGCTGTAAATAATTATACTTATTATAAATATAATTTTGAATCACTGTTGATATACATACTGCTTTCAAATTGTTTCTCTGTTAAAATAGGTAATCCACTAGCAAAAAAGTCCATAATACTAGCAAAAATATCAGGTTTGATAAGTTGCCATTCCACATCTTCATCTGCTTTTGTTATGGTTATAAAATCTGATCCAAAAAATACAGATTTTACTCCTTCAATACGAAATAACATTTTTGCAAGTGGTGAGCAGAATCCATCTTTAATACTAGGAAAATCTTTTGTTTGTCCTTTTTCTAATACTGGAACACCAGGGATAAACTTCAAACTGTTTGGATTAGGTGTATCCTGAGTTTGAATGAACATTGAGCATTTTTGGATTTTTACTAAACCTAGATTATTTTTATTTGTTTGTAAATATAATCTTAATTTAGGATGGTTCAAAATTGTATGCATATGCTTAACATTCTGAACTTGTAATCTGAAAAAATATGAAATAACAGTAAAAAATAGAATCAACATATTCTATTTTAACAATTTAATAATTAAAGAAATCTTTATTTTATACAGAATTGAAAAAAAATTCAGGATTATAACCAATAAATTTTAGTTTTAATTAAATTTTTTTTAAAAATCTATATCTATGTTAGGATAATTACAAAATGATATTACCTGGAACATTGGCACCCAATAAATGACCGATTTGCAAATACTCGACACATGGGTATAGATTTTGTTAAAAACTTATCCATGCCTAATATATATCAACAAGTATTTTTACGCAAAAACTTAATTTTAATTCTATTCAATTCGAGGTAGTTAAAATCTTAATTTTTTTCCTAGCATGACTATTATTAAATCCAAACACTTATTTACGAAGTTTCAGAACGCAAATCTTTCTATAAACATTGAAAATAATTGTTTTGTTAGCACAAATAGATAGCAAATAGACAGGCTAACAATACAAATGTCAAATTATTCTAGGTTATCTTCTATTAGCAATTTAGATTTTTCTTGTTTAAGTTTTAGTGAAAACTAAATATTAATATTAAATTTTTTAATCTTATGAACAGTAATCTATCACTTTGGAAGAACAAAACTATCTTGTAAAATACAGTATAGTTATTTATAAGTCTTATTATCATCAGTTAACATACACATTACTACTACATATCTTCAGTGTGGTGTGGGTGTGCATAGAGCTAATAATATTGCACAATTGTAATTGTAACTCAATGCATCATAGAATGCATAGGCATATCAAGAACGCAACCAACGCCAACTATCGCAATATAATCGTAACTATCTCTTAATTTCTGATCCGATTCTTATGCAATGCAAATGCGATCATGCAACCTGATGCAATATATATAGGACCGTCATGAGCTATAAGGAAATGACGCTAGTGCTAGCTAGATATATATAGATATAACTATGATTTTATTAGGAATGAAAATTTACAGGTTTGCCTATGGAAGAGGCGTCTAACTAATCTTCTTGTAATCATTTGTAAATTAAATATCGTATGCCCTCTTAACGGAGGCGACCAGAACTAATATGCTTGATGCAAGTGAAAGAGATCGCAACATAACTCGGCAATAACTGCATGCAATATAATAACTAATAAACAATTCAATGTCAGAGCAGAAACTATTGTTAATGTTTGTAAAAACCTTAAGCTTTTAACTTTTTAACTTTTTAATTAGAAGATTTCGATAGAAGGTTCTGATTAAAAACAACGTAAAATATTCAATAATAAATTCATTAAAATTAATACACGATATTACGTATAGAAGTTATGTGTCTGTAAAAGAAGCATTATTAAATTCTCTTCAAATCCTCAAAACAGTATTATATTGAGAAAAAAAAATTAAGATTCTGGAACTTGAAGTATATAAGTGTGGCGGCCGTCTCAAACATGATTCAAACTTGCCTTCCGTGCGATTTTTCCATTAAAATATCACTTTTCTGCATTATACGTTCTTATTATTTATTAATTCTCATCAATCCATATTTGTATATATATATATATATATATATATATATATATATATATATATATATATATATCATAGATAAAATTGAAGCTATTATAGAGATGGAAGAAATTTATACAGATTGTATTATAGTCTAATGTCTATAGTGATTGATTTGCAAGTTAGATTAGAAGTGCTTAGAAGAAATTAAAAATGTATTTGTTTGATAATTATTTAAAATGTAAATTTTTTAACGGGTGACTAAAGCATTTTCGTTGCTTATTTTCGAGAGAAAAGCTATATTAGAGTGAAGAAATTTAGTCTGCAATGTTACAGAGTGGAAGGATGGGAGGGCTTATAAAAAATGTCGTTATGTAATTTATCAATTATCCCGTAATGCTTTTCAGGTTTCTAGGGATGATTATTTTTTAACTTTAATTGCAAACTTTTAATGAAAATGCGTTTTTTACTGAATTTTATCCACGAAGTTCCGGAGAGATATTGACACTTTTCGAGCTTTCTTTGGACTTCAAAATAACTAATTCTTTTGCTATTTATATCAGATTCACATAATTCATGAAAATAGAAGTACGCTTTTTTTGTTAATGCACCAAAATGTATTCTCAAGAGTGGACTTCGCAATATTATCGTTCTGAGTAAAGAAATTTGTGTTGTTCTGAAAAATCGCAATCGTATATGAATATTTTAAAACAATTAAAATAAACGATATTATTTCAAATACCTTTGTACATTTGTCTATAAAAATATACAAATTTTTGATTGTCAAATTAAATAGACCATTTCTGTAAAACGGTGCATTAAAAAAAAAAAAAACTTTCCTGATTTTTGTTTGGAAAAGTTTTAATAATCCGTTGAAAATCTCATTTTTAATGAACTATACAAAATACTTTTCTTTACTCAATCTATATGATAAATATCTTTTTAATAGTTTTAATTTTGAGAATATCATGCTTGTTAATAACATTCTCCATAGTCAATCCAAGCAACGTAGAAAATAAATTCATTATTTTCGCTCATTTAAATTTAAAATACTTATTTGTGTAATATCTGCACAATGTTTTGAATGAAACCTTGAATACTGATTAATTCTTTGTATAAGCCATCTATACGTTAATATCAGATTGGGATTGATATTTTTAAAATTCTTGGTGATTATACATTTTTGTAATGATTTTTTTTTGTGATAAATTTTTAATATTGTATAACATATGTCAAAAAATTTTTTGACTATAGCATTGTAAATTGCTTTTCCAATAAGTGTATATACGTATTACAGGATTGAAACATTCTATATTAGATCGTTTTTAAGGTCCTGTCATCTTTCATAATCAAATTGACGTTTATTGTCAAGCTTTGTTCCATTTTTATCTTTAAAAATGATTTCCAAAATCAATTCAGGGACAACGTCGTTTATATCAATAATAGTCTGATTTAATCCACATTCTTTGTAATTATTCAAAAAAAAAAAAAAAAAAATTACCACATTTCATTAATAAACAAGGCACGTAGACCAATGCTATTTTTTTATTTTACATGAATTTTCTTAAAATATTAATATGAAATAATACCTTAAACCATAATTTTGATAATGCTGCAAAGTTGTAATTATGCGCAATATTTAGATCGTGATTTTCTTGCAATTCAAAGTAAGAAGCCAAAGCGCGGCATGTGCTTTTACTCTGAGTTTTTCATTTCTCAAAGCGCGTCGTTTAGAGACTTGAAAGATATATTAACGGCTCGACGTTTATTTTTCTCCTCTTTTAATTTAACAGAGGCGTAACAGCGAAAGTGTAGAAACATCGTAAATAATCCAGAGAAAGCCATGGACTTTATCGATATTTCGAAGTACGATACAATGTATTAGATTATAAAACTGCGACAGCCACTAAATAAAGAAGCTGCCAAAGGATTCTGCTCCAATGTATGCGTTCTTAAAGACCGCTCTGTTTGTCTGTCATATCGATCCGACTGTCGATATCCTTATAGCCTGTACGATTTTTAAAATCTTAATCATTTTGTTCTCCTAAAAATTATAGAATTAGACTTTGATAAGCGATTATATCGTAAGAACCTAATACTGGAATGAAAAAGTTAAATCCTTCGAAAATGCCAAATTCTTCAATCGATATATATTTATAATATTGAAATAGCTAAATCGCTCGGTATGACTTGCCTCAGGCTGAAAGTCTGAGATAATCATGAAAATATTTTTCCTTTTGAATTCGAAAAACAATTTTATTTACAACCTGGATACATACCGTATCAAAGAAATTTTTGCTCGCGATGACGATCGATTACTTCTTTTCCTAGAATTCCTAGATGAAACTCATAGCATAGAAGTGATTGAATCGATCTTAAATATTTTCCACTGCCCCGAGTATGCAATTTATCGAAACTATCCTCTCAAAATCATACTGTTTTCGGCCCATTATAAATAGGCAATATATTCCTTAAATGATTTAACACTTTATTTCAATCAATTACTGCCTTTAAAAAATGTAATGGGATGATTACGATCATATATTCGTTCTATTCGTCAACGTTGAATTTCTGATGCTGTAGAGATGCGAGTATCTAATTGGAAAGACCCAGTGGAATAACCAGCTGCGCACTGTTCGTTCGTTATTCGACACATTTTTATAATATTAAGTTATCAATAAATCGACGATCGATATATATTCTTATCATTAGGATATAATTGTTCAGAGAAATTTTGACAGGTGAAAAACGAATAAACATATTTTTCAGTATTCAAAAAAAAAAAAACATTACGTGAAATAATTATGTAAAAAAACTAGTATTTAGATAAACATTAAACCGCTGAGTCCGTTCGTAAGATAAGGGGAGTTCTTAATCTGAAACGTAAAAATGTAAAATTATGTAAAATGAAATGAAATTGCTTCCGATATTAATCATACGAAGATAGCTATATTTTACTTGTGAAAAAAAGAAATTGAAGATAAAAAAAAGAAAGATATGGAAATATGCAATTTGTTCGCTTGGTCCAATAGTTAAGTGTTTTACTTGTTTGCAGTTCTGTTGATTAACAAAAAGCTTAAAGTGAATGAATTGAAAAAAAATCTTAAGGGTAATAATATAATATACTACATTATTTTAATAGTTTTTTAAAACACTTTTGCGGATTCGATAACTATAAATTTAAAGAAGTTATATAAATTAATTCGCTTTTTGATAATAATGATTATAGATATTAAGGTGTACATATATGTATGACAATTAACATTCGACGTTCTTAATAACATATGCTTATCTCTTTCTCATCTTCGTGTGGGGGGGGGGGGGTAGATAGATCGGTGTACAACAAAGAAAATAATATTCTAACGCTATTGTAAATAACTAATTTTTAATGCTTCTTCATATATTATCGTTAATAAATTTTACTTTTATTTTGATCATATTTTAATTTAAAACGTGAACTTGAATTTTCTATTCGATAAAACAAACCAAAACGAATAATGAAAACATGAAAGTCTCGCTTGCTGAAAAAAAATTGTCGAGTTTTTTTATTTTTTTATTTTCAGGTGTATAGAAATATACGGGAAGTGTAGCGATGACACGCGCGTTGCAAAATAATGTTGGCCACAGGTGTTAAGGGGAGCGTCACCGAGGCCGTCGGCGTATCAGTAGTTCGGTCCGCGCTCAGTGCCCCCCACAACCCCATAGTTATGTTACGTATATCTATAAACACATCTATAAGTATACAAGTATTCAAACGGGTAATATAAATAAGACGCGACAGGACCATACAGTCCATGCAGTACAGTACTTCATACATACCATATATGTAGCATTAAAGAATATAAGGATATCGTGTGTGTATAATATATATATATATATAATATCGCTCACGATATATAAATGACGTCGCATCGGTCGCGCGCGCGTGCGAAATGGGGCTTTAGCCTTAAGCACGCGTGGGGAGCGTATATACCGTGAAGCGATCAGTGCAGGGAGCATTATATACAACGTTATATAGTTGGAAAAAGCAGGCGGCACGAGGACGAGGCAGGGCCGGCTCGAGAAGCCACGGGACTCGAGACCTGTGAGAAATTTGGGGCCCAGCTCTAAAAAAAAAATACAAAAAAAAAAAAACAAAAAAACAAAAGATTTCTGTTTGCAGTAATTTACACATCGATCATAATGGATGTGTGAATTTCTTCTGTTACTTTAATAAATAATTTAATTTTGAAATTTTTATTAATTTCCTTTTGCTTTGTATATAAAAACAACGTTTTATTCTGAATAAATTTTTCAAAAATCAATATCAACGAACAATCGAACCGGAAGCTAATTAATAATATTATTTCTTTCGTATATGCATGAAAATCCATTTAACTTTTTTATTCGAATAAAATAGCAGACATCCTATCGATTACAATAAAAGTAGCCATACAACAATTCTGAAAATATGAGAGTTAGGTACTTAATCCGGATTGTCTACGTGACTGATATAGAAATAATTAGAGATATACCGATTTTATTTTAAATGCTGATAGTTGGATTAATTTAATTGGCTTTAGACCGCTGTAGTGGCAGGTAAGCCTCTTATGAAGTATCGAATATTCGAAACCTAATTTCTTCTTCCCCGTCCCCGAAACGAGATGTGTCCGAAAAAATAACACAGTTAATCATAACGAAATTAATGTATGATAATAACGTGCACACTGCACATGTCGCTTTTGTCAAACACTCTCAGTATTCAAAATATTTCATTATCTTATAATAACGTAATCAAAATTAATTATTCATATACTATAGATAATAAAAAATCTAAGATAACTTGGTAAATCTATAGTACGTTTATGTCCTTAATTTATAGGATTTGAGAAAAGCATATATTTATTCAACATTTGACTGATATCTATGCGAAACTAAAATTCGGTATATAAACTAATAATATACGTTCAGTAGAATTTAATTTTTTTTTACCCGACTGCGTTTGAGATGGGCAACGGGCAATCTTAACTAGGCAGGTAGTTAGGCTTAAGAAGTTTTCAGATTTCTCCATGTAGCATTCCTTATCCAACTCGACGCTCCTAACTTTGCAAGAAGCGAGATGCAATTTCCGCTATTGCAGTTTTTCCATCCAAGCTCGAACCTCTTAATTTTTTTTTTTCCTATGGAAATTCGAAACTTATGGGAAAACTACGACGGTCGCCAGTCGGGGAAAAAGATACCGAAATCATTAATTGTTACCCGATGAATAATTAATTCTGTATTAGTAAAGGACATTTTTTCATTTCTATATATTTTATTATCTCCACTTATTCACCATCGGGTAAACCTTTTTTTGACGCAACTGGGGAAGCCCATCGCAGTACTGGTGTCCGAGGCACGTGCCTAGCCTGCCTATATCATATGCTTAAAGACGGCACTGCTGAAGGGAGGGGGACAGTGAACCTCGTCCGTGGAGAACGTGTATATATATATATATATATATATATATATATATATATATATATATATATATACCGCGCAGGGAGGGGATGACGCTGGCAGCGGCGGTGGCGAGCGACGGCACGGGCAGCACGCGCGGCAGCGTGCGCGTCGCGCGCACAACTCCGCGCGCCTCGGCAGGGAGCGCAACACACACGGGCGACACGGCGCGGCAGAACGGTGCGGGCGAGCTTCGCGCGGCAGTATTATATATAGATATATATATATATCGTCAGTAGTAGCGACGGAGCGCGGCAATCCGACGCAGAGCACAACAGGCGGGCGCGAGCGCGCGCGCACTCTCGCCCCGCGCGAACGCGAGGGATCGGCGGCGGAGGCGGAGGTGGAGGAAACGGCGGCGGCGGCGGCGGCGGCGGCGAGGCCAACTCAAGATGGATGCTCCGTCTGCTCGCGGCCGTAGTATCTCGGGGTATGGATTTTAGCGCGTGATTTGCAGGGGCGCGCACCGCGCCACCCCCCCTCCCCCTCTAAACGCAGTATATATACATATATATGTATAGATCTGTATATATGTAAACGTGCGCGCGCGAGTGCGACGGCAACGTGCCTTGGGGGAGAGAGAGGGAGAGAGAAAGATAAAGAGTGCAGCAGTGCTACATCACGTATGTGAATATACATACACGAAACGTACGCCAGTGTGTACGGACGAGTACTCCGACGCGAGTGTGTTGACGTGCGCGGGCGCGTGTGCAATTCGTGCCGAGTGCCCTGTATATATATATATATATATATATATATATATATAGGTATTGTTCGTGGATTCGCGGAGACCTGACACGATAGTACAGCGAGAGGCTGGAAAGAGAGTGAGAAAGAGAGAGAGAGAGAGAGAGAGAGAGGGAGAGCGAGAGTGCGAGGGAGGGAGACCAAGCAGTGAGAAGAAATCGAAATGGAACGCTTGGCGAGCGAGGAGCCGGAGCAAAAGCGGCAAAGGCATTAGTGCGGGCATCGTTTTTTTTTTTTTTTTTTTTTTTCATTCGTAGCGCCACCCTCGGCGCGGGCCAGAGCAGCGCACGGAGTGCCGCCCGGGGGAAGGACGGCGAGGAAAACAAGTGTCGAGGAGGCGAGGGCGCGAGATGTCGCGTGCCGCCGGCGATCCTTGGAGCCACCGCGCGAGAGCGGCGGCCAGTCCTCCTGGGACGTCACGTCTGTTATGAAAGAGGGGAAGGAACTTTTTCGACCTCTCCTCCTACGCCCCGGCCCCGAGCGAGCGCTCGGCCGGGCCGCCAGCCTCGCACAATGGTGGATAACAATTGCATTATCGAGGGTAACGTCAAGTTTCGCGATGGGAAGAAGGTGAGTAGCGCGCGGCTGTGTACACAGTCCCGTAATTATATGTGTAAATAAGCGTGAAAATTTTTCAAAGCTACCTCCCTCCCCCCCCCCCCGAGCTCGTCGTCGCGCGGCAGCGCGCGGGGTCCGGGATAGTTGAGGCGCCGCGGCGTTCCCGGGCGCATACGGACGGAAAATATTGGGGAAAAGGTGTCCCGGGGACGGGTCGTACTCGCTCCGAAAGTGCGGCGATGCACGAGTTTTGCATATATATATATATACGTTACTTACAGTATAAGTAGCGGCAATGCGCGAATGCGCGCGCGGGCCGTGTTCTCGCTTTCGGTAGAAAAACAACAAAAATGCGCGTGCAAGCGTGTGCAAATAGAGCGCCAACTATACGTTGGCCTGGTTTGCGTATAGCGAAAGGTATGCGCACTTTCCAGGTGTGCAGAAATATCTATATATATATATATATATATATATATATATATATATATATATGCATATACATTTGCACGCGGCGAGAGTTAACTCCGCTCCAAGAGAATAAGGCGCAATACTATATATATATATATATATATATATATATATATATATATATATATTTACATATATCGCGGTCTCTCTTTTATTTACCCAAGACTGCACGCACGGCTCGAAGGATGTCAGAGTCAAAGCGAGTGGACGGATAGCGCGCGTGTCAGCGAGCTTGTTTTCTTACATATATACATACATTTTGATATATACATGCACACGTGCAACACCAGACTTCATCTAAATCTGCCTCTCGTTTTATATAAAGAATGCTGCAAGCGCGTGCCTATGCGGCAATGACAGTGCAGCAGTGAGGTATTTGCGAATAGTTTATATATATATATATATATAATAAACGCCTATAGAGAGTACAGAAGGTGATATTGTATAAAAAGAGGGAGCAAAAGCAGGACTTCCATACTTTTCTGCGTGCTTCAATTGAATTCTCTCTCTTGTCTACTGCTACTCTACTAGTCCCCTTCCACGTTCAGCTCTATCTCTAATTTCGTAAAGAAATGGCTATGAGAGAGAGAGAGAGAGAGAGAGAGAGAGAGAGAGAGAGAGAGAGAGAGAGAGAGAGAGAGAAAAGCACACACGCGTAAATGCGCGTGCGGTCGCTTTGTCGCGCGCGCGCACCGGTCGGATAGCTGAGCGCACATTGCGAGGTGTACGTATTTATGTATGTATGTTCGTGTATATATATATATATATATATATATATATATATATATATATATATATATATATATATATATATATATATAGACACATATATAGGATATATAGGCAGCTGGTCGGCTAAAAGAAGGAACAAGTATGTGTATATAGATGCATACTTAGAAAAAGAATGGACGAGCGATCGACACCGGTGCCCTCCCGTACGCGGGAGGGGGTCTTTGGGGAGGAGGTAGAGGAGGCTGGGTCGCCCCGTCACTCGGAGAACAGTGCTATATTATGTAACGGCATCGATATATTGTGTATACATACATACATATATATATGTGTGTGTGTGTGTGTGTGTGTGTGTGTGTGTGTGTGTGTGTGTATGCTGTATGTCTGCATGTATGTATGCATGTATATATGTACGAATGCGAATGTATAGTTATATGATAGAAATGCGGGGAGAGAGCCCCGACCCTCCCCCTCCCCCCTATCAAACGAAGCGCGATTAACGATTAATGTCTCTCTTTACAAAGGGGGGAAAGGCGACGCGCTGCGCCACGCCGCGCGCACCGACGAGCAAGCGCGAAAGCATAAGAGAGGGAGGGATGGATATATAGAGAAAGGGAGAGCGAGGGAGACACTGGGAGAGAGAGAGAGAGAGAGAGAGAAGAGAGAGAGAGAGAGAGATAGCCGCACACGCTCCGCGGCCTCCGCACACACGAGCCTCCGCGAGGGGTGAAATGAATTGGCCGATATCGCCTTTTCACGCGCGCGTACACGCAAGCGGCCGCCGCTGCCGACGCCGACAGCGACGCAGTCCTTTTTCTATTATTCTCTCGATCTCGCTTTTCCTGCGCGTATCATATATATATATATATATATATATATATATATATATATATATATATATATAATATTATATGCGTCGTATGTGCGTGTAGTACGTACAAAGCACATCGGCTCTCCTTCTTTCATATCGTTTCTCGCCACCTCTGCTGTCTCTGCACTCAATCTGTTACGTGCGTTTAATTGGCCCAATATCTCCTCCTTCTCCGTCGTGCGTTCGCGCGCGCGCGCGCGAGATAAATAAAGCCGTGGCGCGACCATTTGTTTATTGCCTCGAACGGCGTGATATCACATATAAACGCCAGCGCTCGTCCCTCGCTTGCCGCGCGTACGCGTATGCATGCACAATCGACTCTTCGTACTCGGTAACGCACCGCCCGTCACTTTTATATACATATATATATGTGTATATGTATAAAAGGCTCAATCTACAGATCTAATTTAGCCATTGCTTTTTCTCCCCCCTTTTTTGTATTTCGCGCGCGCGCATTCTCACCTGGCGCGTGTCGTTGGGGGGAGTTGATTACGCTCTCGCGTACACAGGGTAATTTTTTACGTCAATATGGGATATACATATATATATATATATATATATATATATATATATATATATATATATATATATATATAGATTGCTCTGTCGCGCGCGTGCACACAAGCTGATTTTCACACAGGAGCGCGAGGGGGTGAGCTCTGTTTGAAGAAGAGATCCGATGGGCCGCGGCCGCTCTGATTACAGATCCAATATTCGGCGGATACGCCCGCCCGCCGCTTCTTTCGAAATCACGTCGTCGACGATTTCTGGATCTATATACGTATATGTACGCGTATAGAAAAAGGAGCTGCTTGATTTTCGTGCTCCTAATCCGCGCCTCGATACCAAGATTAATGACTTGGTCGTGTGTAGTCTGTGTCCGGGGAAAAAGGAAGGGGAGCGGGCGGGTGCACAACCATCAATTTCATATATAGTGACGTTGCACGCGATAAATTCATTTAACTCGTATATTTGTGTGTGTGTGTGTGAAACACGCGTTTGATGAAACGCGCTGTAAGCATAAAAAAATTTTTCCTCCATAAATAAACGTATATATATGTATATACAAAAGTTCGATTCAATTTAATTCGTTCTTGCCCGCAGCACTCTCCGCTATCTTATATATATATATATATACATACATACATACATACATACATACATACATACATACATACATACATACATACATACATACATACATACATACATACATACATACATACATACATACATACTTGAGCTCCTGATAAAACTCGGTACGTTTTGTACTTGGCAAAACACTTGAAATTATCTTGACTTTGACGTGACAATCGCGCTCACGACTCTTTTGCGCAGAGCGCTCGGAAACCGCATCTCTGCGGCCGATTTTTCCTGCACGTATACAAAGAGCTCTCCGCCTTTGAATTGTTGGGGTATTGCAAAAATATACATCTACGACGCTCGTTTGTATCGCGGCATGCAAAGTCCATCGGTAGTCTAAAACATAGACACACTCAAACACACACACACACACACACACACACACACACACACACACACAGGCGCGCGCGTAATAAACTGACTCATAATTTGCGCATAAATATATCGAGGGAGTTCGATTGTTATGCTAACACTGGTAATAATAGAAAAAGAGGGAGAGAGCGGGTGCGAAAATATGGCATATGGTTAGTATACGTCGCTGTCGTTTATACTTCACATAATGTATATATATACTAATGCGAGTATGAAATCAAAGAATTAATTATCGCACACGTAAGCATTCGAATCGTGGCTCGAGTATGTTATATAGCCCCGGCACTGTACACACACTCGGTACATAAGACTCCGCTTAATATTTAGTTCGAAGAGCGAGCTGCTCGTGCACGATGTCTGTTTTATATATATATATATATATATATATATATATATATATATATATATATATATATATATATATATAATACTGATGTATATATGCAGTCGCGATAAACAATGTCATCGTATGATTTCCAACACTGCTAATTCAGATTATCCATTATCCAGTCGCGCATTTAAAGAAATCCACGTACCGCGTTATATACTTGATGATTTTAATTTAAAAAAGAAAAGAAAAATAAGATTTTAAAGATTAAACTCAAAAAATGTACACACTAAAAAAGCAATGTATTTTAAAATTAGGATATAACGTCAATAGTAATGATCAGTTAGAGTAACTGCACTCAATCAATGTATTGTAAAATATTATTGAATTTAAAAAAAAAAACCTTGAACTGCTTATATATAGCATAATAGAATAATAAAGTGCTCAATGCCAAAATAAAAGCCTGCATTCATCATTACGTTTTTAACGCACGGAATCTAGAATTTCAGTTTATAAAAGCCGCCGCTATCCATTTTTCCTTTAATCGGAAAAAGACTGATTATAACGCAATAAATCCGCTTTATAATATCATATGTGTATCTATATGAGAGAGAGAGAGAGAGAGAGAGAGAGAGAGAGAGAGAGAGAGAGAGTAATACATCACTTATTGGACGTTATAATTACTTGTTTTATAATATATGATATATATTCATGCTTTATCAAAAATGTATAATAAAATAATAACTCAAGAGGCCGAGAAAGCTTGCATGAAAATAACTGTATCGTATTTTATTATTTATTTTTATTTCAAAGAAAAATTCATTTTAAATATCCTGATTCATTAAATAATATGTTTTTTCGTCTTTATACCGACATGGTCAGCGAAGGGTTTTCAGACATTTCGAAGCCTTTTGTTTTAAATCCGCGGCGCTTCAATTTTCTACGCATTTTTAATTCAAAATTGCGCTACCGAAATTCTTTTAAATTCTTTACGAGTTCGTGAATTTTTAAAGCGCATTTTTTTCTGTTATTTTTCTTCACTCTGAATTTCGTTTATTTACTTCCATGGGGCGAGGGAATCAAGTTTTTAGGATACGTGTACGCGAATGCGTCAGAAAGTCACGACGCAGAAAATGTAACGATTAAATTACAAAAACAAAAAAAAATAATAACAATAAAAAATAAAAAAAGTAGGAAAAAAAGGAATGAAAAAACGACGAGGCACGGAAAAGGTCACGACGTTCGGGTGACGGATCGGCTGGAGACGGAGCAAAGTAGCCCTGACGATGTTACATTGAAACTGATCCCTGTCTAAAGCTTTAAGGCACATATAGTCGCTCAATCATTCTCAAGATCGCGCACTTTCTTCCCTACAAAATGAGACCCCACCCCCCCATTTAAATTGGATACACGCTGCAAGGGCAGAATTTTTTTGCCGTACGAAAAAGATCGCAATTTAGGCGCCGGATTTGGGCTGAGGAATAAAAATTTTAAGCAAAGAAAAGAACTCTCACGAACGTATGCGCAGACACGTTTACACGTAGGCTAATTCTTAAGCGTTTTCTTGAATTTTTTTCTTAAAGATTTCATTTGACAATCTAATCTGCCCATCTTGAATTGCGACGTGTATAATTGAAATACTTCATTTGCTCGAGATTTTATTCTCCTTCCAAATTGAGGGACGAAATTAGAAATGTCCATTTAGAAAATGAATTATTGAAATACCACTTTGAGCGCACTCGGAGTAATCTTGTGCTCGTTAGTTAAGTTACTACCACAATTCCTTCAATATTTAAAAAGACTGGGCAGCGTCGAAGTATACTGAATTATATACGACAGGGATTCTTTCAGTCGGTCCGGATTTATTCTTAATTATTTCAATTGCACGCCAAGTTTGCGGCTAAGAGACGTTATAAGCGGTTTTATTATATTTCTCGTATCAGAATTCGTCACAGACGAGTTCCTCCTGAGCGGGGAGAGAGCGACAGAGAGTCGGGCGGCTCACAGGAACGGGCGCAAGAGAAGTCGCAATAGAGTCTCGTGAAATAAATAAAAACTATATATATATATATATACTCACACCAAAGAACATTGGAAAATCATTGGAAAAGTTGCTCGAGAGTTTATTGTGCGGTGGTGAGACGGGATTTCGTTATATGAACATTTTTGTGATTTCCCTCTTGCGCGATGGAGCGGGAAGAGGGGAGGGGGAGGTTCTCTTGCACTCGATCACTTCTTTAATCCTCCGTATACAAAGGTTGCGCGGCCGTCGAGCGTATCTCGCGCATTTTTCTTGGTTTTCTATACGTCCCAGTTTCCTTTAAAACCAGTATACAGAGGCCGTCGGTGGGCGGCGGCGGCGGCGGCGGGGGGGGGGCGTGAGTTGAACAGCCCAAGAAGGAAAAACCAAAAGGAAAAAACAAACGAGACGAAAAAATTGCCGCTCGCTCGTATTGCACGCGCGTGCAGTTTGCGGGCTCGATATTAAAAAAAAAAAAAAAAAAAAAAAAAAAAAAACAAAAAGAAACAAAAAAAAGAGAAAAAGCCGTTAACTACGTAGTCGAGGCGTATTATAAATAACATATTGTATATACTCTCGTTTTCAATTTCTCTCTCTCTCTCTCTGTCGCTCTCTCGCAATCCGTCTTGCATCAAGTGCGCGGCGCGACGGGCCGGGGCCCGCTAGGTATAGTATATATAGGAATAAAAGGCAGCGGCTAAACTTCGCAAAAGCGTATAGAAAATGCTGCAGCGGCTCTGCAGTTCATATATATATATATATACGTGTTTATATATAGAGAGCGGCCGCTGTAGCAGCTTATTACCCGCGGACATAAAGAATTTTACATCGAGGTAGAGAGAGAGAGAGAGAGAGATCGCCAGCGTGTTGATTATATTATATCTTGAAACGCAAATATATTCAGAATGAAATGTACGAGTCAGTCCCGGAGTATTATGTATAGTTATTCTATATATACGCAATATAAGAGTAAGCCACTTCTTTAGCTCTATTAGAGAGAATAATACAGGAGGGAAGCGCGAGCGTGGAAGAGCTGTGGGGGGGGGGGAGGAGGTAAAGAAAGGGGAGGATCCAGAGGCGCGCGAAGGGTATTTCAGCGCTGGAGATGAGGGTAGCAACCTCATTTATTTATAACGCGCGACGTACGCCCCGCTGCCTATATAACTGATGGGACGCCTGTACATGGATATATATATATATATATATATATATATATATATATATATATATATATATATATATGTAACGCGGCAAAATAGCCGCAAAACTAAAATAAACCGTCTGAGCATGCGCGCGCGCCGTCAGTTAGTAAGTAATAGGGTGTGTAGAGCGAATATCTGTGTCGCAGATATATATATATATATATATATATATATATATATATATATATATATACCTAGATATACAGTTATATATACTCTAATTAACTACCAGTCGCCTTTGTTATTATTGCACTCGATCTAACGACGTTAGAGTAGCTTTGCACTTACATATACATACATATATATATATATATATATATATATATATATATATATATATATATACATATCACCATCGCTCGTCCGTGAGGTCGCGTCGTACGCTCCGTTAATTGTTTAAACATATCGAGCTCGTCTCGCGATTGTTATGCCTTTGTCGGACGCTCTCTGCTCTATATATATAGACATAGACCGAAACTCATATAATACACGAGCGGCTGTCTATGCTCAGTTCCCTTTGCAGCATCCAAGAGCTGGCGATGGAAGCCTTTTAACTTTCGGTAAGGTGTGTGTAATATCTATATATATACACACACCTTAAAAGCCGGACGAATGTGCTTGCAGTGCCGGAAAATGATGCGCCGTGCATGTAGCCGGTATATGTGCTTGCACGCTCCGAAATACTCCGTACATTTTTATAGACGTAAACGCTTTTCGCCGCTTCTATCTTTTATATATATGGCTGTATGTTTGTGCGCGTGCGTGTGTATATGAATGCATGTCATATACGGGGATAATACTTTTTTAATGCACCGGCCGAAACTAAGCGCTCTTTATATTGCGTATATCCATTATGCAGGGAAGTGCTTGCACCTGTTCTTTGGTACACACACGCATATATATATATATATATATATATATATATATATATATATATATATAATAAAAGCAGCTTGTTTACTTTTTACTCAACAAACACGCAATCACAAACGTGCGCGCGCACACACACACACACATGTATAGTTTTATGCGAATTTTTACATCTCTTAATATATACAAACATATCGCGCCGATCGAACGAGGTATTAATTCGGCAATTATTAAGTTTTCGTAATATATTTATTTTATTACCTTCGGATTCGTGCGAAATTGCGGATTTAAAATATACATATATGTTGTGCAAAACTTGCACGTGTTCCAAACATTTAACGACGGCTGCGATTCCAAAGTGAGCCGATTTAATAACGCTCTTGGAAAATGAACAGCGACACGTTTAATTATTTTGCTTTAACAAATATTTTTTGCACAGTTCTTTATCATAATGTTGCTTTATATTCGCGCAGGATATTCGTCAGCAACTCATTGAAATTGGTAAAATTTTTAATGAAAAAAAAAAAAAAAAATAATAAAAAATAAAAAATGAATCGCTCTATGTGTAATTATACATATTATAGCGGGGACGAAATCCAAAAAAATACAAGATGTACTTAACGCGGAGTATATGGAAGTCTACCGCGTCGTTGAAAAATGTATATACATAATACGTTCTCGTTACTATATTATCTAAACGTTGCGGCTCAGCCTATCGTACGATATTTAATACGCGCGCTCGATCGTTAGCACTGCAATAATTTACAATACTGTTTTATATTATATATATATGTATACGGACGGAGCTGTTTTCACGAACCGTTATACATAACTTCCGTCGTCGCGGTGCCTTTCTCAATTCGCCGCCGCCTCGCACTTGTTCACGACGTCCGCTACCGCCGAGCCACGGGTGTTTAATGCGGCAATTACCGAGAATCCCTCGTTAACGTACAATGTTTGAGTATTTATAAATTAAACAAATTTTTTTTTTTTTTTTTTTTAATCCAGCGCTCGTGCATTCTTCGCAATATCGCTTCTTTTCTCTTCTTCCTCGGATCGCCGATATTGCAAACATACCCATATATATCTTTTGTTATATTAATGTTAATAACAAAATATCCATAAATATACATATTGTAAATTTATGCCAATGCTCCGACATATAAATATCTATCTAAACGTTTTTTGATTTTCTCTGTTTGTTTTTTGTTCCAGTGGAAGTCCCGATGGTGCGTCATGCGGAAACTGTCCCCGGTCGCAGGTAACGTATAGTCGCTTTGAAATTTCATTAAAATAAAAAAAAAAAAAAAAAGAAAGAAAGAAAGAAAAAACAAGAAGAGAAAGAATTATATAGAGACCGTCATAGTAGCCGTTTAAACGATACATGTATACGAAAGCGCGCGCGCGCGCGCGCAAAATACGCAGGTGCTTGAAATATCGCAAAAAGATCAAGCCCAGCGTGAAAAACGGGTCTTTGTCCCGGGCTCTCTCGCGCAAAAGCGCGCATCGGCCTCCCGGAAGCGATTTTTCGTTTGTTTTGAGCGCCCGCGCCCGCGGCCTGTGTATCTGCGTGTGTTTTTATTTTTCCCAGCGTTAATAACGTGATTTTGATGTTTCAACGCGCCGATTGTGTTAAACAGTCCTCGGCCTTCCCCTATATGTCTGTATCTATCTATATATATATACATATATATAATACGCTTGTCCGATCCCTCCGAAATAACGGAGGGATCTTTTTTTCTCCTCCATGTAGATAAATACACTCGCTCGGCCTTTTTTTTATACCTCCTCGCCTCCCGCGCAATTATCCCTTATTACGCGCGAGATAAAAATGCTTTTAAGCTCGCGCATTATCGTTTTGCCCCTCGGCTAATTTTCCTGCTTTATGATACACGTCGAACGTTTTGCCTCCCTTGGATTTATTTATTTATGATTATTTTTTTCTTTTTTTTTTTCTTTTTTCTTAACAACGTTGCAATCTGCAGCCGAATATACGAATATTTTCGCACGTACAAATTTTAATCGGCTTTCGCGCGAATTTTAATTTAATTCTTCGACAATGGCCGCGCGAAAAATCGGCTATTCGCGCCGGCCAATGGGAGTTTCGCGGGGGGGGGGGTGAAAAAAATCCTCTGTCTGGCCGCGCGAATCGAGAAATAAAATAAAAAAAAAAACAAAACAAAACAAAACAAAACAAAACAAAAAAATTCGAAACTAGAAATGGGTGGTGGCGGTGTCGATGGTGGCGCGCGTGGCGCGCTGAAGGGTTTACGCGCGCGCGTGCGAGAGCGCGCGGTCCGCGGGTCGACGTGCATCACGCGAGTGCCACTTCGACGCACGGAGAGGTCGCGGAACTTTTATTTTCGCCCCGCAGCTCGCCTCCCTCGCTCTTCTCGGTCCTCGGCGCCGAGCGGGAGGGGCGGGGGGGGCAGAGACAGAGAGGCTTTTCGCCCGACTAAAGCGACATGCCTAATATATATATATATATATATATATATATATATATATATATATATATTCCCATGCACAGCCTGCGGTTTTAGGCGCACGCGCCCGCGCGCCCGAAATTATCCGGAGAGGTCTTCCTCCGCCAAGCAGCGTTTTGGAGCTCGTTCCGGCAGCGAAGCGCCCTCGGCCACTTGATGCCCATGAATATGCAGCGCCGATCCCACGGCCGACCCATTTAGAGGGAGAGACCCTCAGAGCTGGTTGCTCCTGTTTAATGTATTTTATATATATATATATATATATATATATATATATATATATATATATATATATATATATATATATATATATATATATATATGTATGTATAAAGCGAAGCTCTCGCGAATTCCCGACAGTGGCGGTTGCGACATTGCGCGGGGGAGGCTGATGCTTGCACCGATATATATATATATATATATATATATATATATATATCCGTATATTCTCTTGTAAATAGTATATACGATATATGCGAGTAACGGCAACCGCGAGTAAACATTAAATATACTACTATATAGTACAGTATATTGCGTCGGCCGTGTTCACTATTATAGAGACAAAGAGATCGGGCGATATTGTGTGTGTATGTATATATATATATATATATATATGGGGCGGTGATAAAACGCCACTGGTAATACAAAGGAGCTTTTTTCCCCGCTCGCCAGCTTCCAGGAAATCGCGCAGGATACGGGACCGGATTTACATAAGGGGTTTTTGGGCTTAAGCCCACGTCCTATCCACCATCCCCGCCCCACTCGCAAATCCCTGCACTAAATGTTAATCATCTCTTTAATCATTGCCTGCTTTGGCTAAATTTAAATAATATTCGTATAGAACGTGCGGATACCCGCATGGGCGCGGAGTAAAGTGAAAAATTCTCGACTCAAATTTTAATATCGCCGTGTGGGGAAAGGAAAATTTTCGAACTTACAGTGTATTAAATACGTTCGGAGCTCGGACGGGGTAAGTCCCGTCTCGCGTTTACATATAAATGCCCCCTAATCACAAAAAAGGCCTCGGCAATACTTAAACTTTTTACTATGGTATTCGTATGCGTAGCATTGCTTTCTTTATTCATATGCGTGCGCGGTATTCTGTTTTCCCATGTCCCGTCGAGCCGAATGGCCTCGTGTGGCATTTAAGATGTTCAAACGCAATCATCATCCAGGGCATTTTTTTACACACGCTACACACACACACACGCGCGCGTGCACAAACATACTAATATTATTGCATAGATATAAATCTCATTCTTTTTTTTGGTTTATAAAGCTATAAATCTTAAGATGGATGATTTATCTTGGCATTTCATATATATATATATATATATATATATATATATATATATATATATATATACACGCTCGCGCGCGTGTGTGTAGCAGCTTCTTCGCGCAAATTCTTTGACATCGATATATTTTCGCGTGGAAACGCAGGATATCATTGCGAGTCACAGCGTCTGTGCGTGGTGGCAGCTCGCTTCTGCATAGGGAGCATCTACAATTTATCACGCAGATTTGAAAATCATCCAATTATTGACTGTATCTTTTTGCGTTTATAAGTTTTATTATTGTTGTTATTATTATTGTTATAAGTGCCTTTTCTAGTTTGATTTTATCACTGAAATATGATAAAAAAATCAACACATCTCTATTTTACATGTCTCCTGTTAATTAACTCTATTTATTCTAATACACTATAAGAAATAGTATAGTAATCCGCAATTCTTCATTCGGGATATTTTATTATTAGAAAAAAAAAACACCGAAATTTCTTTGGCTTGCTACTTTACGTTTATATAATATTTCTAGTTGTTTTTTCCATCCGAAGAGAACCGATTCACATATATTTATGATGTATTTAATTCGCTTATTGCCCAATATACCATAAGTACCTAATCCTATATAATCATGGTTTAATTTAATAAAAAGGATATTTTTTTTTATTCTTTGGTACATTAGCTTAAATCTCGGACTCTACAGTGAGTAAATTGCAAAGACATTAAGTCAAATTTGCCATGATTATATTAAACCGTTAATACTCCATAATATTTAAATATTTAATTGAAGAAATAATGTATTATCACGATGTATTTCCTATTTTTCAATATAATTAATTGCAAAGTATTAATACTCTATGCCAGTGCCAAATGAACGATACACGATTAACAATAATTTAAAGTGACACGCGGCTCAGACTCTCTGATCACACTTGAAATCATATTAACCATATTCAATGGATCGTCCTCGGGATCCTCGTTACGAGGTGCCCCCGCACAGCGATTGGCCTTGGGCTGCCGGCGACTGTACAGTGGAAGCGCGGCCCCTCGGATATCAGTTAGTATCGGGAGGGCATCGACGTCGAAACCGCGGCCGAGCACGAACGCGCGCGTCGTATTGGCCCCCCGCCCCCCCCACCCTCCCCGGGGGGCGATAAAAGTGCACCGCTGCGATGTGCTCGCGTCGGGCGACGACGCGTAGTGTATTGCGCAACGCATACATGTGTGTGTGTGTGTGTGTGTGTGGATATAGAAATATACGCATAAAGGACGGGTGCGGGCGCGGCTGCGCCCGCGGGCCTTACGACAAAAAAGGACAGGAAGCGCCGTCGCAGCGGCTTTTGATGGACTATACGTGCGCTTCCGCCGCGCTGCTCTTTCCTTCTTTTATTTATCTTATACACTGATG
>JACCIC010000035.1:2292500-2347500 GCA_018907035.1 Sycobia sp. Sy_11 | reverse complement strand
GAATGTTTGTACACGACGTCGTCTGTTAGACTGAAAAGCGGTCCCGAGAGCCGCGCGTCCTCTTCGTCATAATATAATATAAGCTCGCCGGGGATCAATAACAAAAATAACATTGTCGCGCGAGCAAAGCTATATCCGCGGGTGCGAAGCGGAAATCGAGCCTTAACCGGCCTGAACTCACTCGATATCGCCAGGTATAAATATATATATATATATGTACAGACATACACTCGCACAAAGTTTATAAGTGCAGGAGGAAACGGAGTTGGCATCCGCTTGCTAAAGAAAAACATTTTCATTTCCAGAAATAACTTATCTTCTATCTGTATTTATTATATTTCGATTCTTCCTCTTATCCTCTCGCGGGCCAGCAGCACTTATGCTCATATATATATATATATATATATATATATATATATATAATAAGCTTTTTATCTATGCAAAAATGCATCAAGCGGATGGGAAAAACGTGAGAAATATTTTCGTGTCACCTGCGCGCTTGCATCCGTTCCGATTCCTCAATAGACAAACAAAAAGTTATCGGAAAGACCTCACCGAGAACGCATGATAATATAACGGCCCGTTACGGTGAAGCAGCGTCATTGTCTTATGTACGAACAGCGAGATATATATATATATATATATATATATATATATATATATATATACATATGTGTATATATAAAGCTATATATATGCATTCGATGAGAAAGAGGAAGGCAGGGGTGACGAAGAAACGTTATAAGACGGGCGCGCGCGCTATCGCATTTCAATTTGAAAAGACGCCTCATCGCGTTGCGCGCATAATTCATGAGGAGCGCGCGTGGCTCATCAGACGCCGAGTTCCTCCTTTCTCGCGGCGTTCGTTAATTCACTCTCTTCGCCGCATATATATATATATATATATATATATATATATATATATATATATATATACATGTATGTATAACATAACAATAATATAATCTCTGGCGTTGTGCCCACGGATGTACATACTAGGTATATATAAGACGGTCCATATATCGGCCAGTCGGAAATGCCACGCGCGCCGAGCCGCGGATATGGTCCTATATATACACACACAAGCCCTCCGAATAAAAGAGGGTCACAATAGAGGAGGATCGTGGAAGAGGGATTAAGTAGTATAGAAAAACATTTAGGCTCCCCCCCCTCTGCCGCCCGTTCGCCGGATCGACGGGGAATCCGATACCGAGGCGCGCGCGCCCGCGCGCGCTTGTTCGCTCTCTCCCCCCTCTTACTCTCTCTCTCTCTCTCTCTCTCTGTCTTGCTCTCGCACGCTCTCCAAACCGAAAGTAGTATTATTATCTCGATGGGGTTTCGCGTAGGTGTCGGGGCGCGCCCGACACGCGCGCCTTTGCTTTTATTAACCGTGCGGGAGGCGCGCGGGGTCGGGCGGCACGAAGCCCTCGCGCGAGCACAAGCACGACCGACGACCGACTGTCTTCACACGCGTACGTAGGATATTTACACAGAACTCCTCTTTCGCCTCGCGCTCCCGATGCATCGGGCGCTTCCCCCCCCCCCCCGCCCCTCCCTCGCCGTATCGACTGACCCTGACCCTTGGCATCGCGCGCGAGCCCGCGTCTCGGGTGTCGGCAGCGCGAGCGTCGGCTAATACGAGCCGATGCTCCCACCGACGAATACGCGCGGACGCGCGCACAGGCGTGCTTTTGGCTCTCTATAGCCTGCGGCGCGCTTGGGCCGTGCACGGGCGTACAAGGCATATATATATATATATATATATATATATATATATATATATATTATATTGGAGCACACATGTCACGGATTGGCCGGGTCGAATGGCGCACAAATTCAATAGCGGGCGTTAGCACGGAAAATGACCATTATAAAGTAGCGGCTTCCTGCGTGCGCATGTATGCGCCTGTATATGCGTTTGTGAGTATGCGCCCGAAGTCCCGAGGTCACTCGCTCCGAAATTACGCGACTATGGGCTTTTTTTCCACGGGATTCGATTTTTTTCTCTCTCTCTCTCTCTCTCTCCTCTCATCTCTTTACCACTGTTATACGGCGTTCCCTGGTATTCTGCTTTCGGCCGCTCTTGATTTTCTTTATTTATTATACGCGGTCGGAATACACGGTTAATAATTTATTAAAGGACAGTCACGATCGAGTCCCGATGATTGGTTTTTTTGACGATACATCGTGCCGTGCCGGGGATATAACGCCGTTTATATACTCGCTTTATTACCTCCGGCGGTACTTTGGGCCGGGAGTTGCCGATGGCGCTCCTCCCCTCGCAACTGTTACGCGATGACTTTCCGACAGGCCTCGACGTACTCAATAATAATTATAATAATGATGACGATAATAATAATAATAATAATAATGAGAGACGCAGAAGGCGCGAGCGAATTTCCCAACTCTGCTGCGCTCCAACTACGCCGGGAGCATTGGATGTGGGGTGGGCGGAGGAGGACGAGGAAAATCGTTAAATTTGATTTAGATCTTAGCCGAGATCGTGCCTGAGACGCGAGTGTCGGACTATAACTCGTAAATTACGTTAATGTACTTCTTGGCAATCAGGAATGAATGTAATCATTTTTGGAAAATCAATATTGCGCGCTTTATATACATTCGTAGGCGCTAAGAGCGTATTACGGCCCGCCGGTCATAATTCCTCTGTAACAAAAACAACAAAAAAAAAAAAAAAAACAAAAGAAAAGAAAAAGAACTCAAAATTCAAATGACTATGGTGGTAAAAAATCAATATTTTCCGAAATCAGAGTAACATGACAATATGGTTGATCGAGTGGCTTAACTGCAGTTGAGCCACTTGTAGCCTTTTTTTTTTTTTATTTCTTTATTATACATTATCGTCGTCGATGATCTTATGACCTATATTGCTCTTAATCATCAGTTTTTACGGCTTTATCCTCTTAATTACCACATTTTTAAGGATTCTCAAAGTACGCGGCACTTAAAATTTCTACGTTCTAATTAAAAATTGAACAGTCGGAAATTTTTTTACGTCTGTCTACGATTGTCAATTTACGGGGCGCATTAATTTTTCACGACTGAATTCCTTCATTTATTTCCGTGGAGTATGCAGAAAATGGCTATTGCAGATATGAATAAATATCAAAAATTCACGACACTCAATGTGTAACGATTCAATTAAACACAAAAAAGCGAGAGACAGTTTTTTTTTTTCTTTTTATTTTTAAAGTGTGTTATTTAAATATTTTATAGCAGCAGCGTCGCATTTCACATAAATCATACTTAAAAGGAGTCACTTGTTTCAGCCCTTGATTTCGTTGTAACTCAAAAAGTTCTTTTTAACAGTCGTAAATAGAACATCTGTGCAGCTATTCTTCCAAATGTCCCTCTGGTTTAAGGATATTTAGATTAAAAATTTTCAGCAATCCGTATTACGATAAAGAATTTACATTTTTTCTAATGTACCCTTCACCCGATACACGAAGTACTTTGTGACAGTAGAACATGATATATATTTATTTTATTAAAATCTATGAAAAATAATTCATACGCGACATTTATTTTTACCGAATTTGAAGTTTATAAATTATAATAAATGCATGGACTTAAATTAAAGTTCTTTGAAATGCAGGTGAAATATTACAATGGACAATAAATTAATGCATGAAAATAATCTAAATTAAGTAGGACATTTTACAATAACATTTTAATTACACATTATATTTAGTATTATTTTCGCGCATTAATTAATGTTTTCTGAACTCATCCGAGGAATTTGAATTTTTATTGAATTTCGAGTTTGATAAATTACAAAGAATGCATGGAATTAAATTGTTTTAAATTTAAAGTAATTTAATTTTATTTGTTTTCAATTAGTTTTAGTGCCACGATGTCTCGTACGGTGTAAAGGATAGTGCGTGAGAAAATTTAAATTATTTATTGAAGTGTGTATATATTCGGACAATATTTTAAATTGAAATTGCTTTGGTCAAGAGGGCTATTGAAATGAATGGCTGCACAGATGTTCTATTGTCGTATAATAGAAAACACTATGTGATTTACAACCCAATCGAAGGTCCCAACAAGCGATGCTTTTTTTTTTTTTAAATTAGTTATATAAGTTACTACAATAATTCATTTAATTTTTAATAAATATTGAATAGTGTACAAAATACTGATAAAATAAAAATTATTATATTTCGTTTACACGTATAATAGCACAAAAGAATTATTAAAATTAAAGTGTCCCGCATGCTCATATTTCTCGGCTATGTAGTACAGACACAATCTTTCCGGATTCCAGTGTTTTGACACAAGGACATTAATAAAACTGATTTTAATGAACTAGGTATAATCCTTCTTAATTCTAGTTCTTTGCCACAAAGACATTAAAAAAAAAAATGATTTTAACCAAATACATTTTCTTGTGACACTAAATCCTACAATACACTGGATTTTCTCACATATTACTCTCCAATATATATATATACCCACACACATACATTCTCTTAGAAATATCGTTTATTTCCTTGTACACGAAAAAAAAGAACGCGCGTAATAAAAGTTTTTAAGTGCATCGGACGGCCGGATTTTCTATAGAAAACTAAACTTTGATACGCTGGTTTCGCGTATACAGGCCCGAGCGCATTGTAATTTGTAACATACGACTAGATATAGTAGTCCACATTGTAAATGGAACTATTTTTGTCCCTGCCCCTCTTTGTACGCGCTTACGCGTATAAGTGTGTGAATGAACGCGTTGATGCCGAATTGGTGGTGGGACATGCACACACGCACAGGCAGACACACACACAAATATCCTCGACACGCACTTTTCTATTTATATATTTATATATAGTTATATACGCATAATATACAAAGTCCCCATTGTGCCGTGGCTTTTCAGACTGCCTGCATCTGCAGCTGTACGGGGACAGCAAGGACCGGTACAAACAGGGCCAGACGAAGGCGTCGCTGAGCCTCCAGCACTTTCTCGGCGTGCAGAGCGGCTTCACCCTGGACAAAGAGTCCAACACAATTGCGATTATCTGCCAGGACGTCACGGTCGTGCTGGCGTTCGACACGCGGGAGCGGCTGATACAGTGGCAGGTGAAGATATCGAACAACTTGGGCGAAGGTAAGATACGCGGAATCGAGCGCTGCCCCGCGCGTGCTTGTTCACTTTGTGGGCGGCTGACGTAGTAGAGTTTCTCCAATGTGCTCTATATAATGTACGCCCGACTTTGGCTGCTGTAAAAGCCACGAATATAATCAGCTTCTTTATGCGTTTCTTCTTCATCGTTCTCTCCGTACCCGCCAATTGAGCGCTCACGAAGCTCCGCGTATTTGATAAACAATTGCATCCGCTTAATACATAGAATGCTTTTCTAAATTGATTGCGTGCATTTGGAACTGAGTACTCGGTGCAAGGAGCGCGTAATAATTTTCTCTCGAATCTGTGCGGAAAGAGGAATTTTATAAGTATAACAGCGAACATTTTCATATGTTCGCTGGATCATATGATAATCAAAATGATAAATGATTAATTTAATATATAAATATATATATATATATATATATATATATATATATATATATTTGTACAAATACGATAATTTAATGAATTTCGCTAAATAAGCTAGTCCGTGCTCAATCTTATCAGTTATATATATATATATATTTTTTTTATATCAATTATTGTTCTTATTGAGCTGCATTATTATTTTATTTAGAATAGTATATATATATATATATATATATATATATATATATATATATATATATACACACATATATATCGATCGCTTCAACTGCGCATGCATTTCTGAGTGATATAATTCAATAGATTAAGCCGATGTTGACGATCCGTATGTATGAGGGTGGGCTGGCGACGACGGTGACGTTTGAGTTATGGGGAAACGATGAAAAATTAAAAAAAAATTTATTATTCCCCTCGTTAATGAACGACCGCGCGCCATGGCATCCGTGTAACACGCATAAATCATGCGTACATACGTATGCCTATGGCTGGAGTCCTGAAAATGTATGAAATTAAAACCGAACGAGCCTCGGCCAATCTAATGTTTATGCGCGCGTCAGCCCCTATATATACATATACATATATACACATAGCGACGTTCCCGCTCTCTATATACATACCGCAGCCCGTATGGCATTAGCGCACGGTGGGAAAAGTATTGATTTTCTTGTCAATAGCTCCGCGACGCCGCGCGCCAGATAGCCGATATAAATTTGTCTCCCCCTCCCCCGGCCCCGTTGTCTCACCCCCTGTCTCTGCCGGCAAACAGGTTGCACGATGCTAGATAGATATATGCACGAGATTATACGCCCTTTGACTCCGGCAAGGATTTTCACAGGAGCTGCCCCGGGGATTCGAGATTCTCTCGCCCGCCAGGCCGACCTAAATTTTTGGACTGGTCTCCGGGAGCCATTCGATCGGATCCGTATAGCCTTTGTTTTCACGCGAAGAAGCTATGGTCCACTGTTGGCTCCGACGCGAACTCGTCGTCGATTGGTCTATTGTAATATATACGGCCTCGCGGGAGCTGTTACGCCCCCCGCCCCCCCCCCCTGAGCACTTCTACGTACATTTATACATCGGCGATTTAGCCGACTTGCTCGATTTACGAACGAACTCCCGACACAATTTTTACGCGGATAATTTACAATGTCATACTCGGTCGTGCGTGGATAAGTGGCTGACAGTACTGTTATCTCGTTTATGGTTAATGATTATCTTGACCGGATCTCGCGCAATCATTCTAGAAATTCAAGGAGACTTAAGGACTTCGAAATTACAATTGATTTTCGCATCGGGATATGGGGTTTCTTTAACGCCGTCTTCATCTCGGCGTGCGTCGTTTGACTTTTAACTCATTTTATAGATCTGACGTTGATGTATAATAACTAAAAAAAACCAAATGTTCTGGGTATTGCACAAATATAGTAGACAAAGATCATTCGATACTCCCGTGCCCGATGCACAAAGGGCTCGAGGCCCGATGACAATTTCTATCATAACGGATGCGTTACGGCTGCGCACTCAATCCTGGAGATAATCGTACGTACTTGCGCATCCCGGATTATCCGGAGCGCCCGACGAGGCGTTTCTTCTTTAGACCGAAGTGATTAAGACGCGCTTACATCGTGGGACCCTTTGAGGGGCGCCGGACAAAAGAATTAGTGGCTTCTCGAACGCGCCGCCGAAATTGGGCAGGCGCTCCTTTGATGTTCAGGGGGCTTATTTTGGGATTCCACGTATATCTTCCCCCCACACGCCGAGAGCGCGCGTATATCCGTATACGTAAGAAGCTGCGTATCCAATCTATATATTGGGATGTTTATTAACATATTTTTTGATTTCATTGTTATCGGTAATTAATTTATCAATTTTATGTACGCGTGTAATTCAGAAATGATTGGCTCGGGCGATAACCGGCAATGAGTGTCTGTAATTATTGTTTCATCGCGTGATAGGTGTATGAATAAATTTATATACATATGTATATATTTATTATATAAAATTTTTAAGAACGCGTTGTTAAAAATTCTATTAATGCTATCTTTATGGCTTGTGAGATTGTGATACTGACTTGCTGGTCTGATATATTCTAGTTACAGTATTTGCGTTAGTAGTTTTTAGTGCTTTTGTTTTTAAACAATAATATTTTGTAGAGACGTAGCATTTTTTTTTTTTTTTTGACGAAATATAATTTAGAAGGACGTTCATCAGTGGCAGTCAAGTTTATATATTGATGCTTGGATCTTCTATGTTCTATCTCCAAACTGTTACAGTTGTATACACAAAGGAGATGAGTACGCGCTCTACAGCTTACAATGTGCAGATGCTCAAATATGTCCCCTACACGTCACTTTCCAATACTTGTTAGGAGCCTCTTCTATATACATGTGTCTATTATTTGCCCGGATTGCTACATTCAATTAAACGTTGTTCACAAACGATGTTTCATATAGCTATGAACCAGATAGTATGTTATATTATATCGTGTTTTTGAAAAAGTATTATTATTATTATAATTATTATTATTATTATTATCGTATGGTATTTTTGCAAAAAAAGAGAACAATGTTTTTTATATAAAAATACATACGGGTTTCCGGGGCTTTAGGTGCAGGGACTCAATAAAAAAGTTCAACATTAAGCTCTATCTCAATTCAGATTTGTTCTGTATAACTCTTGTGCTGAAAATGTTATCGCGCGCAAAATACACTAGAACAATCGAAATTCCGAAGTTTCAAAGAAACGAATAGAAGCTGACCTTAACGATGAACGTCCTCGATGCATTAGTCTTAATGCATTGCGTATAATTACCCTATTTTGCATTATGTATACATACGTCAATTTATCATATATCTATCGCGCAGATCAACAGTTCCTAATCCTGATCTCGAGCGCCCCGGCCAAGGCGAAGCTCAGCAGCGGGCCGGCCCACCTGCACGTCCAGGAGCACCGCTTCTGCATGACGGTCGGCATGCCGCCCCGGCTCGCCGGCGTCTGGGAGATCGGCCAGCTGCGCCGCTACGGCGTCGTCGAGGGCCGCTTCTGCTTCGAGGGCGGCTCGCGCTGCGGCCGGGGCGAGGGCCTCCACGTCCTCGTCACCGACCAGGGCGAGGACATCGTCAGGGCGCTCCAGCTCGCCGCCGAGGGCAAGCTCTCGACGCGGAAGCGCGCGACGCCCCCCGGCGGCCTCGTCCCCCAGGACGGCAGCCCCCGGCGGCAGTTCTCGCGCTCGGACACGCGCGGCAGCGACCTCTTCCCCTCGGCGGCCTACGTCGGCGGCAGCATCTCCTTCGACGAGCAGTGCGACGGCTTCAAGGCGGACGGCGCCTCCTCGGCCTACTGGTCCTCGACGGAGAGCCGCCAGGAGGCGGACTGCGAGACCGACTACAGCCTGAGGGACTCGAGCTCGCTGGCCTCGGGCCTGGCCGAGCAGGCGGCCTCCGCCGCGGACTGGCGCAGCTGCTCGCTCTCGAGGCAGCACCAGCACCAGCAGCACCAGCAGCACCAGCAGCAGCAGCATCAGCAGCAGCAGCAGCAGCAGCACGGCCAGGCGGCGGGCGGGACGGGGGCCTGCCTCGAGCGCTGCTCCAGCTGCATCGGCAAGCTGGGTGGCGGGCTGACCGCGGGCAAGTCGCTGGGCGCGCTCGGCCACCTGCAGCCGCGGGCCTTCGACCGGCTCTCGCTCTCCTCGTACAGCAGCAGCAGCCACGACAGCGATTACTCGGGCTCGCAGCATCAGGCGGAGTGCCGCTGCTCGCCGCAGCCGCAGCAGCAGCAGCAGCAGCAGCAGCAGCAGCAGGCGGCCCCGGGGCCCGGGGCGGGCGGCCAGCACCGGCAGCAGTCGCCGAGCCCGTCGGCGCTGCCGCCGCGGCCACCGAAGCCGTCCACAGCGCCGAAGAAGGCGAAGAAGCCGCCCATGCCCCTGCCCGCGGAGCAGGCCTGCACGTGCGCCCGGAAAGCCACTCCCCCTCGGGGCGGTAAGTCTCTCTCTCTCTCTCTCTCTCTCCTTCCTTGGCTACGGAAAACCTACTCTTACATTAGGGGGTCGGGAGGGGGGATTGTACTGTTGGGAGGGTTCCAAAGGCAAGTATCTGAGTCGAAAATCCGCCTGTTCAGTATTGAGCCGGGAGGGTTTCGGTACAGATGACCGAAACGTTTCGATGTGAAATATGCAATATCCTGGCTGTCTCGAGAATTTCTCCCTTTCGCAGGAACGCCGTAGCTATTAATCACTACGAGAAACTTTAGTAGTTTCGCAGACATTTTTCGATCTTGGAAATATTCAAATCATTTGATCCCCCCCTTCTTATTCTTGATGAAACCGCTTATATAAATATCTTACGCGATAAAATAGAATTGTTTATAATTATGAAAACAATGTCTTGTAGTAAATTCCGGCGATTTTTACTATTTATATAGTATTTCTTTATTTTTATATATTTTTACACACCTTTTTATTAATATTTATGAAAAGTTTAAAGCAAAGTAAGAAAACTATAGTGTGTTCAAAAAATTTATTAATTATTTATATTCGGTTTTCTGGAGTTATGAATATTATAGAGTTATGAATAGCTCGGTACGAGCGCATATTCTGCACAAATATCTTTTTTTTTAAAACCAAATTGGTGTACATTATTAATTTCTAATAAATGGAGTTTGTTAATAAAAATCTGTTAAAGAGTTGTTAAAAGGCTTATTAAAAATTAAAAATTAACCTATTTTCGCGCGTTTTTAATGGATGCTAGGGGGATTGGCAAGGCCAATAGAGGCGCACTCGGTCATTTAAGATTTTTGCTGGAATTTTGATTCACGAGTTACGAATATCAAGGAGATTTTTACGTCGAATTGTTTTTCAAGAAGGTATTCACAACATCACTGTTTAAATTCCGCGGACAGAAGATATTGTATATAAGATTCGTATTTTAAACCAACAATTTCGTTGCATTTTTTATTAAGAATCAGCATGTTATTACAGAATTAAACTTTTATTTTAAATCGAGACATTGTTAACTTAGTAACCGAGTCTTAAATTCTAGTAAAATATTTGTAAACCTGGAAAAATTTGCTGATTCACAATAAAAAAAAATGCAATTAAACTGCCAATTTAAAATACGATTTTTAGACAATACCTTATATCCAGAGCGTTTTCAATATTTAATTTGTTATTAACTTGAAAAAAAATTTTACGTTTGAACATCATCATCATATTAAAATTGTTCTTGGAAACTTGAATGACCGACTGAACCTTTAACAGCTACGAAAACTCTCCTAACATCTAGACTATTTAGCTCTATACGCATTTGTATTTATATAAGCACCCTTGTCCGTTGTGCCACCGCCCTTCTAAATTTCTAAAATTCAAAGTATTTTCTAACTTTAGAATCACAAGAAATAGAAAAAAGAAAGAAAAGAAAGCTTAACGAACGTTTCAAATCCTATAAAAATTATTTTATATTTTAAAATAATTCTTTACATTACGTAATTAATTCAAAATAGTTTTTTAATACACATTAATATACTTTTAAAACTTAAAAAGAAACGAAATAAATTTACGGTTCATAAAAAAGTGCATAATTGTTAAAAAAATTATTCGAGGATTTTATTCTTACCGAATTCTTTATATCGTGTTGTTTTCAAAAGCTATAATTATATGAAATGAATTCTTGTGAAACACATTCTTAGAATTGTGTGCCGACGACCTTGTGTATCAAAGCAAACATGCATTCGAAACAATTGATGAGTTCATTTAAATTCAGAGTTTAAATGTCCTATATACCAACATCGTATTAAAAGGTCCATTTTAATAGGAAATTTAACAATTGAATAAAAAACAACGAAATGTGTATTTTACAAATGCAAGATCATTATGTTTTTTAGGTAATATGCTTAACTATAATTTTATGACAATTGTATACCAATTTTCATAATATATTTTTATTTTCATAATATATTAGTTCGCTTAATGTATGTAACATATTTAACAAAACTAGAAAATAATAATAGTTCATTGGTAATCCTCATAATCGGATACTTTCATTGGTGAGTCAACCAATAAGAATTTAATTATTCAAAAAGATTATATCTACTACTTCAGTTCCTATATAAAAGCTTATGAGTAATAATGTTACAACATTATATATATAGACACATAATGCAACGTTTTGAGATTAGAGTATAACATACTGTGAAGCTTTTTTGAATTAATACATAACACACCGAACGTCATTCTGCCTCATGGAAATACAGAAATGCTTTAAAAAATTCGTGTTCTTAATTTTTATTTTATTTGAAAATAAGAATATTCATAAATTTATTTATTTGTTTCTCTCTTCACAGTTGCAGGACCCTACGAAAACTACGACATTCCGAAGTCGATTTTGGCAAATCACACGTCGGTTGAACCACAAAGTCCACAGGGCGACCAGTTCTATGACACTCCAAAAAAAATTAAAGAATGTCTTGCAGTAACGAAGGCTTATCCCAATTACGACACACCTCTCATACCTCAACCAGTGGTATTACAGCAATGTGGCTGCCCTGCTAAATTACCATCTCATACACCCAAGAGCTTAGCTTGTCCATGTCATAATGTTATGAGCTGGGCGGGATTTGTATTACCTTATTGTCGTCGTGGTGCTGGAATTGAGCATACGGGAGTTAGCGTACAACCTGTTCGACTTTCCGGCGAAGGAAAAATGCCTGTAGTTAATGCAAGCGGCCAGTTAGGCATATACAATTCTAATAGTAACGGCAACATCATGGAAGAAAGTCAGGTTTTCTCTAATACTGAAATTGATTCCGAATGTCCTGTACATAGTTCCGAAAGTGCAAAAAGCAATTACGAGAACATCGACTCGATCATTGAAGAACCAACGGAACCTAAGGTAGCGAATTACGCAAATATTGAATTTACCGAATCTCTTGGAAACTATGAGAACAGTAAAGATCTTTTGACAAAAGTCGGTTTAAGTTCTCAAGAGCAAGTGGATAAATTTGCTGAGCAAGAACAGAAAGTAGTTACTGAAGATAAATGTAGTGAAGAAAAAACAACGAAAATTTGTCGAAAGTGCGGTCATTTGAAAGAAATAACTGAAGATTATTTAATCGTGGATGAAGAGAATGAAACTCCAAAGAAGCCGATTTCTGGCTATATTCCTATGCAACCAGCGCATAATGCTTGCTCGAAAGAAATACTCTCCAGATTATGTAGCGGAGTGAAAAGTTCCAGCAATCCTGCATTATCAGGATTTTCACCATTTGAAGTTAACAGAAAGAGGTCGGAATCTGAATATCGAGTTCCTGGCTCGGCGATGCTTTCTAGTCCCTATTTCAGGCGTCGCCTCTTGGACGTGTCGAATTCTGAAGCTGGCAATAGTTTGGGAATGCTTCTGCGAAAGCGATCTTATTCCGCCGAGTCGGCCCATTATTTAGACGATGAGAAAACTTCATTTACGCCAAATGTTCCAATTCACAAATGTCACAGTGATACAGATAAGGCTTTAGCAAGAAACGAAGCTGTTGACTGTGAAAGTGAAGCCAATGACAGCCTCGATACAACGCCGCTGTCTGCTCAGCCATTAGCTTCCATTAAAATTAGAAGATCTTCTTCTGTGCCATCCAAAGCTGGCCATAATCGCGACTCGTCGAGCAGTAACGATTCTGGTGTTTCTACAGGATCGTTAAGCCATAGAACTACGGAATTCGTCGAGTTTGAATTTCCAAGTTCATCTGCCAGTACATTGGTTAAAAAGCAAAGTGTACCTTTAATGTGCCGTAAAAGTCCACTGCCTGCTTGTTTCCACAGTAGTTTGCCAAGAAAGTCTAAATCTAGTGATCCGATTAAAGAATTAACTTTTCAATTCCATAAAAATAAGCTGCCAACAAAATCATCTTCCGCCGAGGCTGACATACCCACTTGCTTACCATCGAAGGTATCGAAGGAATTTAGCAGTCCTGGGGATGTAACAAGCACACCATACATAGATTCTCGAAGTACGAGCAGCGGTACATCCGATATGTCTGATTACATAGAAACGTTGTCTCTTTCTTCTCATTCTTCTTCAGATGCTCCAGATAATTTAAGGTAATTCATACATAGAAAGTCGAACATATGTTAAATTTTATATTCGCCTAATGCGTATTTTTATTGAGTTTTTATCTTTGTTTATTATTGTAGACTTGGTGGTAGAGCTGTAACCACAACTTTACGTCCACGTAGTGGAAAAGAATATTATAAAATTGATCGAAGCATTTTGGTGGAACAGGGTCGAGCCAATAGCGTCTCATCGAATTATGCCAATGTCACTCCATTCGCAAGAAAGGAAACAAACCAACATCCGGTTACATGAGCTGCCAGACTGGACAATTGCTCGAAATCGCAATTCGGATCCAAGTCATCGAAGTTGAACATCCACAATTTTCAAGTTACTCGAGAATGCTCAAATTGCCCGAACGTTTACGGGCTATAAAAAAAACTACCATAAAAAATAGTTCGAAAATTTGTAGATTTGTCAACATTATAATTATTACGTGAATCTATACTAAGTACAGTAATGTATTCTGTATTTTTTTTAAATTTTATGCGTATTTAAAAAAAACAATGTTCGACAAATCTACTAATATTCAATAATAGATTTTTAAAAGTCGATAAGATCTTTAAAGTTTTGATTAAAGAAAAACATCGAAGCTTTTATCTAGGAGCTTGATACAACACTGTTGTGCAACTTCGCGATACCAACTATTTTAAAATTATTTTAAGTACCATATTAGAGTTTAGGTCGTAATACTTCTAGATTCTAAGAATATTTAAATTTTGGACACATCGCATACACGTCCAGCGCGCAATATTTTGTGCAAAGTAATGAAAGACCTTCAAGGGCACTCGAATCAAAAAGTTATCAAATGATTCCTATTTTTCATCTGCAATCAATGCCTTTCTTTAAAAATCAAACGAGCTAATAAGACTATTCCAAAATAAAATTAATGTATTTTATAATACATAAACTGTCCAATGTTTGACCTTTTTCATTTATGCGCCTAAATCTAATGCAGAACAATTCATTGATTGCCTCTTTCCCCTGCATCGTTCGTCACAATTTCTGATCCGTATACGTGTCCGCGAATACCGCCTTGTCTTTTAATCAAGGATACGATATTAACAATGCGCACGAATGTTTTTTTCTTCCCGCGAGCGTTTTGCTCAACCGCGAGTCAAGGTTGTCACCGATCCATTTGAAAATGTATACAACGTAGCGGCATGTAAGGACAGGTGGTGTGGGAGAAAGCGAATACCATTTTTTTCGGGTATATTAGGAACTAGAAAGTGTTCATGAGTCTGCTGCGGCTGCTCGAAATGCGCCGAGAGGGCTGTGCACGGGTGTCTGACTCCTGCAGATGTTAATCTACTTCCTCAGGAGTTTTCCGGTCGAGCTTGCGCGTGCTCGAGTCCGCCTCGAGTTACGCCCGATTATTTTGGGTCAGCTCGAAAGCGCATTATATTTCAACGTTTCGTTCCAATGTATAATATTTTATAAAGTATCTGGAGCAACAGAAAATCGTAAATTCTGAATACTGAACTATAAATTATCTTTTATGACATTTCAACTATAAATTTATACGAGTAAGTTGAATCGATGTTTCGAGTGGCCCGAAAATTTTCGAGCTCGTTAGCAATATTTTGACACCTGGGGCTTTGTTACTTAAAAACGCAAGTTATAGTACTTTCTATGGGATTTTATCACAAATACTTCTTACATGCTCCATTGTTAAATAATGCAGTACTTCTAATTTGTACATCGATTGGTCTCGCTTTATATCGTCGGCTGTGCCACACTTTCAAGTAGGTATAATTGTATACATTTTAAATGCTTTGTTCTTTCGCAAGAAATAAGACGTTTAGTACTTAATCGTCGGTATTTTATTTACAAAATATTCAACTGTTGAAAATATTTGTTTTCTTTTTATCATTTATTTATTTATTTAGAATGTGTTTATTTACGGGCGAAGCCCTTTTATTACGTTGTCCCCTGGATGTTCCTCGATCAATAATATTGGAAATCTTTATAGCAAATATGCTAATGTGTCAGTATGTATGCCTAAGGCTATTGATACGTTTCCTTTTTTAAATTTAGTTTCGACATGCACAGAAGAGATGACATATCGCAGGTTAAAATATAATATATATATATATATATATATATATATATATATATATATATATATATAAAATACTGCGATGAAAGTCTTTATTCTACGAAGTAATCAAGTTTCTCGTCATAAATAATGCGATACAACTGTAGATCTTTATTTATAATTAAATATTACATTATATTTGTATGTACCTGAAATGTAGGGATGTATTGTACCATAGTTTTTTTAAATAAGAAATAAGTTTATTTAACTAAATTTTAATATTATATAATGAAAAATTGATAATTTTGTCAATGTAAAAAATGAATATAAACGAAATCTTATAACATATCTACAGACTGCATTTATTTGCATAAACTTAAAAAAATGGTTTAAAAAATTTTCATTAGTAATCATTTTTATCGAGATATTTTGAATCACGAATTCGGCATGAGTGTCATATTATAATTCATTGCTTAAAATATTGATAAAGTACTCTTTATTATTAAATGCAGCAGAGTCCTTTTGTTTTTGTACTTCACTGACAGAGCTCATAAAGGTGCCAAAGAATCTCTCTTCGCAAGTCAAGAATATTTGTAGATTCCACATATTGATTTAACTTTAAGAGAAACTTTATTAATTATTAGCATTACCATTAATTCGACGAATTGCTATATCATTTTCTTACATGCTATTTCGCATTTTATTCTTTCCTCGTTCGTATTTTCGATTTTGATGATTATATACTAAATGAATTTGAATTAATGCCTTTCAATATGCACGACTGTGTGAGAACCATAGGTCAAAATAAAAAACGAACTAATCGTGACAATATGTTATTTTATAATGGATTCGTTAGTTCTTGTGTAAAAAGTATATATTGTATATAATTTATTGAAAAGAAACCAAGACAATGAATATATATGTAGCATTTACTACATCTAGCGATAGCGTCAATTATGCTTTTACAGAAAAAAGATAAAGAGATACACATTCCAGGTTCCGCTTGGAAGGCAAATGGCCTAATTATAAAGCAATCAAATTTACAAAGATACTGATTACTTCCACATTTTTACAAAACCCAATGAAAAATTTCGAAAAGGCTTACTTTCTTTTATTTTTTGCATATTTGTCTGTTTTTAAATATTTTTAATCCTGCCACTACATGTATAAAGTTTACACTTGACATATGAGATAATTTGACTAGTTTTTTATGGGTAATTTTTTCCTAAGTAACTGCCTGCCTGGAATTTTTGTAGGACTATCGCGAAATTTATAAAAAAAAAATATGATAAATCAAAAAAGAATTTTTTATAAAAGCGTCAGATTGTACTGCAGTATTCTATATTTATGCGTTTCAAAATTAAGATTGCTATTTATAAAAAATGCGTATATATATATATATATATATATATATATATACATTATATATATATATGTGAGTGTGTGTGAAGTGAATTGAAATTAAAAAAATAACTGACGAATCATATAATAATAATGCATTTAGAAAGGATAGTCATGTGACTAAGTGCCGAGATCGAATTCTTGTGTGTGAATTAGGTCGTAACGATTTGTTTGCGCTTAACGTCATTCTAAAAGTCAAATAGATAAAGCGAAGTGCACGAATTAAAATCGGCATATTTACGTACTTGGTTGGGGATCAGGGATTGATTTAGATGATATAGTATACTTTGTGTATGTATTTTGTATCGAGAAAGCGTATTTTTTTCTCACGATCGTGATTTGATTCATCGTGTAAGAATGAAAGAAAAAAAAGAAGAAGATAGTCATAAATGAGTATGGACTCGAAGAGAAAAAGAGTATTATAGGAAATAGAGTATTATAATAAGATTTGCACAATCCAATGTTTCATACTTCACGTTGCGTTCACGTTTTCGGTGGCGTGGCTAGATTTTGAGACTTCTTTTTATTGAGAGAAAGACTATTGTCAAATTGTAGAATAGTCATCGATCGTCGAATCATATAATGCTGTCGATTTTAATATCGACAGCGCCGACAAGTCTGTCTGAAATAGAGCTTATTTATACCGGGCCAATGGGCCCGGCACATTTTATCAAGGAACAAAACATATAAACTAAGCGAATGTGCGAAATTAAGGCAAACGATCTACTCTATATCCCGTAAATTTTTATAAAAGTCGACAATTTTTATTACAATACATAATTTGTCTAAAAAGCAGGAAATACAGTAGAAGAGCGAAATTCGAAGTCGTATCTACTATTGTAGATTTTTCTATTATAAGAATTAAGAGCGAGCGGGTAATTAAATTATAATATATAATATCATGTAACATATATTCTAAGTAATTTAATGAATCATATACAAATTATAGTGTCTCAAGTCTTTACTAGTGAAGTAGAGGAAATAAAAGTTTTGAAAATTATACTATTGTAATTTATTTTTTAACCAACTGCTCGAATGAAATTTCTTCAAACTTATTTATAGTTTTCATACTTTTATCGTACTTTATATATTTTCTAACAGAAATTTAATCCATTAAATATGCTATACTATAATTTTTTTCAAAATGAAATAGTTTATTTAAAAATTAATTTTAAGCTTGCCTCTATATATAATTTCATTTGATTGCTCCAATGAACGCGTTTTAATCCTTTTTGCGTAAATTTAATTTAATAATTATATATCCATATCTAAATAAGAATTCTTTATGTAAGTGTATCCGCTAATGACAGATAGCTCGTTCTATCTCGTCCATTGCTCAGGCAATAAAAACATTAAATGATGACATCGATGAACCGTACTAGAAAGTTAAGTTTGAATATAAGATTAGATTATTAATGGAGATTTTTACTATTTTAATTTTTATCTATTTCTTCCGAATTAAGTGTATATACTGCTATATTCCAACTTTTTAATACTATTATTTAAAATAAAAGGAATTGTTATATTGATAAACAGAAATTTGAGAAACTACATACTTATTCGATTTTTATAATTTGTATTTTAATCTATGCTATACTTGTGGGAGCAGCATGTACCTGGCTTACATTTTTTCTGCCCAACTGCTTTAGATCATTGTCGGCATCCCCTAATGAAACGTAGCCATTCAATACTCAAAATTAGAAAAATTTATGTACACTTTGAGACACTGAATACAATTTTAGATTTTATTGATATATATATATATATATATATATATATATATATATATATATATATATATATACATATCGATATTGTGCACATAATTCTGATTACGAATTAATCGTCGTCGATTACGAATTGACGAATACTATAATTGGTAATCTACGAATTAGTCATCAGATTTTCAATGCTAGAAATAGCTAAACTAATCAGTCGATGGAAAATTTGACAGATTTCGCGCAATCTGTGTGACTTGTAGCCAATGAACGAATAACTTAAAAATGAAAAAAAAAAACAAAAAGTTACGAATAAATATATGCGCGCGTGAATCATACGTTACGTATTTATTCCCTTCGATGATCTTCGTCAAATGATGCCTGCTGCCCTGCCGTTTATGTTAACAACATTTTCGTTATATGCTGAAATCGTATCGATAGATATTTCAGTATAAATAAGCTCGTCTATGATATATCATTGATCTTTTCAATAATATATTCATTATATGTCAATCTCGGGCGAAGACGGGGGCACAAATGCCAGTGATGTATGATAATACTATATAATTACATATTAATATATTATGAATTTTTCTAGATACGGATAAAGAAATAGAAGCTTGCATTGTGAATGAAAATAATTTATTTCAATATTTCTCCAGAACAAAGAATAAAGTAATTGCACGCAATCTCGCATTCACGCTATCTTACGAGTACTATACAAGTGACAGGCCATTCAGTGATTAACTGAACTTTTTATTTTTATTATATTATTGGTAGACTCACTTGCTTGATCTTAGGACTATATGAAAACAACTTTATTATAATATTACATCTCTTGAATATATTATATATTTCGTCTTGGTACATTTTACCCTCATTTTTTTTTCTGGCACAGAATTTTGCTGTATATGATATATATATATATATATATATATATATATATATATATATACATATATACATATACACATATATACATATATATATACATACTTTGTAGACCTATATAAAAATAAATCGCAATATTTAAGCTTGACTCATAAAAGATATACAGCGTGTAATGCACGTATTCATATTTATTTATTCAACTTCTTTTATATGTGAACAGAGTATTGTCAATGAAGACAGCTGACCTAGACCTGCTAAAATGCGCTTAAAATATCTACAATCCCTTTATATCTCTAATTTCGGAAGCATGAATTTGCGTAACGAGAGGGGGGGAACTTATATCTTATTGCGGATTCGTTAGGTCGAATCTATTTTTCTTTTTTTTTTTTTACAGTTACAGATATAATATATAAAAATAACAATTTTTGATGAAAACTTGCAAGGCTAAAACTATCCTGCATTTTCTCAAAATATTAATTCTTTTAAGGCATAACCTTCTCAATTTCTATGGAACGTCTTTTCCTTATATATTTTAAGTACTTTAAAATTCCAATAACGCAACAACGGTGTTACTTTTCATTGCAATAATACAAAATTATAATTCACCCCTTTAACTTATACATTTAAAGGAAATACAAAATTAATCTATATATATATATATATATATATATATATATATATATATATATATACTTTGTTACAAATTATTCTCATAAAATTACCTTTTACCCGTATAAATAAATTATGATTTATAGAGAAACGATAGATAAATGCCGCATTAGTTATTCAACATAAGAATTGCCCGTGCTAACTAGCTCGATTGCAGTCAGTCAAGCTCGGTGTAAAGAAAAGCTGTACAACTGTATTGCTGTCATAATGCGCTTGCTCTCATTCCGATAACTATTGTTAAAGGTTTAGACTGTGAGAAGTCCAACGAGTCATCGAGAAGAATCCCTAATTACATTTTACGTACATATCTCAAGTGAGTATATAACTATATATATATATATATATATATATATATATATATATATATATATATATATATTTATCTAGAATAAATCGAAGGACTTGTGTCGCGCGAAGTATCGCGCAATTGCTCACATTTCTGTAGATTCTTAGATTTTGTTTTAGCTTCGTTCCTTCTTGTAATACTAATTTTTCTCAGTTTTTTTATTCTTTCTTTTTTTTCTCATTTTCTTTTTTACTTCATGAAACTTCGCGTTTGTTTGGTGGGTGCGTTTCTGCCTCTTGTGCTGTACAAATATACAATGCACCGTTTTTAGTTTCTGTTTAATAGTGAATACAAGTTACATGCTTAAAAGATATAAAATTCAATCGATAAATCATTCTGCTACTTCATTGATTTATTACTACGAGCTTCGTTATTTCTGGTTGATATTTTTTATTTGAAATTTTTTTTTTTTTTATGAAAATTATATGCAATTTTATTTTACTTATAATATCAACCTTTAACCTTTGAAAAATATAGACATGTAGACATATTCGATATGTTTTTAGTAAGAAAATAAACTAATGAAAGAAAAAAAACTTGTCGTCTAACCCTTGGTCCTAACCTTCTATAGATATTAAGTATTATATTCATAAAAGGATTTGAATATATTGTCTCAAAATATTATTCATGATAAAAATCTAAAGAGTGGGAGACGTGCACAAAATCTACAATTATTTTCGATTCTAACGAACGTATCAAAATGCAAATTGCACATCGCTACACTCAACACGCATAATATGGTAGACATGTTTCTTTGGAGTCGCTAAAACTTCCAGTACAACTGTTTTTTTTTTTTGTAAGTATATTTATAAAGATTCGTTGACAAAATTTTCTCGCAGCAACGGAAACATTATTTCACACCGCTTATTTTTACACCATTTGTCTGCTGAAAAAAAAAAAGTTGGAAACGTGTGCGGCGTAATTTACTCTCATTCTTATCCGACATTCATAATACAGAAGACTATGGGTTTTTATTACTAATTCAATTCAATACTGTCATTTAGACTGTCCTGTCGCCTCCTCGGTTTTCGTTATTTACTAAAAAAAAAAAAAATCTAAAGTACAGGCTTCGATTTTGTTCTTACAATGTTCATGCATCAAGCTCACATCCGTTCAAATTATGAAAATGAAGATATTTTTATGTATTATACGTATAATGTATGCTTTAAGAGGTGTCGACGTCAAAGTAAAAAGCCCACACGTTCAACAGCCGACCGTGAAAATTCACATACTTATAATGCATAACAAATGAGGATTCGTGAAAAATTCTTTTCTCCAGATATGTCGTATATATCCTCGAATGAATTCTATCGGCCTTTTAACCCCATTAAAACGTACGCTAACAGTCTTCGGTTTGAAGCTTTGCTGGTCACTGTGTCATTATTATCGAAAGTGTATTTTTTTTTTCACTTAAAATGTGAATACTACCATTGTCGTCCCTTACGAGCTAAACGAAACTAACAATTGGTGATCTCATTTACTCGCTATTAAACTAATTACGGAAGGGTTTTCTACTTAAGCGATAATATTATTTTAAATAATAATACGTACTGCACAATGACGCTTAAATTAAGTACGTTGAGCCTTCTAATAAAAGCTATAAATGTCAAATTTCTAAATAGATCGGCGCTAAGATTATTTTAAATTGGTATATAAATTATAAATGGAATCAGATCGACGGTATGGCTTCGCGTTGAAAAAATGTGAAAAACATCGTACGTTATGAGCCTTTTTACTTTATGTTTTAGCGAAGGGAGAGTGTTGTCAACGGAAGACAATTTTCAGTAATAAAATTAAATCAAAATTAGCTTTCAGGACGGTTTGTATATTGTACGAACTGCATGTCTATAAATATAGTTCAATTAAACAAACGAGAACTGAAAAAAGATTAACATCAACAGTCCCATGTATTAGTTTACCAAAAATATATTCTAATTTAGTTGTTGTTTCAACTTTTATATGTATATATATAATTCAACGTAGACTCCTGAACAAATAAATAAGAATCAGTAATCTTTTATATATTTGATCGAAAATATTACAGACATATACAAGATAATGTCTTGTTTGACTTAATTAATGGTTTGAATAATTGTAGATTTACTTTATCTAATGTTTCAACAATTCTCCCCGCACTTTTATAAAACGAGGTTTACAAAATATTAACCATTTCACGTGAGTATTACTTCAAGTCATATTTTTCAATTAATTAATATCTAATTCAAATGAGATTCTATTTGAGAAAAAGCATGCTTAGATTCAAAAATTGTTCAATGGACTAATATTCACATTAATTTTAGCTTAAACATGATTTCAAAAATAAAAATCTAAATTTAAACATATTTATTTACACATGTATTTGAAAACAATTAATGCATAAAATTTTTCTGTCTACTTTTCCCTTAATTCTCGACATCTGAAAAACTAGACTTGACATATTTTTCTTAAAAGACCCTGTATATTTTAAAAAATACTCTGCAAATCAGATTCGTATACATATTTTAGGATTCGAATTTCGAAGTTAAAATATTACAAAAATTATTTTTGGTAATTTAATTAACGATATATTACTGTTAAGCTGTTTCACTGTTATAAGCTGTGGGGGTACTATAATATTTTCTAGCGGATTTCCTATAAGCTATTTTTACAGATTTTCTTTTACGTTCTAATAATGCTGAATTCTGGTAACTAACGGCTAATGCTCGAAGGAAAAGACTAAAATTACAATATGACGAAATACATAGAAAAATGCATTATTGCAACAATATATTAAGAAAATAGCTAATAAATCATTACTGATTTAGGCACAGTAGAGATATCGTTATATCTCGATAATCGAATTATTTGTAAGATACAGACATATTTTTAAATAAGTAATAATCTATCAAGTAGAAGAAAAATTCTATAAGATTTTCATAAATCGTTTCATATTACAGCAATGAAAAAACAACTAGTTTAACTCTGTGTAAAAACACATTCGTCGTATTGTATTTTAATATTATTTGTAACTATTTTTAAATAATTCTAAAAAAATAAATATGAATATAATATTAATTTTAAATTCAATTTCGGAAGCCTTTATATATATATATATATATATATATATATATATATATATATATATATATATGTCTGTATCCGTAAGTGATATGCATCGAGTACAAACTGTACTTTCCCGTTCTACGTAAGACTGTTCTCTCCGCTGCAGGCTGCAGCTCGTCAGAACTTCTGACTCAATTTTTCGAGTTCCTCGTCGCCCGATGTCAATCTGCGACCGAATCTGTCTCGCGCCAAGCGAATGTCGGTGCTGCTGTACTTGTCCACCTTTTCGAACAATTCAGACGGGATTCTAATGGGGCTGGAGGTCCGTGTGACGGGCGCCGTTCTGCTTCCCGAAATGTGAATGTTTCGCACGGGTATCTTGCTCAACCCTTGGTTGTGATTGACGTCCAGATTGGATAATCGTCGTACCTCCGTATTGTGACGCTTGGATTTCAGCTTAAATTCTTTGGTATCCAGAAGCTTCATACTGTAATTCAACGAGTGCCGTTTATTCCTTTCAAGAAAGTTTTTCGGCTGCATTTGCTTCGCCCTGTCTTCGTCAATGGGCATGGAATTCCTTTTGCCCTCCTCGTCCAGCGACTTGCTGTGAGACAGCTCGAAGCCGAAGCGGGTCCTGTTCTGAGAAGAAGCCCCGCTCGACTTGATCCGGTCGTCCATTCCGGATTGGGAGGCATACTGGGATTGGTGGTTGTTCGGCAAAAGGCTGCACGACGACGATGGCGATGATTTGCTGACCCCTTCGTAATCCAGAGAGTATCTCTTCGGCAGGTCGAACATGAACGACTTGTTATTGCATCGGCCTGTTCTATCGACGCTGGCGAATTTTTTATTTCTATACAGGATGTCTTGTAGATTCGGTATTTTCGAGGAACTTTGAGAAGACGATAGTTGCGATGGAATCCTGATCCCGGCGTCTACCATAAATTCGTCATCTACTAGTGGCACCGGTATTTCTGGCATGGAACTAAAAGTCCAATATAAATTGTGATGCGGTTGGAATTCATTCAATTCTGGCATTTTATACTTGTTAGCAAAACTCGAACGCGTCAGAATTAAATCCTGCCATATGTTATGCTTGTTGTTCCGCATATTGGTTAACAACGAAGGTTTCGTGCATTCGGGAAATCTGAAGTCATGCTTCGTTTGAAATAAATTAGTCGTCTTTAGATAATTAGAGCCATTAAAACAGGAGCAGTGCGATAGGTCTAGGTGATGTGTTTGCTCGGGCAGACACGAAGGCGCCTGCTTCCGATAAAGTCTACCATCTAATTCATAGCAGCTGCACTGTACTTTTTGAGGAGAATACTCATTGGAAGAATTATAGCTAAGGTTAGTAGAGCCTACATTAGTGTTGCGAGATGATGTTGCTCTTCCCCAAGGTTGTGTTAAGTTTGGATTAGTTGTAAAATTTGACCAGTTTGACGTTAAGTTGTCACTAGAAGTACTAAAAGCATACGTCAACGCATTATGTTTTGTTAGATACATAATGTTGAAATTAAGAGCTTCGAACTAAATAGAAACATGCATACTGAATTGTATTATTCCAATTAATTTAAATAGAAAATGTTAAAAAATATTAACGGAATAGTATTATCTAATTTTGGTGAGACAATAGTGTATAAGAGTAATTACCTTGATGCAGCAGTGTCTGCACTTGCTATTGCATTCTCTGTAAATGGAGAAACATGTTATTGAAAAAATTCTACTATAACAATAATATTGTTTAATGCGTAGATATTCTAAATGTTAATATTTACGTCTAATCAGTGGAGGTCTTCGTGAAGCGGATGTCTTAGGAGATTCATTATTTCCTTTCGTTTTAGTCGTCGGCCTAATGGGTGAATCATTACTGAGTGACAAAGTTCGTTCATTAGGATCTAAAAATTAACAATAATTTTAAATGGTCAATCTTTTCCATATGAAATTTTGCAAATTTTACGAATACTAACTTAATTTTAAAATATTTGGCTTTTTGACAGCATTATTAGGACTACTATTAGATTTGCCCACGCACATCGCCTCCAATTTTTTCTCTTCTTCGTATTTTTTGATGTCGTCGGAATCATATCTGCTAAGTTTCGTGGGCGACTAAAAATAATAACAAAAGCATTGAGAAAATATTTCAAGAATAATTTTGGAAAGTCTTTCAATGCTTTAGAATTTTTTAATGGATCTTACAGGTTGACTGTCGACACGAACTTCAATGCTGTCCATTTGACGTATAGCATTATTCAATGCTGCGGACACATCTCTATCTTTCTCTATGCTTGTTAAGTTTCTTACGTTTGTTTCAAGAATGGACAAAAGTTTTTTATCTGCTGGTAATCTAAGAGAAGTCTTGATTGCAGGAGTAAGTACAATAACTTTTAATCTAACATTGGCAACAGGATCCTTCATCAAGTTCAACAATGTAGAGCAAAAATGCTCTTTAAAATATACCGAAGAAAATATCGACATGGCTTCAATCATCATACGAATAAAAATCATTCTTACGTAGCAGCTTGACGCGTGCGCGAAATCATTGCAAATTTTATTCCTTATCTCTATTCTTTGCTGAGATTTCAAATTATATCTCAAAAAAATAAGAAGTGTTCTTCCCGCTGCCAAACGAACTGGTAGCGGCCTCTGTGAGAATATAAATGATTGACAAAAATGCAAAAGATTGGTAAAAATTGAGGGAATATTTGTAAAATATGTATTACCGAGTATAAAACTCTATTTGTTACAATAGGCACTAGAAACCTATAGATAAAATCACTGACGAAACATTTTGGTAATATTTCAAACTGATTTAATATTATCGCCGATAATCTCCAATTGTTAGTTGACGATATCTCAACTTCACATTTAATTAATGCCTTACCTAATTCTATTGCCGACGATTCCTGCAAATAAATATTAATTTAACAACTTAATAATTTAATTCGACTTATTTTCATATTAAGCTATTTGATGAATGTTATTGTTTACCGTTTGCTCAGTGCCAATAAAATTATTTTGTAAGAAATGATTCAATAGTTCCGCTATATGCGGAATCAAGCCCTGCAAAACTTCTTCGTGATCGTCTCTCAGTAGCTTTATTAAATCATTTTTAATCAATCCACTTTTTGTTCCCAACACTTTTGTAACCTGCGCAATGAAATGATTTATTTGAAGATTAAATACAATGTTGCCCATTTCATAAACGGCACGAATAAGAAATACCTCGTGTAAGCTACAAGCTATCGTCCTTCGTACCATGAAATACGAATCATTGGCTAAACTTCGAAATGTAGGAATTAAAGATGTAATTCCATCTGAACTTGATGATGCAAAAATAAACATTGCAGGAATATTAAAAGCGCAGTTTTTTCGACACTCGACCGATCTATCGCTTATTGGAACGTTACTGCCCGTCTAAGACAAAGGTACAAAAACGTTTATTAGTTTCTCCCTTCGAATTATTCAAATGCAATTATACAATGTAAGGTAAACTCACGACAAAGGTAAAGTCTTGCTTTGACTCTTCCAAATTTGTTGGAGTGCCCATCTGTGCAAGTTGTATAAAATACTTTATAAACCATGTTTTGTCTATTGGTGTCAAGTATGCTGAAAGAATAAAACAACGATATTTTGGTAACAGAATATATGTGAACGATGCGGTAATGAAAATCGTTGAAGGCTCACGTGCAGAATTTTGTGCAAGTTTTCCGAATTCCTTAGCGATCACGCATATCACATTGTCCTCCGACTTGACTGCATTTTCACAGGCTATCTTGATAAGGGGGATTATCACATCTTTGACTGTAACTAAGACAAAACTCAGCGATGAACTGGAATCATTATATAAAATAATAAAACCTGATTTTTCATTACCTGATTGTAGCTTAGGCAACAAATGACCTATTGTCTGTATGGCGGCTTGCTTCACGTTACTTTCTTCATCGCTAGCTAATTCAACAAAATACGGAAGTAACATCATTACGTCGTCGCCTATGTTTTCAGCTACAAAGCCCAGTTGCAGACAAATACAGGCGCGTACGTCGTTGTTAACGTCTTGACACAGCGCCTGAACCGTTGGTAAAATGTCTTTCTTCACACTGTCAGAAAAAAATTAACAATTACAAGAAAAACTACAATTATTAATAATATTTTAACCTATTTATTATATAACAGATAACGCTGTTTCCTGTAAGACAAATATTATTAATGATTTTATACGGACTACAAATCTTTTTCCAGAACATTAGAAAAAAAGACATCTGTATTCTACTTTTGAATTTTTTTCTCATTTACTACAAAAATATCTTTTTAAATATTATAACTAGTTATTCCTTCTATTAGACAAAACCTATTGAATAATAAGAATGATCGATACGAAATTATAAAAATTTTATCCTTTGTATACGGGCCAATGTATTTCAGTATTAAAACGTTTTATCGCTTTTCATAATTGATTTTCTGTTTTATCTAGTTTGTCGTTTTGCCAAATGGATCATTCATATTTAAGATGTAGAAAATAGCTATCCGTATAATTATTACAGCATTTTATTGGCTATTTTACCCTCTATTACTCAAAGTATTTTAGAAGGACGCAGCATGAATGAGAGAGAGAGAGAGAGAGAGAGAGAGAGAGAGAGAAAATCACTTACGATGCGGCGTCGAAGCGGGTGGCAATTTTCCCCATAAGCCGACAGCATATTATTCGAGAATTAACGCTCTGCGAAATCTGGCCCTCGTTAACGGCAATCGGTAATATCTGAAAGGCACAACGCAAAGCGATAAATCTAGCGCGTCCGGCCCGTTGCGACGATAAAAATAAAGGAAGGAGCCGGGGCGAGGCGCGATATGTAAAAAATTTGATACGTGCCTCGCGCTTTATGATGTCCACGGGCAGTAATTCGATCACCTCGAGTATGGTCTCCAGCCATGCGTGAGAGATAACTGGAAACATATATGTACATTATTGCGTTACACTGCATACGGCGGGATACGCGATTGCGCGCGCAATAGCGGCTGCAGTGGCCTTCTATTATTGTACATAAAAAAAAAAAAAGAAAGAAAGAAAGAAAAGGAAAGAGAAGAGAGGAAGAAAAAAAGAAGAGGCAGAAAAGTAACTGGCAATTTCGAAAATGATATTCATCGTCGATCTTACGGGGCTCTCGATTCCCGAGCGAGCTCAGGATGCTTTGAAGGAAAACTTCGGTGAATGTCGAATGGCTGACGAGTCTTTGCTCCAAGACCTGCTTGAAGATGACCGAGGCGGCCATGTGAAATTCCGTCGATGCCGTTGGCAGGGACTGTTGTATTTTGGGTAGGACTCGAGTGATGCATGAGTGGGCATCTTCGGCCAAGAGCTGAGGCAGGGTCTCGATTACACTTAGCTTTTGAATCTCGTTTCCTTTCCTGCAAAGGGATAAATAAATAAATAAATAAATTCGTATGTTTGTAGAAAGCCCGGCGCTGAAATGGATCGATGCCGTTTCAGAGGTAAGAAAAAGTCCTAATATTTTTGCAGTGCTGATCTCTCTGGACGAGTGCTATAGAGTTATGACGTGTATCTGATTGTGGAAAAAAAAACAATTGTAATGTTGTGGAAAGAATAAAATCTGTTTTGCTCTTTTAAAAATAGTAATATTTAAAAACTTTTAAAAACAGTATTATTCCAGCTTTACATACTTGGAGAAGAAGTATTTCTCGATTATTGATTACAATAATAACAGAAATGATTTTCCGAAAATTTCGAGGCGATTTTATATAGAAAGGCTAAAGTTAGTTTAAATTATTTCAGTTTAATTAGTTATTTATAAATTTATATCAGCGGCTTGCCGTATAACTGAAGACATATTTCAAAATGAAAATACAGAAACAAAAAGATATTGATTCCAAATTTGCCTGAAGTCAAAGAAAGCAATGTGACTTTCAAGCTTTTTGCCGACAACGGTCGTGCCATTTGCGAAAATAATTGCTTCTTTGCTGCTAGTAGTAGCCCGAAAATCTTCTAAAATAGGACACCGAAAATTAAAGAACAGAAGATTTTTCACAAAGGGACAATGGCTATATATTACAAATTTTACAGCTCCTGTGCGCGGCTGACGGATCATCCTGTACCTTTCATTTCGAATATCGCATTTAAAATTTTTTTTTTAGGAACAAAGTTAAATACTACTTCCGTTGTCGTGTCATTATATAAAAATGAATTAATTTAGTAATAGCGGAATTCATGGTGCGCGCTGTCTATATTAGATGTATATCTTATGTTTGCCAGTCTTGCGGCACTCGACACATTACTACTTATTCGCACAGTGCTATTTTTAAGTTGAAATTTATTATATAATTATTCTTGTAGTGCTTCGTGCGGGCCAATTTCACCTCTCTGAAAGGCTGCAGAACAACATATTAAAAAAAATTTTAGACAACAGAAACAATTAGTTTCCTTATTATTAACTTTAACAATCGGCAGCTCTCAACAGTATCTTATCACATAATGATTTAAATTTAATTGAGAAAAGACGATTCGTAATGTCGAATTGTTTCACAGATGAAATATTTATGATTATTGAGATCAAAGATAATTTCTAAAAATTCATATATTTCAGGATTTTTTTTCTTTTAAAATTTTTCGTTATCTCACGGATGAAATAATTATTTTTAAGTAATAGATTATTTTATGCATTATTTTCCGCTCAAGTAATTCCTATTTTTCGGTTTCTCGTAAATTAAAATAATAGTCACATTTTAATGGAGCAGAATTTGAAATATTTATCTCGTACGTCGTAAGATTAGATGACCAGTCGATTGTCTTATTGATAATCTCAGCAGACAGTTCAGAGCGAAACTCATTATAATTTTTTATATATTCTATTTGACGGTTCTTATATTCCTTTAAAAATTATTGACTGATTTGTTTATGAAATAGAACGAATTATACTCGCTCATTCGCCGATCCCTCATTATCACACTTACATTTATGCAAAATTCTAAGAATGTACTCGAATATACTTGACTGTTTAAAGGTACAGCTTTACTTCTGTGCAATACGCGTGCGTCTGAAAAAGCTCGCTGTACGGGTATACGAGAGCTATGTGCGGAATTGTGCGTCAAGTCTCGCCAATGCAAGGAACAAAGATATGTATGTATATAATATGCTTTAAAGCATTCTATATGCTATATATACCTTACCGGTCGCTCGGGCGACTATAAATATACCATTAGTTGCGAGCAACCAAACAAAAAAAAAAAAAAAAAAGAAGAAGAAAAAAAAAAACCCCTCCACCGACAACTCGGAATCCGATCGCCCGTACATCGACGGCGAAATTCTGCGCATCCGAGCGCGCCGCGCGAGGAGAGACGGATCGGTCTAATTATGCTCCTTGACCTTCGACGAACGGCGGGGTCAGCGCGCCGGCGGTGGCGATTCCGCGGTGCCTTATTATACGGGTAGTCTATGTGTGTGTGTGTGTGTGTGTGTGTCGTGTACTCGCGGCCGGCTACGAACGCGTATCGGAGCGATTATTAGGGTGCCGCGCTCCGTTCCTCGATTTACGTCATTGTGCGTCGTTACGCTGTACGCTGGTTAAAGTGACGGACGGCGCCGGCGCGCCCATCGTCGGGATAAAGCGCGATTTCCGATTTGCGCTCGAGCGATCGCTTTGTCGCGTCGGCTCGTACGTGCGCGTACGCCAAGAGCGCCGTGAATTCGAGCGCTCGATCGTTGTTCGTAACGACGACGTCCTATATACCCGGGGGGGGGGGGGTCGAAAGCGCATTATGCAGTCGATAGAACGATAGAGCTTGGATTTTTCCATTAGTTTCAAATTTATCACGTCGAAGTCGAACCTGGGCAATCGTTACCGACTTTGCACGTCGATGCAAAACTATTGTGTTTATATACTTGTCTATAAGATGTGAAAAAAGTAAGTTTTCAAGTAATGTCAATTGTGGGTCGGAAATATCGAAATAGTCTATCCTGTACGTCATTTATCGAAATTCCGTTATTTTTAAAAATACTAAATAAACATCGCAAATACGTGCAATCTTTTCATTTATTCTAAATCTCCTTCCTCGTTGATTATGTCAATTTTAAGTAAAACGGAAACGAAAAATGTAAAGTCACAATTATTTTTTTTTTTTCTCAATATTTTATCCACGTCGCTTTTCTCCAAAATATTCACCGTGACAGACGGACTTCGCATATTTAGCGAATCCGCCAATTTGCTGAATCAATTCATCGTTGATCTGTTAAATTTTGAATGCGAGCTTCTTGTTCAAACTACGTAATCTCTCGCGCCCTTTCAACACTTGGCACCATCCTGTTCGATTCGAAAAAACAAAGGCCATTGCTGGGCGCACCGTCGTCGTCGTCGTCGTCGTCGTCGGTGTCTGTGCATGCACGCATATCGCGTCTCAGTGCAGTACAGGCAAATATCGCGCGCTGCTTGGCGATTTATCGGGGCGCGCGACGAGCGTAACGTAAAAGACAAAAAAAAAAAAAAAAAAAAAAAGGAAGCGATCGGCTAATTAAATTGCCGGCCCGTTCAGCAGGACTTTGGCGCTTGGCGCCTGTGTATATAACGTACGTATAATTGCGTATCGACGGATTGTGCCCGTTTTAATGCGAGACGCGATTAAATTTGTAACGCGTCTGTCGAGTGCGTATATATATATATATATATATATATATATATATATGTGTGTGTGTGTGTATAGATTGCAATATAATAATGCAAGAGAGAATCTTCTTTATTACCTTTTGTTGCTAATCGTGTATATATATATATACATATATAATACTGTTAATTATGGCACTTAAATGCTAATGGAGAATATATTTGTCAAGCTCGCACAAAGGCCTGTTATTACTCCTTGGCTATTTTCAATAGATTGCCTTGTTTTGCGCCCGCCGTAAAGGCTCGCGCCGCGCAATTAAGGCGCTTCGAGCCAAGATTGACGCCCGCCGAACGGCGATGGAAATTTAATATTACACGAGCAAGTTTTTAATTATCCTCCTCCTCATCCTCCTTCTCCTCCACCTCGTTGCTTTATGAACGTGAGCCGGCGCGGCTGGGCCCGATGGCAATATGTATTACGCGCGTATGCACACATACGACCGACAGCGGAGTTTTCATTCGCGAAATAAGGCGTCGTTCAAAAAAAAAAAAAAGCCCTGATTCATCGTGGTCGAGCTCCCCTCCCCCCGCCCCGCCCGTCTCCTCAGATCCCGCGAGAAGTGTCGGTAAATTATCTCTAAACTATTTAATGATTTATATGTACATTATTACGTTCTATTTGCTTTAAACCCAAAGCTCATAGATAATCATCGATGAAGTTTTATTAATGAAGTACCAATTTTTTAACGTGATTTCTTGTTTATTTAATGAAAGGAAGCTCGCTTTAGTTTTTTAACGATAAATTGTTCATTTAAAAATTAATTTTCGGAAGAGTACAGACGAATTTTTACAAATCGTTTTTGATAAGTTATTCAATAATTAAAAAGTGAAACATAAATAATAAAATAAATATATATTTATCTAATACCTAATAAAATTAATTCTAACTAACAATTAATAAAGAGCGATAAAAAGTACAAAATTATCTAAAATTAATCTTGAATACAAAATATTATTAATTTACATTTGGGCTTTTCGTGAACGTCGCATCTTAATTTACGCAGCTGCTTAAGGTTGACGGAAATAAAACTTTACAAATTTATGATTCTTATATTAGTAATTCAATTTTCTTACTAATATTTTGATGGACTTTGTTATGCTCGATTAATTGATATTTACACAGTTACAGATACCAACAGCAAAGAATTATTATAAGAGCGTAAAAAATTATTCTTAAGAAAAAAAAGCATAGATATATTCTCCGCTACTTTCCGATAATAATCAGTGTTACGATCCATTAATAAAACTCGATCAATAGCGTAAAACATTATTAAGAGCTATATCCTATATATATATATATATATATATATATATATATATATATATATATATATATATGTCGTTTAACCTTTACGAAGGAATGAACATCGAGGAAATCTCGTGGAAATTTTAATCGATCGAACCAAGCTGTGTTTGCTATGATTCATTCATGCTTGCACATACCGCGCATCTATACCCGGGGAGTTAAAAAGAAAAATGTCCACCCATGAATTAACTCTATTGACGTGTATTCAAATCTCGCGCTTACTGATAACAATCGCAAGTCTATTCAATTGAATGGCATTATGGCGATCTTTATAGGAGGGGACAAAAAACAGAGGAGAATACGAAAAAATGCCGGACTACTGGATGGTAGTCCGACGAATAATACAAAGGCTGCACGAGCGGAATAAGAAAGAGGGATGAAAGGGCAGCCATGAAGGTAGCGATTAGGGGAGGAGACTCGGCGAGTCGTTTATATACCTAATACGTGCTATACAACAAATATATACGTATGTGTGTATATATGTACTTATGTGTGTATTTGTATATATATACACACACATATATATATATATATATATAAAGTTTGCGTGATTCACGTATCACGCGGATGCACTTGTATTTCTTTACCTGAAAATCAGCTGCGCCTTCTAAGGACATACTTACGACTTTACTAAAAAAAAAAAAGAAAAAATAGTATTATTGACGATATCAATTTCAGGCATACGGTTATATATTTAACGTACTGTTAGCGTGACTACGAAGATGGGGAAGGATTATTTGCGGATTTATCTCCGTAAAACTATAGTTATTTTTAGAATTCTCATTGTAGTATATACCTAACGCGGCCTGCGCGGATCGTCGTGCGTATATGTGCAGCATCACTCAAATAGAGCGAGAGAGATAGATTGATAGCGAGAAAGGGGGTAGCGAGCGTGTAAGCTAGAGGGAGGAAGTGAGAGCGAGAGTGAGAGAGATACGGGTATAGAGGGTTGAAATGGTAGAAAGGTGTACGTATGTATGAGAATATTATGATACGAGGGCCAGCTGGAGACTGTAGCAATTGGAGAAGCGCACGAGAGTAACGAGGTGGTGACGGAAAGAATAAAGAAGTAAAAACAAAGCCAGTAATGGGTCGAGTGGGGGTGAAGAGGCTGACACACGCGGAGGTAGAGACCTAGTAAAAAAAAAAAAAAATAACGAGATTCCCTCTCATCATCGATCACTGAAACGCGTTTTCCTCCCCCTCCCCCTCTCTCTCTCTCCCGCGCGCTCGCAACCACCCCCATCTGTACAAGAGGGCGAGCATCTTTCACCCTCCTCTCACCATTGAACCATACGCATATACGCATCCATACTCACGCTTTGAACTCCGGATCGTGGGACGATTCAGCTTCGGCCTGCCACATTGCGAAGCAACATTTTTAACTCATCGATCGTCGCGCGAGAGCTCGCAATGAGATTAAGAGAAGAGAGTAAATAAATGCACGGTAACAACGGCGGAGTTGGCACGCGCGAACGGAAAAACTCTTTATTTTTCTTTCTTTCTTATTTTTCCCTTTTATCTTCTTCTTCTTCTTCTTCTTCTTCTTCTGCTGCTTCTTCTTCCCTAACGAAACACGCGACACGGAGGAGGCTGACGCACAGGCACGCACGCGCGCGCGCTCGCCCGCAAGCGCGCAGCAGTAACAGCAGTAACAGCAGCAGCAGCAGCAGCAACAGGAGCGATGCTCGTATATTTATATATACATATTTATACGAGTAGTAGTACGAGTCGGTTGGAACGGCCGCCGAGACACTTTGCAGCTCCGTCAATCCATCGGCCGCACTTGCACGATGGGGCGGTGTATTTATCCGTGCGCGCGCGCGGGGGCCACTCTTTCCGCGTCCGGAGGCGACTGCCAGCCGTCCCTCGTCCCACCGCCGCTCCTCGATATTCTATAATGCTTCTCAGCTCCGTATATGTTTATATATATATATATATATATATATATATATATATATATATAACCCGTACCCCGTGTGCGCATACGCGAGAGGCGCGCTGGATGCACTGCACCCCGAGAGCGAGGGAGAGGGAGAGAGAGAGAGAGAGAGAGAGAGAGAGAGGGTCGTCGCGCGCATGCACGTCGATTTATATACATATAGAGGGGCGGCGTTGCCGTCGCCCGATGTACGTCTCTCGTTCTACACAAACACACACACACCCACGCACACACACACACACACACACATACACTGTAATATCGACAATCCTTTTGCTCCTTTTGCTCAGCGCGGTTAGGTCTTTCGAATTGATTTTGACCTTATGTCGCTCGCCGTCCAATTATCGCACGCACGTCTAGTTCGCGACGAGCATGACCGATATAATATAGCGTGTCTTTTACTTGTTATTTTAAAAATAGAAAAGTATGCTCCGGTGAATTAATCGATGGCACGATTGATTGCGGGACAACAATAAGGGGAGAGGGGGGAGCGGCTTTCACGAAACAAAAAAAAAAAGAAACAAACGAATAAAGAGTAGAGCTACAGCAGCGGTATCGAACATCGGAGAACGAGACGCTAATCGAGGAGAATTCGAATTGGGAAAAATAGGAAATAATATTGCAGCGGTTTAATTGTGCCGAGTTGTGCAGAATTCGAGGGAGAAAAAAATCGATGTGCTTACATGATTAAGAGTAGAACGCGCGTAAGAAGTACAAGATTGCAAAACCATTGTGAGATGCATTATTAGAAGCCGTTTAAAATGCAAGCAACAGGTATTATCCAGTAGTGCTGCAAAAGAAAAATGGAATAAAGGGCAATTCGATATAACTTTATCATATAATTAATATATAATAATATTAATGTACAATACTATATAATAGTAATTAATATAAGATTTGGTGACTACGTATTAGTAATCGTCGAAGCTGAAATCTGATTTTGAAGTACAAGATCGCATTTAACGTTTTACAGCACAAATATATTTTTAGCCGTATGAATGATACATTATGAACCCAACAAGAGCGATTCAAGTATAAACTAATAAATGAAATAAAATGGATTTTTTTTTTTTTTTTAATAAAGATTTCGAATTATAACTATTACGTCGAGACTTTAGCAATTATAAATACATGAATAAATTCTGCTGGTTTTGCTAAAATTTCGATCCTACATTAATTGCAAAAATTCGAAACTGTAACGCACCGCAATTACAAGCGCATAGCGATATTTCCGTTGAAATTTTTTCCACGTCGAATTTACCGTTTAATTGCGAAAATCGACGACTTTTTAATTAATATTACACGCGAGCTACATTTCAAATTAAGCGGGCCGATATACATCGGGCGGAGCCGAGAATAGTTACCGCGAGATCCGGCAACGCCGCGTGACACGCCAAGCAGAACGAGCGCAGAGTTGCTTATATATACATATACATACACGCACACGTGCATGCGCGCACGTGTGTATGCATATAACGCGGTGACTAACACACAAGTCCAGCTTTCTCGTACGGGCGTGTATATATATAGATATATATCCATGTATTCGAACACCAGTGCGACCGAGGCTTTTTGAATGAACGAGAGCTCGCGCAGCGCCAATGATGTGGCCGCGTCCTGCGCGGGTATTATGCACCGCCAATAATGCGCGCAACAATGGCCCGATAATAAGATGTATCGTAATTTATATTATGTAAACGAGAAGCCCCGGCGAGATAATCGGCCACGCGCGCTTAGTCGTCAAGAGCTTCCCCATTCAAGCTTTTCGAGTTCTCGTACGCGGCGTGGGGCGACGCATTATTCGCTTAAATCTCCCTGGTCGATGATTGGCGGATTTTAAATTGGCAGGATTTTTTCTTTCTTTCTTTTTTTTTTTTTTTTTTTTTTTTTGTCGACATTGTAGAGCACGGATGGGCGTTAATAACTTGGGAGGAGGGGGGGATTAATTATTGTTTACCTTCGACAAACGTAATATTAATGGCCTGTCCGAAGTATTTTATTTGCACTTACGTCAAGATGAAAAGTTCCCTTTCTATTGGTTTGTCTTCCAAGTGTCTGTCTATTGTGTGGCTTGTCAACTCTTCTTCTGTCTAAAGAAATGTTTAATAACATTCAAAAACCTTTGTTATGGTTGTATATAATTTCAAACAGTTCCTAGGTTATACATAACCATAATTTTCAAGCGCAATAATTTATATTCGTATTTGTAATTGTACCTTCACATTATGAGTAGGTGGCCTATCTAATTGAAGACTTGCAAATTCTGGATTATAAAACATCATTTTCTTTATGAATTTTGACAGCAAATCACTCATAATCTTTGGATTTTCATTAATTTCACCCATTGTTATTGGTAATTAAAAAAATTATTTATTTTTTGACTATCTTCACACTAATACGTGAAGGAATATTGGAGTATTTTTTTCTATATATAAGTTTGCTCTATGATTATAAAACGATGACAAGTACTGGAATTTAAGAAAATGATAAAATGATAAAATCATCAAATTGTATTATTGCAGTTGGTAAATAAAAATAAATCGATTAACTTATTACAATGAGAATTGTTAAATATAAAATTACTGTGCAATACGGGACCTGTATTAAATTATTTGTATGAAAATGTGGATAAATAAAAGTATCAAAGATAATAATATATAAAATACGAAATATATTTATATTTTGATAGTAATGTCATATAATTTAAGTAAGTATACATATAATTATTTTGCGCTGTATAACGGTGTGTATTTGCGTTTACAAACTTCAACGATACAAAAGATAATATTTACAAGGATTTCAAAAATTAAACATTATATGTATTTATATATCTTAGTTACTACTTTTAGATATAATCTATCTGGCTTAAACTCACATTCATAGGATTTTACTCTAACATATACGCTTTAATAAACTTAGAAATAAAAATATGTGAACTCTATAAGATCGAGATAATAATCATGTAATTTTACACAAGATGTCATTGAAAAAAAAAAGAAAAAATAAATGCATAAGTCGATGCATTTTGAAAATGTATAATAATTTTTTTTTTTTAATTACAAAGTGTCAGTGTAAATGAATTTTTCGAGTTTCTATATCGTTACATTTCTTGGTAAATTTTTATTTTTACATGATCATCAGTTTACTAAAGTAAAACGAGTCAGTCGACAACGAACGAAACTCTTTCCTCTTTGCACGCATGTCATCATGCCCGATCTTTAAATACACGGTTTTTTACAAAAACGTATCGTTATTTTACGTAAAGTAATAATGTAGATTAATTGCGGTAAATCTCGTCTCCTCTTCGAGTCTTTTTAGTTCGTTATGTTTTTCTTAATATATAGCATTCGAGATTTTTGTGTCAAATCTATATATACATATATATATATATATATATATATATATATATATATATATATATTTTTTTCTCTCTCTAAGGTTATGGAAGCACCCTGAATCACTGTTTAACAATTAATATCGAGTACGTCAATCCTATTAAGACTTTTACAAGATTAAATCGAACGTATTTTTTGTCCGGTATCTCTTGGATTAAATATACTCTTTACGTCGACGTATTATTCTTCCCATTACAAACAAGCACTGTTCCGGCGTTCCCTTCCACTTTGTGTAAATCTTACAGGGACACTTTTGACGATATATGCATATGTATATATAAATATATATAGATATAGATACATATATATATATATATATATATATATATATATATATATATTTATGTATATGCATATGTATATGTATATGTATATGTATATGTATATATATATATATATATATATATATATATATATATATACACATATACATGTATATATGTATATATGTATATGTATATATATGTACTGCTCAATCGGAGAAGCAAATTTTACTTTAATGATTCGGAATGCCGCGCTCAGCTGCGATGCTTCCTTTCCTTCACTGCCGAGCGTTCCTTATTTTTTTTTCGACTAGGTACAGGTCATTTACAGATAACATAAGCAGACTCCATATACGCTTGACTCGGTATATTTTTAGTCTCTGTCTCTCATTTGTCCCGGCTCGTGAGCATCTTTATCTCTCCTCGGCGAATCAGCCACGAGAGCTAACCCTCTCCTGCTCTCTCGCTCTCTTTCTCTCTCTCTCTCTCTCTCTGGCTTTCTCACTTTCTCTAGCTCCCTCTGAGCCGTCGCGGCTCGTTCCTCGTCGCGCTCTCTCGTGCATCAGACGTAGCTCTCGTCGTCGACCACGGACCTCGACGCGTAGAGCAGGTGCCTCGTGGCGATGGGAGCCCGCGGCTGGGGCGGCGGCCGATACGGCGGCGGTGGCGGCAGGGACCTTGACCTGCCCGCGATCTTGTGCCGGTCCTCGAGGTTCATGTGGACGGGCGGCAGGTGCCTGAGCCGGGGCGGCAGCGGAGGCGGCGTGTCCGGCCACGTGCGCTCGCTCGAGTTCTCGTCCTCCTCGTCGTACACGTCTATGGCCTCGGCCTGCTTGAACTGGTAGATGTCGCCCCTGTCGCGCGAGCCGTAAATATCGTTGACGGCATCGCGATTCCCGTAGATATTGCTCTCGGTCTTGTCGTAGTCGTAGCGCTCGCCCCGGCTCTCCTTGTTTATGTACAGTTCGCTTCGAACTTTCTTGAACTCGTGGCTGTCCGTGCTCGAGTGGTAGCTGCCGTTCTGCGAGATCGGCGACTCGCGATTCACGTACAGCTCGGACTTGACTTTCTTGAACTCGCTGAAGCGCTCCTTTTTCAGCTCGTAGCGATCGCCGTTTGTTAAGGACAGGTCGCCGCTCTGCTCCGACTCGTGTAGCCGGACGTCCTGCTGGGAGGATCTCTCGTAATTGCGTCTCAATTCGCTGGACACATTGATTTGCGAGGTCCGGTAAATCTCCTTGCGACTCTCGACGCCCTCTTTGATCGCGTCTTGTCGATGATACTCTCGCGTGTAAATGTCTTTTTCGTCGAATCGCTCCTTGCGATGGTGCTCGTGCTCGTCGAGCTTCGTTCTCGGGGTTCGTTTCAGCTGCGCCCGCAGCCAGTCTTGCCTCTGGAAATTCGGATTCGGATATCCGTGCTCTCCAATTCCGTTCTGCATGTGATTTCCCGAGGCATATCTGTCATCCCATTGGTGGTTGTAGACGCGAATGTAAGTTTTGCCGTTGGTGGATTTTTCATCCTTCGTTAACGATTTGTCGAAACTGGACGTCGACGCGTTCACCGCCGAATCCTCGGAGCCCACGGGAGATTCCGGTATGAAGAGTTGACAGTCCGATAACGTGAGTCCCGAATCCCTGGATAGGGACATATGATCCTTGCGCGGAGGTTCGGTCAAGTCCAAACTGTCCAGTGAAAGCCCACCTGCTACAACAATATACAAATAATAGGTTAATAATAACGAGAAAAGGTTCTTCATAATTACGGCTATCTTGATTCATAATAATTAACTCACAGTGTAGGCTGTCCGTGCTCTCTTCGGCCCCGCTGTCACTGCGTTCCTCGCCAAAGAGCTGAACCACTCCTTCGCCAAATAATGCCTCGCAGTGTCGAATCAGCATTTCGGTAAGAGCCGGAATCGCCCGGCTTTGGTTCACCGATGGATTCGGGGACCATAGTAAACTGGGCCCGCAACACACGCCGAGGTTGCTGGCGCACATAAGATTGTGCTTTGATCGCCTGGCAATATGGTGCAACACGCAGACTAGGTGCGACAGTAATGTATAATTGGCTTTTGGAAGTCGGTCCAAAATACTGCAAACATAGAAAATTACAATTAAAATTTATTCTGCCTCATTCCTTATAAAGCTAATAAATTACAAAATTATAACACGGTGTGTATATAGATGAAAATTTCTTTATTCCAACTACCTTTTGATTGTCTGCATGGGATCAGCTGAATCGAGACTAGCCATCCACAGAGGAAAAAGATGAGACGTTAAAAGTGGATCGGGCAGGGATCTCAAGAAATCTTTGAGCAAAGCTGCGACCGCGATGATCGGCGCGTCTTCCAAGCAGTTCGGATCTCCCGTCGACTCAATCTGATCCCTCAGCTCTCTGACTATTCTGACGTTCGCCGATTTGCGGAAAATACCCTGCGTGAAAGGTCCCTTGGCGAACAACTGCTGCAGCATCGTGAGCACCGGCTTCGGGAGGCCATTTTCATCGAGCCGCGAGAGATTCACGCCAAATACGCTTGGATTCAGAGACAGTGACCTGCGCAATAGACCGGTAATTTTCGATTTATTTTTCTTCGCGGGCGACTTGGATATCGGTCTGAGGATAAAGTGGCATGTGTCATGGCCGCTCTTGTTGCAGTGCTCGAGATCAAAGCCCTCCTCCAATGAGAGCTTGTGCCGTAAATTGGATAGCTTGACCGCGAAGGGTCGCTCGTGCCCTATCAATGGGTACGGCGCCTCCTCCGACGATGTTCTTGCCCATAGTTGAAAGGGCCCTTGGAGGTCGAGCAGTCTCGTCGCTAGATTTACGCAGGCAGCTGCGGTCATCTCTGAGCTCACGGATATCTTCTTGCACTAAGCGTAAAAATAACGAATAAATTATTTCAGAATATAAGACAATGAATCTAAATTAAGACACAACACCGAATGGGAAAGAAAAATTTTAGTTAAGCTACTAAAAAATACAGCTGGGAAAGTATAACTTCAGCTTCTGGAAGATGTTGATATATTCAATTTCTTTCTTCGTCTGATCTATGAAATGCTTTCTAAATTAAACGTGTTTGCATGGAACATTACTTTGGATGTATTACTTTTGATGGATGAACGTCGATCTCATTCGATGAAAAAGAGCATTCTTGAAAATTGCACGACAGCATTTATAGACCAGCAAATGAACATTTAGATAAAATCAAAACATCTTTCATCAACGAACGATAATGGTTCATTATCAGTATAAGATGCGATAAAAATTATTTTTATTTAATTTTGATGATAAAAGAGGCATAACAATTGACGTTTAATCTTTATATCAGAAACGACCTATTGTTAAATAGTTTGAATAAGCTACATTTGTTTTCAACATTTGAGAAAAATTATTAGATAAGATTAAGAAGTAAATAAAAATTTACGGTATAACACATGGATCGTATAAAAGCTAAAGTAGAGATTGGCTTATACATGTCTCGAATTAGTTCGGGGGACCAAGCTTGGGCTCGTTTCTAAATAAAATTGTAGCAGTAAAACAGTTGCTATAAAGTTACAGGAAAAAGAAGACGAATGAGAAGAAGAAAAAGAAGAAGCAGAAGAAGAAGAAGAAGAAGCAGAAGAAGAAGATGGATAAGAAGACGGAGAAGCAAAGGAAGGGAACGGAAAAAGAAAGGTAGATAGGAGAGTGAGTAGGTGTTGGCGTGTGTCGTGCCTTGAGTTAGAGGGCTGCACTTACGTATTCCGTGTTGGTCTCGCTGTCGTGATACACGACCTGAATGTTCGTCTCGGGTGGCTCCTTCAGGCTCTCCTCCCGCACGAGCTCGGTGAGCCTGCCCCACCAGAGATCCCGGGCTGCAGCGGTCCTGTAACCGGCAACAAGCCGCTTCTTAGAAATTTCGCCAGGGCGCAACTGACCCACGCGCGCATAGTAGCCAATTAATACGTCCAACGGGCGCGCACAGACGCGCGAGAGACGCGAGAGACGCGAGCGCGCGCGCGCAAACAGCGGGAGCGGATGGCGGGGGGGGGGCGTGGAGGGAGGGCTTTACATTACAATTTCAGATTCTTTATCGTGCTTCATAAATTATGCAACTCGAAAATTAGAGAAGCTCAGCGCGAGCGAGCTCGGAGATATATGTACACGATTCGCGAGCTATGCGTGTATATATATATATATATATATATATATATATATATATACGTGGTAGCCGGCGTGCTCCGCGGGGCAACGCTAAATTTCCGGTTAATCTCAGAATTTATGGGGGCTCGGCTTATAAAACAAAATGGTTATCCCGTGCCGCGGATCAAATTCTTTGCGAATTATAAACTAACAAAAAAAAAAAAAAAAAAAAATCCCGACGCGAATGCTACAGAAATGTTACGATCGGAGCAAGAACCAAAAAAAATAAAATAAATGAAAACAAATAAATGAAGGGGTCGGGGATGTAACAGCGGGGGGAAAAAATCGAAGGATTTATAACCGATACCGATGGGCGAAAATTTGAATTCGAATGGACGCGGGGCTATTATGCGGGAGCGCATTTTCAAACGGTCACCGCTGCCGGAATGGCTTATTGTTCGTCGCGAATTTGAAGACGGCGCGCGGGTTTTCCGCGAAGTTCCGCATAAAGGGGGAGGACGCGCATATATATCCCCGCTGATATAAAGCGGCATCGATGCCCGCGCTGTGAATATATATATATATATATATAGACGCGCGCGCGTTTGTGTATAAAACTTACATGAAGGTAGCGACGACGTTCGTCGTCGGCCAGCCGAGGACGAAGCTCGTTTCCTGCGACTTGTTCGTCTCGGCGACGTCCTCGATGTGGTTGGCCGTCAGCCAGAGCTCGCTCATCCTGACGGATTGCTTCAGCTTGAAGGTACCGCCGCTCCGCGCCTTGGCGATCAGCAGCAGATCGGAAAAGAGGAAGAGGTGTCTCTCCTGGGACTGCATTCCCTGAAATCGTACAAGGGGAATATGTGAGAGGGGAAGATTCTCTCACGGGATCCTTTCCTTCGCGACTTACTGCCTCTCATACCACCCCTCCTCCCCTCCCCCCCCCGCCCGTTCCACACCTTCCGGGAATCCTTTCAAATCCAGGCACATTCATTCTCTAAGCTTAATCTTTAACGCGCCTCGCCGAACATAGCTTTCTGGCTCAATGTATCACCTTTCAGAAAGCTTGTGGCTTCGGCATCTTTGCGTCTATCCGAAAAAAAAGAAAAAAAATCTCCGATTTATTGGAAAAAGCAAGTGCAACGGTACAATTTTGAATTTCCATACCTTGAATGCATTATAACGGATAAAAAATTTTTTCGCCACTACAATCGTTATGTTTACTGCAATCAATATTTTTCCCAATGCATATATACGGTTTCCCATTAAGTTTCTAGTGTTGCACGAATAAGAAAACGTAGTATTTAGGGCTTAGTCAATGTCTAAGATAAGATTACGTAAAAACTGTCACCAATTTCATCTATATACTTGTACATTTATTTTTTTACAAATATACTTGCGAAACCTTATAAGGTATGGCTGACCAATAATACAATATAAAGAACGCCGAGCTTGATATAATAAAATTGTATTTATCTTGTTTGTAAAATTGTAATTATTTTATTCGGTTTTATTATCAGATTTTTATAAACGCGAATGCCTTCGTTAGAACAATTTTCAACTATCGTTAAAATATTTTTCTGCTCACGTGACAGTAGGACGATACGTTTGTACATTATTTTAAACGAAAGCTCTCCTAAAATAGCTAAGCCAAGACTCGGAATTTTTTTCATCAACGACACTTCCCATTGCCGGGACAATGGCGAAATCTGAAATTTTCCACTGTCCCGCTCATTTGCCAACGACGATATAGCCAATATCGACTTACCGTTGTGAACTGCACCGGCGTCTCGAGTAGGAAAATCCTGGGCGGTGATTTCGGTGCCGGCGCATTGTTGGCGGCATTGAGGGACTTTTGCGACAGCGCCCTCGGCAGCCTGCCGGAATTCGCCCCGCTCCTCTTTCGCACCACGTTCTTCGGCTTCTGAAAGAACGGCGCAATTAGCCCAATACAAGAACTTGCCGCTCTTGCGCCATACGTATCGTATTACCGGATTGTCAAACCGCGGCCCCCATAAGCCCACGCGTTAAATGCGAGAAATTACGCGTCGCCTAGTCCGCGGGCGCGGTGCCATCATTGACTTTCATGGGCGATGCTACGTATATACATGTGTACAGGTGTGTTGACGATTGCGTGCGCGTCTGCGCAGCCTCGGCGTTTGAGATTTCGAAGTGAGGAGGCTATAGATGTGCTCGCCGCGGGAAGCCCAAGCGGAAAATCGTTTTACGCCTCGGTGCCCAGATCGGGGCGACCGTACCGTACGGTTCGACTATAGAGCTCACTCGCTACGCAAGTCTGATCAATTACAATAAACTTCCTGACCATCGGAAATATATATATATATATATAGCTCTCCTGACCTCGCTCGCGCGTGCACATATATATGGATAGATATGCCATATATTAATGCGCCGCCTACGCGCTGTAATTCGTTGCTTTCGTATAACTGTCAAACGACACGCTTCCACCGATTTTCCGGAACTGTCTATAGAAAATATCGAATCAATGGATAAATCATCGGGCGCTCTCTTATAAAGGAGGTAAAAATAATATTGAATTCTAAAATTCAGAAGTACCGGTATTCTTACAGATACGACATGGCATTTGAAGAAAAAAAAATCATTACGTGTATGGTTTGTATATAAAATGTTCAATTTCAAATCGAACGACAAAGTTCGTACGCGTAGCGAGTATATATGTATATACCAAGAGCCACCCAAAAAGTGAAAGTGGAAAAGCTGCGGGTGCGGTGCGGCTCGGCGCGCTCAGTTCGGCTCGCGTAAATTCCGCCGCGTCGAGGCCCTCTTTTGTTGCCTCCTCCGCGCAGAGACTTTTCTCAGGCGCTGAATTATGCGCGACTCCCCCTGGGATTCACGGCGAAAATATATATATATATATATATATATATATATATATATATATATGTGCTCGCTCTCATACGAAATCCATATAGGAAGCGCATGTGTGTGTATATTGTATATATAAAGAATATACGCCGCGGCACAGAGCACACAGCGCCGGCGGCGCGGCTATTTTGCTCCCCTCGTCCCTCTCGTCGTCATTATCCTCCCGCGCGAGCCTACTCCGGGTAACGAGCGGCGACGTGACACGATTCCCGGTAGCTTCCACGCTATCTCTCTCTCTCTCTCTCTCTCTCTCTCTCTCTCGGCTCCTCTCCTACACAGCGAAGAGCGCCTTGATTTATTTCGCGAGTTCTTTCTTTCATTTCTTCCCCACCGGTTACTCGTTAGCCCTTTTTTACCCCCACCCCGCGCCGAAGGTCCCTTCGGAGAATGGTATTATTCGCGATCGCGCGGGCCCGAGCGCGCGAGCTCGCCAAACCGCGGAGCTTCATTTTCAATTCCTATATGGAGCTCCGATGTGGCATGTACGCCCTCCCCCCTTCCCCCCCCCCCACTTGCGGCTGTCGTTAAGTCGTCCGTGTAGTCTCTATTTCCCCGTGCCACTGTCGCCCCCCTCCCGCGCGCGCTGAAATTTATTTACCTCCCGACGGTGGCGGTGACGGGCGAGCCAATTGTTCGTGCATAGAGCGCGACCGTATGGGCGCGGGTTCGAAGCTCCCCCTTGCGATGGAACGCGCTAATCGACCGCGTACATATCCTCGATACCGCGCAAAAAGGTTCGATATCTCGATAGCCATTTCGAAAAGTGCGTATCTCCTGTACGGTTTGCACGCGATTTTCAATCTTTTTCATCCAGCCACTGATAGGCAAATCGCAAAAGCACCCTTCAAGTGAGTGACGAAAGCCAATGGCGGAGGAGGGGGGGGGCAATTCTAACCTCATAAAAGATCGAAAAACCACTCTCCAGATATAAGTTTTCACTCCCTCCGCGCTTTATCGAGGCGCAGTATCGACGAATCGACGAGGAGCATCGGCGTACGGAGCGGGGAGCTAATCTGTCTCGTTCGCGTGATTGTATATATAGTACGTAATTCGCGCTCTGCCGCGACAATGGTCCCGCGATGGCGCGATATAATACTCGCTCGCTCTTGGCATGCAAATCGCGATCGCGCCGAGCGCGGCGGTTGGTTGGCCCACGCAATGTGTGTGTGTGTGTGTGTGTGTGTGTGTGTGTGTGTGTGTATGAATGCCACGCGGGAGATAATAGCACAATGCGACGCAGCAGTGCAAGCAGGTATATTGTGTCGGCTTCTCCGTCGACTCAGCGCTGCGCGCATGTGTGTGTACACAGCTACCCTACGGCAATAGCACGACGCTTTGCAAGCTGCATATACAGCGAGCGGCGCGGGCAACCGACACCTTCTCGTCGAGCCCCTTCTACATATCGCTTTTTTCTCTTGCCTCACGATCTCGCGATATGTATGTATATATATATATATATATATATATATATATATATATATATATATATATATATATAAATAAAACCTATTGACGACCGCGCGCGCGCTCTGATGTCTATGTAATTTCATAGCGCTCTTTTCTTAACGAGGAGATATGGCTTTATCTGCATATATAGCCGCCCCCCTTTTTTTTTATTTGCGCTCGCAATTTATTGATTCGGATGCGATACGTTTCGTTACTTTCGTAATGTTATTACCGTATTATTTATTGATATAGCATGCTGCGAGATATGCCTTTCCTCTGAGCGGTTTCGCTTGCCTCGATAGCAGGCCTATTTTTTTTCATTTTCCCTTTATTATGATTATTACTATTATTATTATGATTTTTTTCCGTTTACGATTTCGCTAATCCCGATAGGCAACTGATTGATTTCGTGCAATGGCGCAAGAGAGCGGGGGGAAAATTGTAAAGCTTGCTGAGAGAGAGAGAGAGAGAGAGAGAGAGAGAGAGAGAGAGAATCAACGCGAGCAGCCCAGTTATCAGGAATTTGATCGTTGTTCCGCTCTGGGCAAATGTCGGCTATTGCGCGTGCATAATAACACTCGGGGCGGGCTAAAGCCGAATCGCGCGACTTTGAAATTCATTGGCGGCGCCAAATCTATCAATAATCTATTTGGGAATTAACAAAGCTGTTATAGCGTTATAGATCGGCTACTGATACGGTTTTATATCTCTCGACTAAGTAACTACGTAAGCGCCGTGTTGCAATCCACATGTTTTTTCGATATACCGAATCAATTCTTGTATTATTTGAAATTAATTTGCCCGCGGATACTTATCTATTTAATTTAGTTGGTACATTACACGCGGGCGATAATTAAAATATGTATTAGATCGTAATGTATTTAGCATCTAAATCGTAAATCACATACAAATCACTCGACTGACTAATTAAACTCTCGAGCGGTATTACAGCTGCTACTGACAAAAAAAAATTCCCCACGGTTTTTATCTTCTAAATACGTGTACGACTGGAATCGAGATACCGGGAAGCAAAATCGAACGAAAAATGTGTCAAATCCGACGATAAAGTGATTACGTACGTTACTTACCGTGGTGAGGACGTCCTGCTCGTGCAGGCGCAAATTGTCGTTGGGAAAAAGCTCCTGGATGCGGTGCAGGTCACCCTCGAGCTGACCGCGCTGGAGCACCGCTCCGCTTCCGACTCCATTTCCGTTCTCCGTTGCTAAATTCCGCGCTTCCTGTCCCAGATACCTCTCGTACTCGGCAAGCCTCTGAACCTGAAAGCGATATTGTCGATTCGTTACGCATATACGCATATATATGTTTATATATACATACTTATACATATCGACGTATAAGGTGAGAGGAGGGAGAGAGAGAGAGAGAGAGAGAAAACCGGAGCTTTGTTCGGCGCGGCATGTTCCCTCTCCATTATACTATCTCTCTTTTATCTTTCCGTCCTTCTCTCCCGTACGAGTATATTCAATTAAGCGTACTTCTATACGGGAAGACAAAGATACAATTTTTGTTTTATAAGGGTGGGAATTTAACTTCATATACGTGCGCGCCATAACTAACTTTCTTTTTTAAAATCGATTATCGCCAAGTGCGCTCGTTTATCTTAAAGTGTGGGAAACATAAATTTTCGATCTTTGTTAATTCGTATATGGATTGTATATTGGCATGCAACGTTCTTCAACTACGGAGTGAAGTAAATAGGGATATTTGCAGAATAAAAAAAAAGATTTTTCATTTGTGTAATTTATGTGTGGATAAAAAGTATTTTCTACTTACATCAGAAGGGATTGTTTTTTTCGCGTTATAGAGTAATGGAAAGAACGTTAGTAAAATAGGAAGCCTGCGGTTACATTTATTTTTAATTTGTTTCTGTTGTAATAAGAATTACAAATGTTTTTCTTATACGAATCTATCAAGACTATAAAATTCTTAAGCTGAAACAACTTTAAATTTTCATTCTATAATATATTTCCATTATAAATTAATCGAGTATTAATTAATACAGTGCATATATATATATATATATATATATATATATATATATATATATTAATTTATTGATTTTCATTTCTTCGTAAAATTAAAACGATGACAAGTTATATTGAGCGCAGACGCATCGGAAATGGGGAGAAAAACAAATCGCGTGACCTCGCGTAACAACAGACTCATTAATTTTCTTTCTCGATCTACACACCCACACCCACACACACACACACACCGATACACCCACACACACACGCAGAGAGAGAGAAAGAGAGAGAGAGAGAGAGAGAGAGAGAGAGAGAGAGAGAGAGAGAGAGAGATTTATATATAGTTCTTTATTTTACGCTGATTACTTATGCGTATATTTATTATCCATACTTCAGCGTGGTATCAATATTCAATTACGATACACGATTTTATGACCGCCGCTGCGGTAGCTCTCATTGCTCTTTCGTGCGTCCTGGAGTGAACAGTCAACTTGTCAATTGATATTATATATATATATATATATATATATATATATATATATATATATATATATATATACACATCTTAATATCATCGAGCAGTCTGTCTTTTGCGAATGAAAAATGTATCTGAGAGAAGAGGGAGAGGGATGACCGATCGTCACTTAGGCTTTATTGTACGTCTGCCCCACATCCGTCGGCGTGTCTCAATTGAGCGGCGGGAATTTTTTTTCTCTCGCCCGCCGGCGTCGCTCCCGAGGCGCTGCATTTGCGTTCCAAAACTTTTTCGCCGTTCTCTCTCTTCTCGAATCCACGAATTGACGGGGATTAAATGGCGAGCGGGGCGCGGGACTGGGGAGACGGAGAGGGGACCAGTGTACAACTTTATACAACGGCCAACATTGTAAGGCGCTGCGCTTGCATTTCGTTAAAATGGAGAATGAGTCCCGTTTATAAGCTCGATTAAGTGACGCATCCACGTGTGTATAAATCCCAAGGGATTGGAGGGGGGGGGGTGAGACCGAGGGTCTTGCGCATCCGACGAGAAGCCCCCCCCTCCCCCACAGTCCCGTCTAATGATAATTGCACTCTTCATTGCGCCGCATTATATATCTCGCAGCGCGTGCCTTGAACCGCGCACACTCCCATACGCGTGAGCAGTCACGCTCTCTTGCATGCATCTCGTACATATATATATATGTGTGTATATATATATACGTATCTATGTATCTTGGTACATACCAATGATCATTACTCGAGAAACTTTTATTTCTTCGGCGCGCAAAAGAGTGATTCACTGCTGTGCGCCGCGCGCTGCTGTTGACGTACACATTCACGATGGTACATATATTATATATTTTATATATATATATATATATACATATATATATAATATTACTTACGTTCTGTGTCTCGGAAACGTAACCCTCGTCGAAGAAGATTTCCACGTATTTGACAAACATTCTTCAGCGCGCGATCGATCGACGATCCAGTTCTCCCTGGTTCTTCGCCCGAAAATCCCCGCGTCTACTATTCGTTGGCACAGAAACGCGCGGGCGAGGGAGAAGACTTTGGATCGTTAAAAAAAAAAAAAAAAAAAAAAAACGATGCTCGGATCCGCGAGCGTTCTCGTCGATTTTCCAGCCGCTGAACGCGAGTGAGGCGTCGAATCGATCGTATTATTGAGCGAACGCGCGTAGGCGCCCAGTTGCGAGCGATTTGCCAGAAGTTTGGAAGAAGCACTTAAAAACCTTTTTTTCCCCCATTCATTACGCGCTTATGAACGTGACTTCGGCATTCTGGATCGGTAGCGTCACCGGCCACTAGGCGACGACCTACTGCATTTTTCCAGAGACCGATTATCTTCTGTTATTATCAGTACCAGGCTGCTCGTTCGAATCGGCCCGACACGCCCGACCTTCGGCTTAATATCCTTCCAAACTGTCCCCTATTCGGTACAGAGACGCATCTTTTTGCTGGACAGACGATGCCAATACTGCGTCCAGCACACAAGGTGTCTTTTCTATCAACGTTAAAAAGTCTCTTCTCCGTGCTCGTGCGCACTTAGGGGACGGACGAATGCTTGCTAAGTTCTTTCGGTCTCGCGATGGGTCACGTGTTCGTTGGGCGAACTTTTTTTTTGCCCGAGAAACGAAGACCAATATATCAGCTGATTTTTCGCGCCCGAATCCTAACTTCTCAATTGAGAGAGCGTACAAGCGCGAACGTTTTTTCAATCAATATGTCAGACACGTTCGCGCTTTCGGCCCGAGCCAGCTCGTAAACTCGGCCGCTCTAATTCCGCCTCCGATCTTTCGCCGAGGCGCTCGATTAACATCCGTCGATAATGCCCGCGAAGACGCTCGGATCGCACGGCAGAAACATCCGGCATCGTCGAGCGATTCCTAAGCGCGTACAAATATACAGAAAGCTAGCGCGGCGCCGACAGCGAGGATCGGCAGTCGCGTCCGGCCGAAACGAGAGAGATGCGCATCACGCATACGTGTATGCAGATACATAGGCGGCCGAGGAGGAGTGTCTCGTGTTACGCATCTCGGCAGCTGGGCGACCGAGCCCGACTGAGACGGCCCGATGCTACTGGACGGCCGTCGTCGCAGCCACCGCCGCAGCCGCCGCCGCCGCCGCCGCTCTTTTTGCTACCGTTCGCGCGCGTACACGTGCACACATGTACGATACGCGCATAAGGCGATCGGTTACGACGCTGTTACGCGCTCGCCCTCGACACGCCCGCGAGATCGCGCTTCCGCGTATGCGAGGCGATCGCGCCTCCCGCGAAAAGTGTGAATCACGCGTATTATACGCGGGTATATTATGTACGTGCGCATATGTATCCAGGTATAAGATACGGTTACGGCGCGCGATCCCCAAAGGCGGCGAGGAGGGGGGGGTGTTCGGGGGGAGACGCGCACCTGCCTCTCTAGTCCCTCATCCGGCGGCCAAGACGATAAAGCGCGAATGACTCCTCTCGAATATATAATCTATATATATATATCGAATTTCTTTATGGCTCGAAAAATATCGCGTTTGCCACTCGGTCGTTTTTTCTCCTTTCGTCTTTTTTATTCTCTTTTAAAATCTAGAGAGGGAGAGAGAGAGAGAGAGAGCGCATTATGAAGACGCGCCACGCGCGAAAAGGAGGAGGGTACGTGGTCTATAGTCGGAGGGTTTAGATTTTATAAGCGGGACCGCTCGAGCATCAAAGTTTACGCGCGGTTTTTTCTTTCTTTCTTTTTTTTTTCGAACGCACAGTACGTGAAGATAGATGTAGAGGCCGCGAGGTTGGAAAGTATATTTACGTGACAAGATAGAGTTAGAGAGGGAGAGAGAGAGAGAGAGAGAGAGATAGGTCGAACAATTTTCCATAAAATTTATAACATCCGAGACTGGAATATCCTCCTCCTCCTCCTCCTCCTCCTTCTTCTTCTCCTCCTCTCCCCCAATCCCCGTCGCATATGGAAACATAATAAACTGGTCAGGCAAGATTTGCTTTCGATACTAGCGACAAGAGCACGGACATATATATCGAGCCGCGTACATACATACTTATGTACGTACACATGCGCGCACACACACATACACACACATGTATATATATATATATATATATATATATATATATATATATATCCGTGCATAATGTGCCCGCTCTCGCGTCTTTTTCGATTTTACATCGTCGCTCTATAAGACGGCAATAAAACGCCTAATTGGCAAGTCCCCCCTGCCTTCCTCCACTAGCCCTCCCCTCCTCCCTCCCACCGCGCGTCACCCCACCGACATCGCCGACCGGCCGCGGGCCGGGGCTTATTACCATTACGCCGGTGATTACCTCACGCTTTTCTCCACCCCGTTCATACTCGCGGAGAGCTCGGCGGCTGCCGCCGCTGCGACTCGCTCGTTTCTCATCTACATTTTCGCCGGCCTCAGCCGCGTAGATTTCATCCCCCGGGGCTCAGGACTATCCCCCCCGCCCCCTATCTCCCTTTCCCCCCCCCTCTGGAGATCGGTTAACCACATCGAGCTCTGTCTTCTTTTCACGTTGTATTTCTCCCTTGGATGAGGCGCGCGATCCCTTCTACGTATGTACCAGGTCCCTTCGGCTTTCAATGCTCGTTTGTATACATGTATATAGTTATAGTTCAGCGCGCCACCGAGCCGTTTGTACTTTCACTATATACATATATCTGTGATCTCGTAGCGAACGTGTTACTATTTTACTACTTATGACTGGTTCTTGTTACGACTACTTATATATAAGTACTGTGGCCGTACTATATATAGATGTCATAATACTTTTCACGCTTCATTGAAATAGAATTGAAATTTGCGATCGACGAAGAAAATTCTTAATTATATACAATTATTGAATGGCAGTTTTCGTATTAATAGAATTCAATACGAATTGTTATCTTATTGCTATCAATTGTTCGCTTATTTAAAGCCGTAAACAACTCGATTATTGAATCTGCAGACGTACTCTCGGCAATAATACTTGTTATGCACTCAAATAATTTTCAAAACTTGTATGGAAATTTACAAATTTGATTTAAAATTAATTAATACTAGTTATGGATGAACAATTATGGTATCTCCATAATACGATTTATCGATTGATATTTTAATTATATTATTTTTATCAAAAGTGAACAAAAATCGTGCAATTTTGTTTGTACAACAAAAATATTTATAAGCTTAGTTCTAAAATTTTCTCTATATATATCAGAACTCCTATGATCAACAATTTATTTTAGGCTTATTTTTCGCGTTCTTTTTCCAAACGGGCGAGGGGACAGGAAAAGATAGAAAAAAAATATATAAACACAGTCACTACCTCGATTACGACAGCATAATCATTAATAAGATTCTATATATAATGTGTCATTGTGACACTAAATCCAGTAAAATGTGTACTAAAATTTCATATATAAGCTAAATTCTTTAAAATATCTTCCCGAATATCTCATTAATTCTTTTTTTTTCATCTTCTTATATTAATTAATGCTGGAACAAGTTTAATACGGCAATTAAGAAAGAAAACTACAGAAATGTATTTAAAAAAGTAATATATATTTTATGTAAATACCTTGCTTGAATACTATACTTAACACAGAAAAAAAATGTTTGCTCATTTTATCGACTGATATTTTATTAGATTCTTGAAAAAAAAAAGTATACATCAAGTTTCCATAATATTCTCAATATTATAAAAGATTTATGTGTATACGTAAAATTTTTTTATT